>JBBCBC010000026.1:2875017-3213110 GCA_037126765.1 Stenogyne calaminthoides | reverse complement strand
CAAAGGTGTTTGGAGGTTACTCGATTCCTTGATCCACTAACCTTTTCTTCCAGGAATCACTCCGCCTCAGATGATCTATCGTGATTTTCCTTTCCGATAGTAGTCCGAGCTTCTTCCGCCTAATTGGTTATCTCTTCTCTCATCATTTAGATTATCTCTTTTCCTTTCATCTCGTGATCTCTCCGATCATCGATCTGGTTCTTTCTCGGAGATCCGTTGTCCGATCTCCTATCTCTTCCTCGGCTATGTTGATAATCTTTATAGAATCTTCGATACTTTACCCATTGAGTATTTGATTTCTCTAGTTTCCTGGTAAGCGAAAGCGTCTGCTCGGCGACTTATGATGTTTCCAATGGGCTCATTGGTCTTCAATCTCGGGTTTGCCTTAAAAGCAATCGATTTGGAAGTTGAGGCTTCAAATGGGCACCTCATCTTCATCTCGCTTGTCCTCTCTCAATTAAATCGAACTCGTGAGCTTTAAGGCTCAAGAAAAAGCTACTTGGCTTCATTTTTGAAATGTCTTGGAAATCCTTGATTACCGTGACCTTCATGTCCCATTTCTTGGTGAGAGACCTTAAAATTTTGTAGTTGATATCTTTATCGACATCTCTACCAAGTTCTCGAAACTTGTTTATTGACATAGTAATCCTTCCATCGAGTTCGTTGATGGTTTCATTGGCAGCATCATCTTCAATTTTTGAACTTTACCGTTAACTGCAGACTACCGCCTTTATCCTCGGTCATTTCCTCGCGATATTTTCAAATTAGAGTATCCCACATTGCTTTCGCAGATTTGAGATACTTAATCTTTTCCTTGGTGACCTTATCCATTGTTTTCATGATAATATGCCTTGCGATAGTATCTCTAGAGTATGCGCTTTCCTTTCCTCTGCATCCATCAAGGTTTGGGCTTTTTTCGCACAAAGACTTCCCGGCAAAGTTTGGATCTTCTCCAACTGCAGGGTTGTCGAATATATGATGATGGGTCCTCTTTTGATGACTTCCATCATTCTCGCCAATGACGAACCTAGATGGTTGGACATATATATGGCCCAATCTGCATACTCATCGATTGAGAACTTTGGCGATCATGATACATACCGAGGTGTTATCCATGCCGAGTGTTTTTGGAAAATGAATGAGTTTTAAGAAGGTTTTTCAAGATCGGTTCATCGACCACAAAGATTCTTCCTCAAGAATCGATGATACACAAAGTCGATTGGTCCAGAGAACCAACTACTCGATACCACTTGTAGGTCCCGAACGGTTTTGTGAGGGTAAAGTCTAGAGGGGAGGGTGAATAGACTTCGAAAACTTTTTGTCAGATCGTCGGGTGTGAGGCGATTAGCTTTGATCAGTCTTGAGTGAATCGGTTTGGGGCGATAATCAACTTACTAATCGCTGAAGGCAGATTAGTTCGATAACTATCGGTTTTAACGATGTGTCGGAAAGCTTAAGTTTTACCCGTGAAAAACCGGTTTTTATAAATCGATTCCAAAGTTAGTGTTTTAACCAACATTTGAAGTGTCAAGCTTGATCGAATCGAAGCTTGGTGCTAGCCGATCTCAACTTAGAATATGTATCTTGCTTTAAAGGTTGTGTAATTGTGTAGACAATTAATCAAAGCGGTAAAGGCACACAAGATTTATAGTGGTTCGGACAAACCAGGATCCCCACGTCCACTCTTCCCTATCACAAGGGCCACCAACTTAACCAACCCTTAGTTTTATGTGTTAGTTCAACACAAGACAATCGACAGATATTTAAGGAGTTCTCACTCAACCGATCCCGTAAATCGAACTAGAAACCCTAGTCCGAAATCTTACTAAACAACTTAACCTAACTTGGGTTTGGATAAGATTGTTTTGGTTCCAACTATGAAATCTTTTCTAGTGTTTAAGGTAGCCTATCGGTAGATGAAAAGATTTCTATGCTAAGAACTTATGGGATGAACACTTAATAAAATAATCTTCTTGATCGTGTTCTTCGTATGAAAATCTGATAATTGCTTGAGCTTCTTGATTGTTCAAGAGTTTTCCGTGTCTTCACTCAAGTGTGATCCCATATTTATAGACCTTGAAATCAAAGAGCCGTTGGAGAGCAATTTGAATTTTAGGCTATATTAGGTAGTTTGCGGGATTGATGTGACGTCTTTTCGTGAACGGCATGGCCGAAAAGCGTGAACTTGTATTTTATAGCCGTTAGAGAGAGCAAAGATCAAATCCCTTAATTGTCGGCTCCGATCATACGTGTCTTGTTCTTATTGGTTAACAGACGACTTTTCAGGTGTTTGTTCTTCCAACTAAGGTTGACATTCTTCTTGTTCAGATCATCGACGATGATTAGGTGAAACATCGATTTTTCACTGGTGAATGACCGATCGATCGAATCGATCACCTACTGATGGAGTCTTCGGTGCCGGTTGACTTAGCTTCAACTAGCGGACTTACCGATGTAGGTCTTCCGTCCGATCTTCCGAAGTCATCCGATCTTCAAGTATTCTCGAGTTTGAGCTTTATGACTTCAAATTTGAGATATCCGACTAGATCGGATCGATCCGATCTTCGTTCTTCTCTAGCATTCGGGCCCATTTGATATCGGTTGTTCTTTGGATCTTCAAATCTGACTTATACATATTGAGGTTCCCCTCAATATGTGACCTATCTATTACATCAGTTGTTCTATACAGTAATTATCAACTGGTATTCTATAAACGATAATATAAACATCAGTCAGTTAACAGGTCTGACTGGTCCTATTACATGTGTTTCTGGAACTTTTATCAAAACTATAAATTTCCCAACACTATATGTTGGGCTACTCAGGGGGCCTTTAGGAGAATTAAGATTTGACCTTTCAATGGATCTTGAATTATCAATATTGAGCCACAATATTATTCAAGCCCATAAATATTAATTAATCCCACTACATAATTAATATTGCACTATCCATCTTAACCCTTATTACATTCAATATGGCTCCCGATTATTATTTCCCGTGTTTAAGATTATCTAGCCCATTAATTAATTCAAGCCACTGAAATAGGTTTTCGTTAATTAATATCTTTTGTCCTTGGTCAAGGAACGGTTCAACATTTTTATCCATACCGGAAACTAATTCCTCTTGCAAGATTTGGTATGATAAAGCTTATGAACCTCCCAAGGGGGCAAATCAAACAAGCGTGATTGCACACGATTCTCCAGATAAATCTTAGCAATCACATGTGACAAATAATATTGCCCAAGATAAAAAGTATTGAATCTCGTTGATTCTCTACCCATGATAAGTCAAAGCAATAGTTACCAATCACATGTGATCCTATTTAAGGAACGAAGATTAAGAAATAATGAACCACTGAGGTCTAATTCTTCCTTGTTCAGTTCTGGAGAATTTGTCTTCATGTAGGTCCTATTCAAATAATCATCGGTCATGCACTAGTTTAATCTCTTGGTCAAGACAAGTCAATCCCAGCCTTACACTTCAACCTTTCACGATGGGTTGTTCATTTCCATCTAGGTCGTGAATGACGTACTTTTAGTTACAAGGGACTGTTAATTTAATCTTCTGTGATCTGGTATCACTAAATTAACTACAATGTAACACGTACGATTTATTGAACAGCTTATGCAAAGAAATATATGTAACATTCTATAATATTTAAAGCATCAAAGGATAAACAATTTATTTTAAGAATAAGTCCAAAATTCAGTTTTGATTATACAAAGTAAAAAACATACTTTCCAAAGATAATCCCAACATATATAGCAAACTATACCCCAGTAATAAATTATATTGAGTGCAGTGGGATTAAAATAAAACCTACTTGACTGTTGAAGTTTTATAAAAAAAATATTAAAAACTTTGCTAATATTTATACCTGTAATTCCGCTGTTTCAGTAGGTGTATGAAGTTTTGCGTTGAGGTAAGCTCCTCCCGGCTCTCTCTTCTGACCTTTTACTGACAATTGTACATTCTCTTTGAATCCGTACTATTATTGGGATCGATTGTCTTTAAATATCCCAAAATGTTGCTCGAGCTCACATTCATTGCATCTAGCATTGTACATGTTTGTCTTTGTTCGGTGTTATTTGACCAAGTGTTGAACCCTCTCGCAAATGATGAAAATCGATGATTGTGTGTCCCTCCAACACCTCAATATGCCACCTATCACGCCGACATCGAAAAGCCAAGCAAGTAAAGAAAAAAGACACGAATTTTTGGTGGTTTTTGTATTTCGCTCATTCTTGGTTTTTTTAGGTCTATATTTTCCACCTTCACTGCATATATACCTGACCTGAGTTGCATTAGAAGTACGAATGACCCGATTAGTGATGTTTCTCAAACCGCAAAACATATTTTACAAAAAAAACAACTCCGTCTTTTTTCCGATTAAACCATCATCGAGAGCAATAAAATCACCAAAGTGATCCCCGTAAACTTAATCAGGATCGTAATATGAACTCATATTTAAAAAAAATACAAAGTAAAGAAAGGTAGGAGACAAATTTATAATAGAAGATAATGATAATATAGGATGGATGTATGTGATGTATGTATGTAGAAGATGGGAAATATATATGAAGTAAAATTTATGTGATAGCATTTGGTGAAATGAACACGAATTTATAAGAAGTAAAATCATGTCAAAAGATTTGATTTCGCGGTCAACCCCCCTGGGTCGCGTCGACCCGACACGCGGTTCAACCATCAATCGGTCGATTCGCCACGCGTGTCGACAGACACGCGGTCGCGTTGACCATGCGATCGGCAGGAAGACGGTCGCGTTGACCATGCGACCTTCAGTAATGTGGTCGCGTTGACCATGCGACCTGGAGCGTTGCCCGGATTTTAAATTTTTTTTTGCCCATTTTTCATTTTTAACCTCAATTTTTTTTCCAAATCATCCATCCATTTGCTATATATATATACATACATACAAGCACATTATACTCCACACATTCAACCACTAAATTAGGAGTTCTTACACAAAAACAGTAGAACAAACCATGTCTTCTACATCTACTAGTCGGATCCGACACAACCTTATTTGATATTGTGGAAAAGCTTGTGTACGTACGTTTCTCAGAAGCCTAGAAGTAGAGGAAGGTTATTTCATAATTGTCCCGACTCCCTAAGTGAAGGTGGTGGATGTGATTTTTTTATGTGGGCTGATGATAACAATAAGGGGGTTGTTGACAAGAATGATGGCCAAGGTGAAGACACTGACACTAAGGTGATTGAGGAGATGAAGAATCTGTTCAAGTAATCAAGGTTCTCACTGAAGCAATCAAGGAACTACTGAAAATGATAAAACTAATTTTTATTGTACTACTTCTGATTCTTGCATATAGGACCTTACAGTGGTTTGGTTAGTTTTATTGCATCTTAATGTCAATTTTATTTTGGTACACTTTTGTAATGTTCTAGTACTAATAGCTTATCTAATATAATGTATTAAGAGTTATGTAATGTAATGTTAAATATGTAATCTTTTAATGCTATCTAATATATGTTGGTACTCTTTTTTTCATGTTTAAATTGATAATTAAACTAATACTTTTCAATGAATGAACTAATATTTTATAACCAACTAACTAATACTTTTAAATATATTAACCAATACTTATCAGTTGATGAACTAATATTGTGAAGAACAAATAATTACTTTATATAATCATTTAATAATATTATTCTAAGCAAACTAATATTTATTAATTAGTTAGCAAAATAAATTAATAAAACTTCATTAAAATCTGAATTATTAATTAAAACATAATTAAAATCTGAAAGTATTAATTAATAACGAGTCAAACATATTAAATGGGATGGTCAATAAATCAAACCGCGTGCAAGATCAAGGGTCGCGTGGTTAGAGCAAGCGACAGGCACCTTCTGACGCATCTTGTGCGCGCGCCCGACAGTCAACGAGGTCGCCGCCATGTAATCCCAGGACGACAGCCTCGCTCATCTTGTCAGGCGGCCTTCGGGACAAATTACCGTGTCATCATGGCGTTTTTAATTTTTTTTTTGTTTTTTTTTTTTTTTTTCTCTATATATATAATATATAATAACACAATATATACACATATAAACAACATTGTCACAACTCATTTTCAAAACTAAATTCGAAAATTCTCTCATTTTCACTACACAATCCTCTCATTTTAACTACTCAATTCTCTCATTTTCACAAGTCATTTTCACGCCGTCGCCTCCGTTTCCGGAATTGGTTTTATTTTTCTTTCATTTTTTTATTTTAATATATCTTGTTGTATGCTTTTTCTTGTTCAATTTTTCCGACAAACACTAACGAAAAATTTATTCGATAACGCAGTCTACTTGCCGCCGTCTGCCGTCAACCAACTAAAGCACTCCAACTAAAGGTGTGTTTTTCTTGTTTATATTTGTATACATATTATATGCTTTAAAACGTTAGTTGAATATCCTTTTAAAATGTTGTTTGTATTGCTTTTAAAGTATTAGGTGTAACCAAATTTTGGAAAAATTAAGAATTAAAAAAAAATTCATAATTAAAATACATACTTAGCTACAAGAAAATGATTTAGTTGAAACATCCATTGACTTATAACAGGCAACAAGGTTAAAGTCATGAGAAGTTTTTTGATTTAATTTTGTATGTAAGCTAATTTATTATCTCAAAGTTTCTTATTTGTGTTACGTATAAAAGAAAAAGACTCGAACTTGATATAGAATACAGTTTATATATACTGAGATTTGAGTGTTTGTTTGAGTCACATATTTCTTCAACTATAAAAAGGGAAGATTTTGCCCACAAGCTTCAACTTATATTAAATTTTTACAGCAAATAATATTGTATAATAATTTTTCCAAACGGAATTAATGAGCTGGAAGTTGCTTCTAATTTCTTCCACTCAACAAATTTAAGCTACGATTTCAATAATTCAAGAAATCTAATTATAAGTATTGGTGCAAATTAGATAACAATCCATTTGCAATTATATATATAACTTCAAATTTTGACGACATGATATTTCATCTCAATAATAGTATCGTACGTATCTCTGTAACATGCATTAATAATATATGATGAAGAATAAGATGACATATTATTTTTTTATGATAAATTATTTAGTCTATAGTAAGACCTATTATTGCTGGATAAGGTGACAGATAAGGGTATATTATTTGCATGAAAAAATTGCGAGGACAACTTGAGTATTAGTTCTATTGCTGTAAAGTATTAGTTGTATTACCTGTAAAGTATTAGTTCTATTGCTGTAAAGTACTAGTCATATTGCTGTAAAGTATTAGTTCTATTGCTGTAAAGTGTCACTTGCTTTGTTCTAAGGTATTAGTTTAATAACTTCATAATTTCTTCCTTAGTTCACTATGGCAAGCTTCAACTACCAATGCACCGAATGCACCTATCTGTGTAGACTATGTAACCGATGTGTTACAGCTTCACAACGAATGCAACAAGAAGCGTAACAAGAAACGCAACAAGATTCACAATTCGATTGGAGTACAATGTTAGGATTCGATCTAAACACCCCTCCAATGGAACAATATGTCGAGCAGTCTGTTCCGGTGCAGTATGCTTCAAATCCTGTACATGAAGATAATGTCTTCATGACCAACACCTTTATTACCCCAGTACAATTCCCTGATTTATACTCACCTACATTCGATATGTCAACGCCCAACTTGAATCAGCCGAGCACGTCTACCTTCAATATTCCGGGCGCGTCCACATCTCATCACGCCACTCCCCATGGTCCCTCAATGTCTCATCACTCAAGTCAGCATGAGTATGACAATGAATACCAAACTGCTACGCAGGCAACACAAGCCTCATCGTCGCAAAATGGAGAATGGATGACGACGACGCCCATGCTTGGAGGACCCAATGATCCAAGTGTGTTGTTTGCTTTCAAATGTCACAAAGCCAAAAAAATATGGGAAGATCCAGTAAGTAAAAATCACATTTTTTAAAATTATTATTTCAAACGGTTACAATATATAAATTAATGTGTTCATTTTTTTTAAATATGTAGCATTTTCAAAAGATCCTTGGTTCCCAGACTCGAAAGAAATCTATTGACTCCTGGTCGTCGAATCTATTACCTGAAGGCCGTCAATATTTTTATATAATTCAACAATCTGGATTGGAGGGTATCGGGAGATTGATGTTTGAATCAAACAACATGCCCCTCATTACAACATTTGTTGAACGGTGGCACCCTGAAACAAACACGTTTCATATGCCTTTCGGGGAGATGACGATCACACTTCACGACGTTCACGCTATTCTTGGTAAACTGAAAATAAACTTGTTGGGATATTTTAGTTTTGATTAATTATGCCAAAATATTATCAACTTGTGTTATTTAAGATAATCTACAGATAACAAGTTGAGAGGGAACGAGAGAACAAATTGAGGGGGAACTCACGAAATCAGATGAAGATGATCGAGATCGACGAGGCCGGAGACGAGGGCTGATCAAGATCAGATGAGTAGGATGAGTTCCGAGTAAACTGATGAGCTAAACAAGAAGAAATATCTTGATCAAATTCGCGATGCGATCTTGCGATGCAAAGGTACCGATATAAAGGCTGATCTTGTCTATTTGATCTTTGGTCGATCTGCGATCGTATCAGATCACCAGGCAGATCGATCAATCACCGATAAGAATCAGATCACCAGACATAATTTGTCAATAGGCAGATCAATCACCAGGCAGATCGATCACCAGGCAAGAATATCACCAGACAGATCGATCACCAGGTCAAAGAATAGATCACCAGACAGATCGATCACCTTTTGAAACAGATCGATCTGTTATCTTTGATCGATGCAGATTTAAATCTGATCGAGATCTGATCTTGTGAATCGAAGCGATGAACAAGAATCCCATTAGCTGATCGATCGATCCGTTAGACACACAAAAGCAGCTGATCAATAAGAAGATAACAACATATATGGATGTGACATAAAGCTGCAAACAACAGTGCAAAAGGGACAAAGAAAAGCTGGAAGATTATTAGTATGGATTTGAATATTACTCTCCAACGGTAATATTCAAATCCACACTATAAATACATTGCACTATCTTCAAAAGAAGATGATGGAGGATCTGCAAAGTGAAATTAAAGCCAAATATTCAAGCAACTCCATTCATAGAACACAGAGCAAGAAATACACACATATATTCAAAAGTGTTCTACCCTAGATCTAAGCACAAATGCTATATCCTAAGCTTAGAGAGATTTTCTCATCCTTAGCATTGAGGCTAAACAAATGTAAGGGAAAATCTCAACCTAGTTGGAAACCAAACAAACCTTACCCAAATCAGTTTGATAGGATAATTTTGTAGGTGAGTGTGAACTCGGTAAACATCTATAGGCAATCCCGTGAGGGTGATAAGTCCCGTTTGAGTGAGAACTCCATTACATCTATAAGCAATCCCGCGAGGGTGATAAGTCCCGCTTTGAGTGTGAACTCGCAAACATCTCTGTTGGGTGTTGGACTAACACGTTAAACTAAGTCCGGGCTTGTTAAGTAGGTGCCCCTGTTGATAGGGATGAGTGGATGTAGGAGTTGGACTCCGAACAACTATAAAATCGTGTGTTCTTTACTACTTTATGTTCTTACTTGCCATATGCATTTGATTATAAGCAAAACACACACATGAGCTTAAAACGCAAAAATATGGAATCACTCTGCCCTCACCCCTGTTTTATATGCATTGAACAAAATGTTTCCTTCCGCACGCGCAAAATCGGTTTTAATCGGGACCTCACAGTGGTATCAAAGCAGGAGTTCAAACGTTCACAACTTTTCAAAGTGACCACCGAATCGATCTTTTAAAACAAAACCCGATCTCTGTAAAAGTGCATATATTTTTAATGTTTTGGCGTCATTATCAAAAAGGAAATTGTTGGGATATTTTAGTTTTGATTAATTATGCGAAAATATTATCAACTTGTGTTATTTAAAATAATCTACGATAACAAGTTGAGGGGGGAACGAGATAACAAATTGAGGGGAACTCACGAAATCGGATGAAGATGATCGATCGAGATCGACGAGGTCAGAGACGAAGGCCGATCAAGATCGATGAGTAGGATGAGTTCGAATCCGATGAAATCACAAGAAGAAAACAAGAAGAAATATCTTGATGCAAATCTGATGATCTGATCTTGATCTAAATCTTTGATTTCTGTCTTGAACTCGATCTACCCGATCAGAATCGATCAATTTGTCCGTATCAGATCATCACTGGCAGATCAGATCACCACCGGGAAGAATAGATCAATCAGACAGAATCAGATCAATTTGCAGATCAGATCACCACCAGGCAAGAATCAGATCACCAGACAGATCGATCACCAGGCAAAGAATCGGTTTGATCACCAGATAGATCGATCACCAGGCTTTAACAGATCGATTCTGTTAGGCTTTGATCGATGCGATTTCGATGTAGTCCAGATGCAATCTGAGAATCGAAGCGATGAACAAGAATCCGACTAGCCGATCGATCCAGATTAGACACACAAAAACAAATGATCAATAAGAAGATAACAACATATATGGATGTGACATAAAGTCCGCAAAACAACAAAAAAAAAGGACAAAGAAAAGTTGGAAGATTATTAGTATGGATTTGAATATTACTCCAACCAGAATATTCAAATCCACACTATAAATACATTGCACTATCTTCTTCAAAAGAAGATGATGGAGGATCCGCAAAAGTGAAATTAAAGCCAAATATTCAAGCAACTCCATTCATAGAACACAGAGCAAGAAATACACACATATATTCAAAAGTGTTCTACCCTAGATCTAAGCACAAATGCTATATCCTAGCTTAGAGATTTTCCCATCCTTAGCATTGAAGCTAAACAAATGTAAGGGAAAATCTCAACCTAGTTGGAAACCAAACAAACCTTACCCAAATCAGTTTGATAGGATAAGTTTGTAGGTGAGTGTGAACTCGGTAAACATCTATAGGCAATCCCGTGAGGGTGATAAGTCCCGTTTGAGTGAGAACTTCAGAAACATCTATAAAGCAATCCCGTGAGGGTGATAAGTCCCGCTTTGAGTGTGAACTTCGGTAAACATCTCTGTTGGGTGTTGGACTAACACGTTAAACTAAGTCCATTGGTTAAGTAGGTGCCCCTGTTGATAGGGATGAGTGGATGTAGGAGTTGGACTCCGAACCACTATAAAATCATGTGTTCTTTACTGCTTTATGTTCTTACTTGCCATATGCATTTGATTATAAGCAAAACACACACATGAGCTTAAAACGCAAAAATATGGAATCACTCTGCCCTCACCCCTGTTTTATATGCATTGAACAAAATGTTTCCTTCCGCACGCGCAAAATCGATTTTAATCGGGACCTCACAAAACTTAATATTTAAAAAATTAAATTTTGTACATGCTCATTAATTAATTTCACTTATAACAAAAATAATCTTTTTCCAATGTAGGCTTGAGAATAAATGGCCTCCCCATCGTTGGCAGCGGACCATGTCCTGATAATGCATTGATTAATAGGTGTGGATCTAGGGGAGGCAATTTAAAAAGCACACTCCTTACGGATATACTCAAGGGGTGTTTTAGTGGGCAAATGAAATGATGCCTCTATTGCTCGAGGTTACCTGTGGTACTTGATGGGGAGTACACTCTTCGTTGATAAAACATGTGATGGTGTCCCCAAAAATTATGTAAATATGTTGGGTAATCTTGAGTCTGTCCCTCGATATGCATGGGGGAGTCATGCATTAGCTTATTTATATAAGCAGCTTGGGAAGACATCCAGAATTGAGACAACACAATTGTCGGGCTGCTTAACATTAATTGAGGTAAAAATTCAATTTCAATAATATTTCCAATTATATTTAATTAATACACTATTATCAATATATATAACTAATAACTAAAAAACACATTTTTAATTTTCAGTGCTGGATATACGAGTACTTCCCTGACTTGCGCAAACGCAGCAAAGCTAACTCGTTTAATCCTGCCCACCCAAGACCATCGTACTGGAACAAGACCCAGAAATTCCAAAACTCGACACGGGATCTTGTACATTACCGCAAACTGTTGGATAATTACCATTCGACTCATGTATGTTTATCATTCTCAAAACACCCTTAATAGTAATAACATCAGTAATAATTTATGTACCTTAACAAAATGACATATAAAAATATTTTACTTACTTTATAGGCCAATTGGATTCCATACGGCATTCCAGCGGATATCCCTGCCCCTTCATTATTTCATGGATGCATTCAGTTTCTTGACTTCGCCGAAGGGTATATGCCGAGGAGGGTTGCAAGGCAATATGGGAGAGTTCAGCCCATACCGCCACCACCGATCGACTTAGATCTTGAACGTTCAAAATTCGGTGCCAGTGCAGAGAGGTACAAAAAAGTGTATGGACTCACGGTGGCATATTGGAATGAAATGCAAAATCATTGTTACCGTCTCGGGGACCTTGGTACCTTCGCTGTAGTGCAGGACAGTACCACGGATGAGTATCCTGCATGGTATGCAAACATTACTTATCCGAGAGTGCACAACACTATACACGGTGAGAATAATGTTTATGTCAGTGGCATGTCGAGGTCAGCTCACCAACGGTTGGGACACGTGAGGCAACGAACCTCACGATTTGATCAATCAAGCTAGTGTTGATCCACAGTGTCCACCTTATATAATGCCTCAACTTGGCTCGATTGCCCATCATGCCGGTACCGCGACGGTCCCCGATCCTGCATATTGGGGACCGCAACACGCGTATCCCCCTGAACAATTCACACAAGACATAGCTCCTGGTTGGTGGTGGAACGGATACGAATGGCAACAACAATACTACTTTTTTTTTATAGCAGAATTATTTATTTGTATTTTATTGTTTTATATGATTAATTATGATTCCAATTTTTTTTCTCTAGTTTAAATGTTTTAACATCTTTTGGTAAAGATCACTAATAATAAAGAAATTGCTTGCTTATTTAAAAGATGAGTGCAAAAACTAATATATTTGTATATCTTATTAAAATATATCTAAACCCTTAAATCTATAAAAACTAATATATTTGTATATCTTATTAAAGGATGAGTGCAAAAAAAATAATATCCAAAAATGTCAACACTGGCGATAACCAGAAAAGACTCCCAATGTTGTTGTGGTTGGACGATGATGGAAGGTAAGGCATTAGTAATCATAAATAATATTACGTTTTAACTTTTTATAAGTAATGAAATTCTTAATATGGACGAACTAATTGGACAACAGTTTCATCGCACGATTTGGATACTGTGTGAATAACGTGGTACGGAGCATATGCTGCAAGTACCTTGACCCAAAATGGACAAACTGGCTCATGGTTCCTTCCGAGTGTCGGGAACACATGTGGACTATATTCCAAGTAGGTTTTATCATGTTTTTATTTTACACTTATTATTATTTTTGTGAACACATGTGCATCTTATTTATTTTAATTACAGGGTAAATTCAAGATGAATGGAGATCCCGCTGATTTTAAATAAAAGTTCTTCAAAGTTTGTGCAATATTCATGCGTCAAGAATGGACAACTGCTAAAATACATGTTGACGAACCTGAAGGGTCACAGATAAAAAGGAAACCGTGGTTTGATTGGGGAAATGACATTTAAATTCATGTAGCTTTTTTTATTAAGATTGTATTAAATTGATGTTTACTATTATTTTGAAAATGTATTTTTGGACTAGTTAATATTATTTGTATAAAATTAATGCTTAATATTAATTATTCTATAAACCAACTACATATTATTTGTACAACCCGGTCAACAATTAAATAAATTTTTAATTGTAAATCATAAATAAATAAGTATAAATTATAAATAAATAGAATATTATAAAAATTTTAAAAAAACGAAATAAAAAAAAAAGCGTCGCATGGTCAACGCGACGGGACACGGCCTGGTTGCATGGTCAACGCGATGTAGGGGAGTCCCGTCGCATAATCTGTGCGATCGACTTGTACTGTGTTACACCAAATCAATTGTCACTTTTGGGAATATAGTATAACTCATGGTGATATGGTATGGATAGAAGAAAATGACAACGAGATTGTGTTGGATATTGATATATGACATTGCAAGAAGAAAATGACAACGAGATTGTGTTGGAAATTGATATATGACATTGCAAGAGACCATAATTTTAAAGTAAGAAATGATGAATGTTATTTAGAGCCACAGGAAAACTCACCGCACCACGTTTATTCTCGCTTTTCAAGATTGTCATGTTTTGTTTTTATTTTGTTCTTTTTAATACTTTCTCTGTTTTTTACTTTTTTATTATATGTTTAATTTTATGTAATCATACATCAATTTTTTTTAAAAAAAATTATAATTAGATATAAGATTGAAGAATTTAATTCTAACCGAAATCAAATGATGTTTTGAACTAAAATAATTACAGTTCAAGTTTGAACCAAAGTGCATAAATTTTTACATCAATTTGGGTGACTTTGTAGTGTAATGTTTTTCTCTCTTTTTTTATTAATTAATGTATCAAAAGACTTATTAGATCCTATTAAGGGGTGTTTGCAAAAACTTATGATTTTAAAGAAGTGATTAAAATTAGTGATTATGAAAAAAATAATTAATAGTAATTTTTTTTTTCGAAACATTAATAGTAAAAGTTGATAATGTTTGTAAGGAAATTCAAAAAAATGTTGATAGAGTTTGCAAAAAAAGTCAAAAATTTTCAAAAAAGAATAATAAACTACTAAAAACATCATCTTTGAAGCTTATAACTTATAGCTTATGAAAGCTTATTTAAGCTACTAAAAGAGAAATAAACATTCAAAATTGTTTTTGCACATAATTCTAAGTGACTATAATCACTTATAAGTTTTTGAAAACACCCTCTAAATTTTTATAGGTCACAATGAAATCACAATTTAATACTTATTGATTAGGAATATTTTTTTTTTTTTTAAAAGTAAAATTGCATTGAAATTGACTCAATGACAAATAAAAATAAACGTCATTTTAAATAAAATAAAACAGCTAAATAGGAATGAAGGTAATAATATATTCATATTGAGATTGAGATGTTGTCAAAACAGGGTAAACTAAGAGGGTGCTTGGAGGAAAAATAATGATGGAAATGATAATAGTTTGTACTAGTCTTATAAGCACCTCGATGCATTCATTAATGTTATAGTCATTAAACTGTATGTTTTATATCACATTTTTTAATTAAATTCAGATTGCATGTTTTATTTATGTCAATATGCATGTTTCACCTATGTAGTCATGTACTGTATAACTGGTGCGAATGGCATTGACTCGACAGTAAGATGTATGAGAAGTGTATTGGTTATAAATGTTTGATTTATGTTAAAAATGACTATTATTTCTATTGATATTGCCGGTTCTATTGAAAATAGAAATGGTTAAATATTAAAATGGTTTTTGTTTTTAGGAATTAAATAAATATGAACACTATTTGTGAAATGTTATATATTAAATTTAATCAAGGGCTGCTTGATTTGTCATAAGGAATTGAAATGAAAATAATAATGATAAAATAATCAAATTGTCTCTTTTACAAATTTATGCTGTTTGAGCATATTCTTCTGGTCATCAATAATAAATGGAGCAAATTTCGTGCTTAATGTTTTGGTTGAATTATTCGGCTGCAATTAACACTGGTTCCCCATTGTATCCATTTGCATTCAATCTGCCAATTTGTTTCAAGATAATAAAAACTCTAAAACAACTTAAAATCCATTATAAACACAAAATCAAAATAATTGAGACAAAGATAAAATAAGTTGAGTAAAAATAAAAAAAAACAGTAAAAATAATCACAAAATGATTATAACTAACACAAAAATAACCCACTAAACTCGACTTATCACTCTCAATAGAAATAAGTGTATTTTTAAATAACATTAATTATTTTATTAATTTTTTTAATTTGATAGTATTTAACGATATTTCTTTTTAATAAAGACAAACTCTCTTGTTCACCGTATAAAATTGAATTCATACTAATACAACTACATTCATTTATTGATATCATTATTTTTATAAACTTATACCATACACATAAATACTATGATATTAATTTATAAGTGTAACGTATCAGTTGATAAATATTATGATATTAATTTTTACAAATATAATGATACTAGCTTCATGGAAAAGTCTCGTACACACCATGTACATCATGCAACTCGAGTGATTTTTTTAAACATGCAATTCATTTCACTAAACACACGCGACTTTTTTATAATGAAACACACAATCCATTTTCATCAGCACAAATTACATATTTTAGTACATCGAATTGCATATTTAAAAATATACTTAAATTGTACAACACACTTAATTTAATTTACCGGAAACATACTATAATTTGACACAACAAAGTTCACCTTGACTCTTTTAACAAATAAACTCAAAAATTTAATAAACTTATGAATTAAGCCAAATTTTTGAATGCATCTAGGTGCACCATACATTCATAGTGCATTTTAAAAAGACGTGACTTGTTATATTGAAAGATGCAATTTATTTACACTAAATCGTGTAACTATTAATATAAAACATAATTAAATAATTAAATATAAATAAATTTCTTCTTTCAAATTTCAATATAATAAGTTATGTATATTTTTAAATTATATTATAAATTTACGGTGCTCCTGGATGCATGCGAGACCCGCCTATTAATTATTATCAATGCTACATATGAGTAAATTAGTGGCGCAAAATTTAAACCGTTGCAAGAAAATAAATAAATTTAAAAATGTTTGAATAAAAACATAAAAGCACAGTGGTACTGTGGTAGTAGTGCCCACCTTGAAGAAAACCAGTACAACCATTATAAATTTCCAGCCATCACTCATCTTCTCCCCATTTCTGATTACAACTCTAATTTCAAATCGCAACGAAGAAGAAAAGCTCCCATGGAGTTTCAGAGCAGAAAGGCCAAAGCCCCAGCAATCGGCAACACCGCAACGTCATCAGCGGCGACCAGCACCGTGAAAGCCGACGAAAAAACAATCGCTCAGTTCAATGCCGACGCAAGGTTGATGGCCGAATTCGAGGAATCCGGGATGTCGGGTGATTTTTTCAACTACTCTAGATTAGTTACTTCTGCGCCGAAAACGCCGAGTACTGAAGCTCAAATTACTGGTTATTTGACTAAAATTCAGAGGGGTGGGTTTGTGCAATCGTTTGGGTGTATGCTTGTGATTGACGAATATAGTTTCAAAATCTTAGGGTTTAGTGAGAATTGCTTGGATATGTTGGGTTTAAGGGATATAGCGGAAGTGAAAGAATCGATGAATTTGGTTGGAATTGATGGTAGGACTTTTTTTTACCCCTTCTTCTAGGGTTTCGTTGGGGAAAGCTGTTGAATCGAGGGACATATGGTTTATGAATCCGGTTTTGGTTCATTCTAGGACTAACAATAAGGCGTTTTATGCTATATTACATAGAATTGATGTGGGCATTGTGATTGATTTAGAACCTGTTCGTTCTGGTGATAGTGCTTATGCTGGCACTTTGCAGTCACAGAGACTGGCGGTGAGGGCTATATCTAGGCTGCAGGCCCTCACTGGGGGTGATATAGGTGTTCTGTGTGATACTTTAGTTGAAGATGTTCAAAAGCTTACCGGTTATGATAGAGTAATGGTGTATAAGTTCCATGGCGATAATCACGGAGAGATATTATCAGAAATTAGAAGGTCGGACATGGAACCGTATCTAGGGGTGCATTATCCTGCAACGGATATCCCACTAGCAGCTCGGTTTTTGTTCAAGCAAAACCGTATTAGGATGATACAT
Organism: Stenogyne calaminthoides; assembly: GCA_037126765.1. NCBI lineage: Eukaryota > Viridiplantae > Streptophyta > Magnoliopsida > Lamiales > Lamiaceae > Stenogyne > Stenogyne calaminthoides. The sequence goes on along the minus strand of JBBCBC010000026.1, from coordinate 3,195,250 downwards.
GACTGCAGATCTGAACCAGTGAAGATAATCCAAAGTGAAGAACTGAAAAAGCCCATTTGTTTGGTCAATTCTACCCTTCGTTCTCCTCATGGATGTCATCGTCAGTACATGGGCAACATGGGGTCCATTGCATCGTTGGTGATGGCACTTATGGTAAATACCGGTAAGGAAATGAAACTATGGGGATTAGCAGCATGCCACCACACATCCCCTCGTTACACTCCTTTCCCTCTTCGATACGCTTGTGAGTTCTTGATCCAGGCATTCAGTTTGCAGCTTCAATTGGAGCTCCAGATAGTATCACGGATGAAAGAGAAAAGGATCCTCCGTGTGCAAGCCTTGTTGAGTGACATGCTCCTCCGTGATGCTCCTCTTGGGATCGTGACTCAGACCCCTAATATCATGGATCTTGTTCGGTGTGATGGAGCTGCATTATATTACGGTGGGAAATCTTGGCTTCTTGGTAATACTCCAACTGAATCACAGTTACAAAATATCGTAGAATGGCTGCTCACAATCCTTAACGACTCGATGGGGATAAATACCGATTCTCTTGCTGAAGCTGGCTATCCAGGAGCAGCTGTCCTCGATGATGCAGTTTGTGGTATGGCTGCTGCAAGAATCACATCATCGAACTTTCTATTTTGGTTCAGATCTCAATCACATACCGAGTACAAGTGGGGTGGTGCTAAGCATCACTCAGAGGACAAAGATGGCGGTAAGATGCACCCCAGATCTTCGTATAATGCGTTTCTTGAAGTGGTTAAAAGTCGAAGTGTAAAATGGAAGGCTTCAGAGGTTAATGCCATTCACTCTCTGCAGCTTATAATGAGAGATTCTCTGCAAGAGATTGAAAAGAGTGGTTATAAACACGGTGAATATTCTCAATCAAGTGAGTGTAATGGTGGACAGGTTGATGAACATACTACAGTGGCAGTTGAAATGGTGCGGTTAATCGAAACAGCTACTGCCCCGATTTTTGGGGTTGACTCAGCAGGTTTGATAAATGGGTGGAATACTAAAATGTGTGAGTTGGTAGGGTTAGAAGTGGCTGAAGCTCTAGGGAAGTCGCTCGTTAGTTATGTTGTTCATGAAGATTCACGAGAAGTTGTCGAACTCCTTCTTGCCAGAGCTCTTCAAGGTAATTTTTTTTGCTTTCCTCTGTTTTTCAAAGCACTTCTTAGAACCCCAAACACCACATACTATATTTATCTACTTTCATGTTATTTCTATCTTGTAGTCATGTCCTAACAGAATGGTAATGTAATCTACGGCATCTTGAAGTTTGCTACAAATTGTTTTTACAGAGTTGCATCTTATAAAAACAATCAGGGTATGTTTGATTTGGGATTTAGTGGACTCCGAAATCTGGACTTCAAAATCTAGTGGATTTCAAAATCCTGATAAATAGTAATGATGTGTGTATGTTTTGAGATTTAAGTAGGGTAGGATTTAAATTTATGTAAACTTGATGTGCTCTTGTCTGATGTTGTGTTATTATATTATTGTTGATTGTAATTGTAATGGTTGAATGATTGTGTAGTAATTAGTCTGTTTTATTTGAAGTTGTAAAAGCGAGAAAAAATGTGTGAAAAGTGATAAATAAAAGAAGAATGAGAATAATAAAAATCATATTTGCATAAATGGGTCATTGGGGAGAGTGGGATGGAGGAAAAATGGTATGCGTAGGGTTTACAGGTATTATAGGGTAAGATGTATTCAGTTTCTAAAAACATGATTCTAAACTCCCAAAGAACTGGATTTAGATTTTGAAATCCCAAATCCAGTTTTGTAATCCCAAATAATATACCCTTGAGAGTCACTCAGTTGTCTTTTTTGTGCTCTACTTCAGGTAAGGAGGATAAAAATGTGGAAGTTAAACTGCTGAAATTTGGTAAAAATCCACCAAACTCGGCTGTATACATTCTGGCTAATGCATGCACCAGTAGAGACTATAAAAACAACGTCGTGGGGGTATGCTTTGTGGGTCAAGATGTCACTACTGAGAAAACAGTGATGGATAGATTCATTCAGTTGCAAGGGATTATAAGGCTATCATTCAAAGTGCAAACCCATTGATTCCACCCATATTTGCTTCCAATGAGAACGCTTGTTGTTCTGAATGGAATGCGGTCATGGAAAATCTGACAGGTTATATGAGACACGAGATAATCGGGAAAATGCTGCCTGGAGAAATATTTGGAAGTTTATGTCGACTAAAAGGGCCCGATATTCTCACCAAGTTTATGATTCTTTTGTACAGTGCTATAAGTGGCCATGACACCGAAAAGTTTGCATTTGGTTTTTACAATCGGAAAGGGGAGTTTGTTGAGGTGAATTTGACAGCAAGTAAGAGAGAAGATGATCGTGGGAATGTAATAGGCTGTTTATGCTTCTTGCAGATGGTGGTGATTAATGAAAAGGAATCTGTAGTTGATGAGAAGGAGGAAAGAAAAGTGCTTTCGAAAGAGCAGGCTTACATAATGCAGGAGATGAAGAATCCTATGAGTGGAATTCGATTCATGCATCAGCTTTTGCTAGGCTCGGTTATTTCAGATGATCAGAAAAAATTTCTCGAGACTAGTGATGCTTGTGAAAGACAGATATTTTCTATTATTGATGATGGCCATTTACGAAACTTAGAAGAGGGGTAAGTCTTTCTCGTCATTCTATTCGGTAGAAGTGTCGTTTTCTTCTCGTGCACAACACACTATCTCTGTAATTTTAGAGTAGGTCTCATGCGAACTAGGTTCACGCGAACTTTCTTTGTCAAAGTAATGCCTTTAGCATATGAAGTATCACCGTTTAGCATACAAACTATCACTATTTAAAAAATGTTATTTTATGTGTTACTCTTTTCAAAAATCACTTAACAGTGATACTTCTTATGCTAAACATCATTACTTTGTGTGCTAAACAGTATACCTAGTTCCCTCGAAACCTTTTGTGAACCAGTTTCACAAAAAATTTTGTCGTAATTTTATTATGCCATTTGTGCTGAACTAATTTCACCAATGTCTCGTTTATGATTGAATCTAAAAATTTTAATTCCATTTGATCGAAAGATTTTCTTATATGATATTTGGGTTGGTCCTGCACAGCAAGACTCAGCTAAAAATGGAAGAGTTTCTTTTGGGCAATCTTGTCAATGCAGTTGTTAGTCAAGCTATGATTTTGTTAAGGCAGAAGAATTTGCATATCAAAACTTTATACGTATATGGCGATCAAATGAAACTTCAATTGGCTTTGTCTGATTTCTTTGTTTCAATAGTTGACTACACGCCTTCTCCAGATGGTTGGGTGGAAATTAAGGTATCACCTGGGTTAAAGCTGATACACGATGGGTAATGCAGTATGTCCATCTCGAGTTCGTAACATAAAAACGCTTGAAAAATACTTCTATGAACTTGGTTCACATAAGTTTAATGGTGAACTCAATATCACTGTTTAGTATATGAACTAATACTGTCTGGTGTACGAAATATCACTGTTAAGTGATTTTGAGAAGAATGACGTATAAAATCAAGCATTTTAAAAGGTGATACTTCGTATGCTAAAAGGTAATACTTTGAAGAAGAGAGTTCACGTGACAAGAGACTTATGCAAACTGCTTACATTGATTTCTCTATTTCTTTGTCTCCGATGATTTCAGAATGGCTCACCCAGGAAAGGGCCCGCCCTAGTCCTATTATCGAAGACATGTTTCATGAAAAAATGAGTGGACAACTCAAGAAGGGACTGCCCTAAACATCTCACAGAAACTACTTAGTATGATGAAGGGTAATGTTCGATATGTCAGAGAACAAAACAGATGTTATTTCCAGATCGATATTGAGCTCAGGTCGGGGAAATCAAGGTAACACAGTTTCGGAACTATGTTGAAGAAATTGGATCATTTTGTGACAACTGACAATAATACTATGTTCTTGGTTGAGTTCCCGTGATCTTTACTTCTGTAGATGTTAATGTAAGTTTCCAATATGTAAATTATGTAAATTTTGATATGGAGAAACTTTGGATCGCTATATAGAGGTTGTTTTTCAAACTTTAATTTGTACAAGAGTAGATTTGTTGTGCACCTCCGCTCGAACCATACAACTCAAGCCAAAGTGTATTTTTGAACGCGCACTTTGTTTTCTTGAAACGTTACAAGTTGAACGTTTCAGTTCAATTTATTTAAGTGTAAATAAATTAAACGTTTCAGAAGAACAAGTTGCACATATAAAAATTGTATATGAATTGTACAATGCATAGTGATGAATATAAAACTTTGAATTTGTACAAATTTCACTTGTTGGCTTGTACTTGCACTAAAAAATGGTCTTTTATTTACGATCAATATTGAACTTAAAACCTGATGAAAAGACATTTGAAAAACTAAAAATATCAAATTATACTTTCTTTTATAGAAAAATATAAATAAAATTAGAAAATGAAAAATATGAACTTAATTAAAAAAAGTTCAATAACAATAAAAGGAATTATAATATAAAATAAATAAAGACATCGTAGTAATAATTATAAATTTAAAACCCAATAAGGAAACAATTATTGTTTAAAAAAGAAAAAAAGAAAAAGGAAACAATTATTCGCTGGATCACTCCCAACGTATCTCTAAATACCACGTATCAACCGTTGATTTCTATAACCCTCTTCACCCAAATCCGAAACCCTAATTTAAAATCAATTTCAAATATCTATATAAACCCCCCTCAGCATATTCCTTTCACCATATAGCAGAGCCGCAAACGCAGATCGAGAAACCCTAGACCGCCCTTTCGCGTCTTCTTCAATTTCGTGTGTTCTTAGAGTTTAATTTCATTCGATAAAACTATCGAAGAAGTGAAATGTTGAGAAATCTGGTGGATTTTGTTTTAGAAGTTTCCTAATTATTCACTTTTTCAAAAGTTTTAGATTCTATATTTCTTCCATTGGTTTGTGATTTTTTTAGGAGGAACATGATGAGATTACTTCTGTCGCCCCAGTCTTAATTTGCATCTATTAGATTCAATGTGGTGATTGACAACTTTTCTGATTCCTAATTTTAATTCACTATTTTTTATTTTAATTTAGTTCAGAAGCTTGAGATCTGCAAAAAGAGGCGTGATGATTGTTACCCAGTTTTGTCTGCATTTGAATGATGATTATTTAACATGCACTACCATCTGATCTCTTTTATATATGTCAAGCTTTAATTTGCTTAATTTTGATTTAAATTTGTTTTTATAGACTTTGGAAATGCAATCCGTGATGAAGTTATGTTTCTAGATGATTTACCGTGATTATCTCAAACAAATTCACCATCTTTCGGCTGAGATTGCATCAATTTCATTGTATATTTCAATTTTATCCAACAATTTCTGTGTATTTAGAGTATTTTGAAAAACAAATGCCCATGGTATCTAATGCTCTGAATAATTCTGTTTCTGGGTGTTCCGTTTTTTGGACATAAAATAATTTGGGAACAGCACTGCGACACAGATAGTTTCTTCATTATAAGCTTTCTGTTACTTTAATTCTGTCTACATTTCTATCTAATTCTATTTTTTTACATTAAGTTTGTTTTTAATATTAATCATACTTTGGAACATTCGCAATTGGTATCAAATTTTGTACTCATTTTAGTTAATTGCTTGCTTGGGGAATGTGGAAATTGATTAATGGTAAAAGAGAATAGCAGATATTTGCTTCTGCTTCAAATTGGTAAAAAAATTGTAATTTTGGGCTCAAATGCACTTGCTATCGTTTTTCTTTGGTGGTTATGGTTGTCAAATTGTGTGATGTATTTTCTTTTGGTGGTTGTTTTATGAAATCATTTTTTTAATTTTATACATTTTAGCCATAACATGGCTAAATCTCTTATTTTTTTAATTGTTGTCAAATTTTGTATATGATGAGATTATTTCTGTCGCCCCCGTCTTAATTTGCATCTTTGAGTAGATGTAATCTTTGAGTAGATGTAATGTGGTGATTGACAATTTTTCTGATTCCCCAATTTTTTACCCATGATAATTTTAAACTCTTTTTTGAACTACTATTGCAAAAATATGCCAATGGTATCTAATGCTTAGAAAAACTGTTTTTGGGTGTTCCACTGATTCGTCTTAAAATAATTCTGGAACAGCACTTCGACACATATAGCTTCTTTCATTTTAAGCTTTCTGTTACTTTTATTCTGTCTACATTTCCCTATGTATATGGATTTAATTTTTCTAAACAGATTGCAAGAATGTAAGGAAAACATATCTTTGTGTCTGCATTTTCATAACACTTTGTAAATATTATGCCAGATGGTTGTGTTTATCTTTTCGATTTGATGTGGATGTCGTATTGAGCACAAACTTTCTTGTGATGTTAGTTCATATTATGAAATTGTTATCATGACATTTATGTACTGATATGATTACGTTTATAATCTAATTCTTTTGATATCAATTTATTAGTTTAGTGGTATTAGTTGATAAATGTTATGTTATCAGTTTTTAAGAGCAATGTCATAAATTTTGTGCTATGAACAGGTTTTACCACCCATTTCCATCTTCCATAAATGTATGATACAATATTTGCCATTGGATTTTACTCTCTTGCCACTGATGATGATGCTTTTGATGCTTTTAACATTGTAATATATGGAATATATTTCAACATAGTATGAGCATTTTTTTTCATATGTACTAAGAGCATCATCATTGGTTAGAATAAATTTCATTTTGGTAATTTTTGTATGCTTTATAGGCTCATTAGACTAGCCCACTTTACTATTCATTTTCGATTGAACTTCCTTACATACCCCCTGATGTCATTATACCAATACCCCATCTTGACCGATGGTACGCACCCCATTTAAGCCTTTTTTTCTTCACCATCCTCTTACAAATTTATCCATTATCCACACTCTCCAATAATACCTTTCATCCTAACCCTTTTCGTTTTTGTAAACATCACCTAGCATTTTTATCATTATAATTCTATTATTGTTAATTGGCGCTGTTTTGTGTTTTAGGGATTTCCCTTGCTGTTTTTATATATTTTTCAAAAAATTTGGAGATGTTCGTCCCATGGATGAAATATTTAGTAATTTGAGGGTATGCATAATTGGTACTCCCGAAAATAAATCACAACGACGTGCTACTAGAAAAAAGGTCTAATAATTATTTAAAAAAATTATAATATTGGGGTTTATTATTCTTTCTAGCCCAATAATTAGCCTCACGTCGAAGCGCGTCCAAGTTGTGTAATTTTCAGAATAGCTCTATCTTGTCTATAAATTGTAAATGTATACCCCTCCTTAAAAATCAATTTATCATTTCAATTACTAATACAAAACTCACTTCCAAAAACATGTATGAAAAGTAAATGTGACTTCGAATTCGGGACGAATGTTGTAGTTTTTTTTTGCATATCAATGATAATTTAATAGCATTACCAGGAGAGTTTTTATAACAGTAATAATCCATTTACATTATAATCATAGTTTTTTTTGCATAACAATGATAATTTTTCCGAGGTGGCGAAGCCATGGGTGCAAATAACGTTACCTCGAAAAGCAACAACGTTACATTAATTGAAAGTGAAACGATTTATGTGAGGATGGAGGGAAACGTTTTCAAGAAAGGGAATGAGGAGAATTAAAAAAATTAAAAATGAGTAAAAAACTTGAAATTATTTATATGTAATTCATTTATAATGTATAAATATGGTTTAACCCGAGTTCTAAATATGATCCAAGTCTATAGAATTTTTTGTCAAAATGAGTCATGATGCTAATTTGAAAATCTCCACAGAATAAATATTATTATCACAGTGAGCCTCATAAATCATACTAATATGTCATTATAATATTTTCTTGGTACTTGAATTTGGGCGGCGTTGGGAAGTTTTTGGCCCACCTCTGTACATGGTGATGTATATCTTTTAATTTCAGTTTGATTAAATAATATGCGGTCTTAATAATATGATAAAAATTCACGGTAAATTTGAATTTACAGTAAATTTTATTTTTACACACTAATTTAAAGTGAACTCTATTTTTTTTAATATTATTGTTATACTTGCATAAAAATTATTGTTTAAAATGAATATTTTATTTTAAATAATGATAACTTGTGTATAACAGTAATATAAATTATGTATAGAAATGATTCATATGAGTATTTTTATTTTAATTTGGGCATTTTAATATTAACCAGTGATGCAAAAATCGATTTAGGCAGTCAATTAGTTGGCGCTAGGCGTCCACATGCTATCCGATTTCATGATAATCTATCACATTTGGCGTTTTCGACACTAGACGCCCGCCCTAAAACGGGCTAGGGGATATTTATTTTCCAATTTTTTTTGCTATTTTAAACGACGTCATTTTGTAGTTTTCCGTACCAACATAATGTTTTCCACCAACATCTAAACTTACTCGAAATAAATAAATGAAAATTGAAAGATTACAATAATGTACTCTCTCTGTCCTAATTTTGATTGTCTACTTTCCGTAAATAGCCGTCCTAATTTTGTTTGGTCATTTCCTAAAAAGAAAATAAAGCAACTTTTTATACTATTTAATACTCCATCCGGCCCCCGATTTTGATTATCCGCTTTTTCTATAAATAAATTGGCCCTAATTTTGTTTTTCCATTTCTAAATAAGGCAATAAAATAACATTTAATACTATTTAATACTATTATTTCTCTCCACCATACCCACTTTACACCATTTAATACTATTATTTTCCTCCACCAAACCCATTTTACCCACTTTACACCATTTAATACTATTATCTCCTATTTTTTCTTAATCTCTACGCTCTCACAAGAAATGGATAAACAAAAATAGAACGGAGGGAGTAATATTATTTCTCTCCACCAAACCCACTTTACACCATTTAATACTATTATTTTCCTCCACCAAACCCATTTTACCCACTTTACACCATTTAATACTATTATCTCCTATTTTTTTCTTAATCTCCGTGTCTATAGTGACCGGATAATAAAAAATAAGACGGAGGGAGTACTAATTATATTATTCTCAATAAAATATCAATGTTCTAATTTTATTATCCTCGACAAATATCAATGAGATGTTTGTAATCTTGAAAATTTCAAATCATATATATATTTATGATGAATTTATAAACTTTAATGCTAAAACTTATAAATAACAAAAATAGGACGGAGGGAGTAATATTATTTCTCTCCACCAAACCCACTTTACACCATTTAATACTATTATTTTCCTCCACCAAACCCATTTTACCCACTTTACACCATTTAATAAATATTATCTCCTATTTTTTTTAAAAATCTCCGTTCGTCTATAAAGTGACCTGATAATAAAAAATAAGAATAAGGAGTACTAATTATATTATTCTCAATAAAATATCAATGTTCTAATTATATTATCCTCGACAAATATCAATGAGATGTTTGTAATCTTGAAAATTTCAAATCATATATATATTTATGATGAATTTATAAACTTTAATGCTAAAACTTATAAATAAAAAAAATAAATAGGCCCCGACTAATCGGCGTTTCGGGGCCTAGACGTTAGGCAGTCCAAATCCGCCCGACTAACAATTTTCGACTTCTGCGTCCTTAATATTAATAAGTGAATTTCAAATGAGATATTTCATTTTATAGATGAGTCTCAAATATTATTAGTTATTTTATATAAAAAAAATTGTTCAGTCCACGAAATTCGCAGAACCAATAATAATATAATAGAATACCTGTTCCTCATGGAAATAATCATGAAATTTTTTTATATGCTACACTAGTTGGGCACTCACTGTAGCATAGAAAAAATTCTCATGGAGCACCGCCCCACTGATGCAAAAGATAACGAATATTTTAAGTATCAAAAATATTTTTTATTTAATGTGCATTGAACTTGTTTCATCTCTTCACAATATATATTCAACTTAATGAACTGTGGTGAAACATTGATGAATGAAATTTTTGTTTGGTAGTTAGAAAAACTCTATACCATCATAATATAATCATTGTATATACTTTCTTAATTCATTTTTGTTGTCCTTTTATCCAAATAGCATTAACATCAATTTATACCAAATTTTAATCAAATGGTGATACACGATTGCTATATCCACAAAAGCGACAACTGATGTGATTTAATATACGGTCGCATAGACCATGCGATGGACAAAGTCTCGGTCGCATAGCCCATGCGACGAGAAATGACGGCGTCGCATGGTCAATGCGACACAATAATCTTTTTTTTTTAAATTTTGAATTATGATTTTATTAATTTATTAATTTATTAAACTCATTTAATTAAATTATTTAATTTAACTAATTTTTTATTTTATTATTTTATTCAACTCATTTAATTGAATAATTTAATTTAAATAAATTTTTTATTTTAATTCGAATTTTGAATTTATTGATTTATTTAAAACATTTAATTGAATTATTTAATTTAACTAATATAAAAGTACTGATTTATTTTAACTACTGATTTAATTTATTTAAATAATTAATTGATATTATTTGAATAAATAAAAAGTAATAATTATTTTTTATCCACAATATTAGTTCATTAATTGATTAGTATTTGTTAATTTATTGAAAAGTATTAGTTAGTTGGTTATAAAGTAATTATTTGTTATTCACAATATTAGTTCATCAATCGTTAATTTTTTTTAATATATTGAAAAGTATAAGTTAGTTGGTTATAAAGTATTAGTTCATTTATTGAAAGTATTAATTCAATTATCAATTTAAACATGAAAAAAATCACATTATATGGAAAAAAAATATACACATTACATAATTTCCATCCGAAAATAAATCACAACGACGTGCTACTAGAAAAAAGGTCTAATAATTATTTAAAAAAATTATAATATTGGGGTTTATTATTCTTTCTAGCCCAATAATTAGTCTCACGTCGCGGCGCGTCCAAGTTGTGTAATGTTCGGAATAACTCTATCTGTTCTAGAAATTGTAAATGTATACCCCTCCTTAAAAACCAATTTATCATTTCAATTACTAATACAAAACTCGCTTCCAAAAACACGTATGAAAAGTAAATGTGACTTCGAATTCGGGACGAATGTTGTAGTTTTTTTTTTGCATATCAATGATAATTTAATAGCATTACCATGAGAGTTTTTATAACAGTAATAATCCATTTACATTTATAATGATAGTTTTTTTGCATAACAATGATAATTTTTCTGAGGTGGCAGTGTTCCATGGGTGCAACAACGTTACCTCGGGTGTGCGGGGGTGCGGTGGCGTTACATTAATTGAAAGTGAAACGATTTATGTGAGGATGGAGGGGAAACAATTTTCGCATGAGGGAATGAGGGGAGACGAGAGCGAGACGAAGAATTAAAAAATGAGTAAAAAACTTGAAATTATTTATATGTAATTCATTTATAATGTATAAATCAGGTTTAACCCGAGTTCTAAATATGATCCAAGTCTATAGAATTTTTTGTCAAAATGAGTCATGATGCGAATTTGAAAATCTCCACAGATAAAATATTATTATCACAGTGATCCTCAGAAATCATACTAATATGTCACTATAATATTTTCTTGGTACTTGAATTTGGGCGGCGTTGGGAAGTTTTTGGCCCACCTCTGTACATGGTGATGTATATCTTTTAATTTCAGTTTGATTAATAATATGCGGTCTTAATAATATGATAAAAATTCACGGTAAATTTGAATTTACAGTAAATTTTATTTTTACACACTAATTTAAAGTGAACTCAATTTTTTTAATATTATTGTTATACATACATAAAAATTATTGTTTAAAATGAAATATTTTATTTTAAATAATGATAACTTGTGTATAACAGTAATATAAATTATGTATAGAAATGATTCATATGAGTGTTTTTATTTTAATTTGGGCATTTGAATATTAATCAGTGATGCAAAAATCGATTTAAAGTAAATAATTAGTTGGCTAAAGCGTCCACATGCTATCCGATTTCATGATAATCTATCACATTTAGGCGTTTTAGACACTAGACGCCGCCTAAACGGGCTAGGGGGATATTTATTTTCCAATTTTTTTTGCTATTTTATACGTCGTTATTTTGTAGTTTTCCGTACCAACATAATGTTTTCCACCAACATCTAAACTTACTCGAAATAAATAAATGAAAATTGAAAGATTACAATAATGTACTCTCTCTGTCCTAATTTTGATTGTCTACTTTCCGTAAATAGCCGTCCTATTTTTGTTTGGTCATTTCCTAAAAAGAAAATAAAACAACTTTTAATACTATTTAATACTCCATCCGTCCTGATTTTGATTATCCGCTTTCTAAAATAAAATTGGCCCTAATTTTGTTTTTCCATTTCTAAATAAAACATTTAAATAAAATAACATTTAATACTATTATTTTCCTCCACCAAAACCCATCCACCATACCCACTTTTACACCATTTAATACTATTATTTTCCTCCACCAAACTCATTTTACCCACTTTACACCATTTAATACTATTATCTCCTATTTTTTCTTAATCTCTACGCCTACAAAAATGGATAAACAAAAAAATAGACGGAGGAGAGTAATATTATTTCTCTCCACCAAACCCACTTTTACACCATTTAATACTATTATTTTCCTCCACCAAACCCATTTTACCCACTTTACACCATTTAATACTATTATCTCCTATTTTTTTTCTTAATCTCCGTAATCTATAGTGACCTGGATAATAAAAAAAATAGGGACGGATGAGTACTAATTATATTATTCTCAATAAAATATCAATGTTCTAACTATATTATCCTCGACAAATATTAATGAGATGTTTGTAATCTTGAAAATTTCAAATCATATATATATATATATATATATATATATTTATTTATGATGAATTTATAAACTTTAATGCTAAAACTTATAAATAAATAAAATAAATAGGCCCCGACTAATCGGCGCTTCGGGGCCTAGACGTTAGGCAGTCCAAATCCGCCCGACTAACAATTTTCGACTTCTGCGCCCTTAATATTAATAAGTGAATTTCAAATGAGATATTTCATTTTATAGATGAGTCTCAAATATTATTAGTTATTTTATATAAAAAATTTGTTCAGTCCACGAAATTCGCAGAACCAATAATAATATAATAGAACGCCTGTTCCTCATGGAAATAATCATGAAATTTTTTTATATGCTACACTGTTGGGCACTCACTGTAGCATAGAAAAAATTCTCATGGAGCACCGCCCCACCGATGCAGAAGATAACGACTATTTTAAGTATCAAAAATATTTTTTATTTAATGTGCTTTGAACTTGTTTCATCTTTTCACACTATATATTCAACTTAATGAACTGTGGTGAAACATTGATGAATGAAAATTTTGTATGGTAGTTAGAAAAACTCTATACTATCATAATATAATCATTGTATATACTTTCTTAATTCATTTTTGTTGTCCTTTTATCCAAATAGTATTAACATCAATTTATACCAAAATTTAATCAAATGGTGATACACGGTTGCTATATCCACAAAAGAGACAACTGATGTGATTTAATATACGGTCGCATAGACCATGCGATGGACAAAGTCTCGGTCGCATAGCCCATGCGACGAGAAATGACGGCGTCGCATGGTCAATGCGACGCAATAATTTTTTTTTTTTTGAATAATGATTTTATTAATTTATTAATTTGTTAAACTCATTTAATTAAATTATTTAATTTAACTAATTTTTTGATTTTATTATTTTATTCAACTCATTTAATTGAATAATTTAATTTAAATAAATTTTTTATTTTAATTCGAATTTTGAATTTATTAATTTATTTAAAACATTTAATTGAATTATTTAATTTAACTAATATAAAAGTACTGATTTATTTTAACTACTGATTTAATTTATTTAAATAATTAATTGATATTATTTGAATAAATAAAAAGTAATAATTATTTTTTATCCACAATATTAGTTCATTAATTGATTAGTATTTGTTAATTTATTGAAAAGTATTAGTTAGTTGGTTATAAAGTAATTATTTGTTATTCACAATATTAGTTCATCAATCGTTAATTTTTTTAATATATTGAAAAGTATAAGTTAGTTGGTTATAAAGTATTAGTTCATTCATTGAAAAGTATTAGTTCAATTATCAATTTAAACATGAAAAAAAAATCACATTATATGGAAAAAAAATATACACATTACATAATTTCCATCCGAAAATAAATCACAACGACGTCTTTACTAGAAATAAAGTCTAATAATTATTAAAAAATATATAATATTGGGGTTTATTATTCTTTTCTAGCCCAATAATTAGCCTCACGTCACGGCCCAAGTTGTGTAATGTTCTAATAGCTCTATCTTGTCTAGAAATTGTAAATGTATACCATTTACGTATGATCATGTGGCGTTCCCAATTTGCGATATAAACGGTCTTTGGATGATCGTCGCATGGCATATACAACTGAAATAACAGCTAAAAAATTATTATTATAATTAAATAAAAATCAAAAATAAAATAAACTTTAAAGTAACATTAATATAGTTTTTTCTTACCAATATCCAATGAGTGTTGTTGTGCACGTTCCCCAAGACCAATTTGTTGGTCGGAAGACCTCGACATTCATTTGTTATTGCGGGAAGGCAAAAAGTTCCGCCGTGTTCTCCAAATGACATTACAAAAACGTTATATGTGGTTGCAATCAGGTATCCATGATCAGGTAATGCAAACCATTTATCGGTGGGGGGCGAAAATTTGTGGAGTGATTAAGTGATTCCAAAACTGAGAAGGTTGTGTAACCACCTAAAATGTTTTCGTGTAAATCGCGCCTTATTTGCAGTTCATTATAAATATCCATCCGTACCCTACCCCATTCGTCCTCGCTTCCGTAGATTGCGAGTGCAACCGCTCTAAATCCACAGTTCCCATCTCCAATTACATCATTGTAGAAATGAATATAATTTTTAATATATGGAGGAAAAAAATCGCCCTCCACCGAGAGTTAAAAAAAAAAGTATTGGATGGTTAATATTATTTTGAAAATTGGATGGCCTACTTTTTGCGACGGGGGGACTTGAAGTTTGAGCCTCTGGGGCTTTGAATTTGGAGTTTCGGGGATCTGTGGTCGGTATGGGTCTTGGACTTTGGGGATGTTCGAATAACTCATCGTATGTGTTTTCGATGTGCTATGTCTAAGATCAGCTTATGGTGGAATATCCTGGTGCTTATTAGTTGCCGCCACTCTCCCCTTACCCCTTAATTGAGTAGACTTTTTTATTCCCGCACCTTTCATAGTGTACTCATACTCAGAAGGTTTACGATCGCTGGTCTTCTGTTTTGACTTATTTTTTTTTCAACATTCGATGGAAGAATATCTTCCGTGTCATCATCGAATAATTTTCTCCTAGTCTTACCACCACCGCCATCATCTGCTTACGGTGGTACGTTATCTTAGAAAAAATCTATATCCAATGTTTTCCAAAATGAGTCCATACAATTTAAAGGTATATAAGAGTACCGTGTAAGCTCAATGAGCCGGCACGGAAGACCATGTGTTCTCCCCGAGATAAAGAACCGCATATATTTTCGCTAGATTCCTACTCACTTCTCATGACAATGAGGTTGAACGCCTTAGACGTGATATCACTTGTGCACTAGTTGGCCGTAGAATTGGTTCTCCAAAGATATCGATCCCTTGTCTTGTGGGCGCTAAACCTCGATTGCTTTTTTTATCTCACATATCCGCAACTCCATGACTTGGTGAACCTTTTTTTGAAGATCACGCCAAAGTGTTTCTTGCCGCCATCCAAGTTTTTTTCACCCTATGGTGTTCTGCTCAACCCTACAAATATATTACATGTATCAATACAATAAGTCGTTTCAATAGTTTAATTTATGTAATAGTTGTGATAAAAAGTATAAAGATTGTGCGGTTACATTGCTCGTGGTGTAGTTTCCGTTAAGGTCAAAGACCATCGATATACATCCCTAAAATTCTCCGTTTATGCGGGCGTAAGCCACGATCTTCGCAATCTGAAAATCAAACCCGAAATCTACCGTATTTCTCCTTTACGCAATCCCACCTAAATTCCCATTCTTCACGCGTGTGCCCGCTTGACCGATAATTCCACCTTACTTTAAAACAATCGAGAACTTTTTGCTAAGTCCTTTTTCCACTAGGTGCGAGCATGGTTATATACTGACTTTTTCTGGTGGCGCTACACAATTGTGCTTGAGAATTTGGAAAAACTACATCAACAACATTCATCAACGCCGAAAGCCCCGTCCGTAAATAACGACATTTTGCGCGATTCATCATCGTAATCCCCCGAATAAATCGTAGGATATATTCGAAGTGTTCCTGCGTTTCACGGATCATAAATGCATATGCAATGGTGAACGTCTTATGAGTGTTTGTTGCCCCAACGGCCTCAAGTAAAGGCATACCGTACATGTTCGTGTTGTATGTCGTGTCAATGATTAATACTTGCGGATATGTGTTGACCATTACAACCGAACATGGGTGGCTGAAAACTATATCTTTGAGTCCGTAATCAGCATCCGTCCTAAAGGCGTACCTATAAGTTTAATAACTAATCAAATATAATACAATTATGTATGTAATAAAAAACAGGATTTCATATGTAATGCATATAAATTAAAGTTAATCATTAATAATAAATAGATTGTATTGACTATATAGCAAACTATACCCCAGTAATAAATTATATTGAGTGCAGTGGAATTAAAATAAAACCTACTTGACTGTTGAAGTTTTATAAAAAAATATTAAAAACTTTGCTAATATTTATACCAAATTAGATGTTTCAAGAGGGTGTATGAAGTTTTGCGTTGAGGTAAGCTCCTCCCGGCTCTCTCTTCTGACCTATTGCTGACAATTGTACATTCTCTTTGAATCTGTACTATTGTTGGGATCGATTGTCTTTAAATATCCCAAAATGTTGCTCGAGCTCACATTCATTGCACCTAGCAGTTGTACATGTTTGTACTGTTCAGGGGTTATTTGACCAAGTGTTGAACCCTCTCGCAAATGATGAAAATCGATGATTGTGTGTCCCTCCAACACCTCAATATGCTACCTATAACGCTCGACATCAGAAAGCCAAGCAAGTAGAGAAAAAGGACACGAATTTTTGGTGGTTTTGGTATTTCGCTCATTCTTGGTTTTTTTAGGTGTATATTTTCCACCTTCACTGCATATATACCGACTGAAGTTGCATTAAAGTACGAATGACCAAATGTGATGTTTCTCAAACCGCAACATATTTTTTAAAAAAAAAGCGACTCCTTTTTTCCGATTAAACCATCATCGAGCAATAAAATCACCAAAGGACATCCTCGTAAACGTAATCGATCGTAATATGAATTCATATTTAAAGAAAAAAAATACAAAGTAAAGAAAGGTAGGAGACAAATTTATAATAGAAGATAATGATAATATAGGATGGATGTATGTGATGTATGTATGTAGAAGATGGGAAATATATATGAAGTAAAATTTATGTGATAGCATTTGGTGAAATGAACACGAATTTATAAGAAGTAAAATCGGGTCAAAAGATTTGATTTCGAGGTCAACGGAGCCCCGGGGTCGCGTCGACACGACACGCCTACCGACAATCATTCGCGGTCACATCTCGCCACGGTGTCGACAGACACGCCGGGTCGCGCGTTGACCATACGACCGGCAGGAAGACGGTCACGTTGACCATGCGACCTTCAGTAATGTGGTCGCGTTGACCATGCGACCTGGAGTATTTGCCCGGATTTTAAATTTTTTTTCACCCATTTTTCATTTTTAACCTCTTTTTTTTTTTTTCCAAAGCATCCATCCATTTGTTATATATATATATACATACAAGAACATTATACTCCACACATTCAACCACTAAATTAGGAGTTCTTACACAAAAACAGTAGAACAAACCATGTCTTCTACATCTACTAGTCGGATCCGACACAACCTTATTTGATATTGTGGAAAAGCTTGTCGTACGTACGTTTCTCAGAAGCCTAGAAGTAGAGGAAGGTTATTTCATAATTGTCCCGACTCCCTAAGTGAAGGTGGTGGATGTGATTTTTTTATGTGGGCTGATGATAACAATAAGGGGGTTGTTGACAAGAATGATGGCCAAGGTGAAGACACTGACACTAACGTGATTGAGGAGATGAAGAATCTGTTCAAGTAATCAAGGTTCTCACTGAAGCAATCAAGGAACTACTGAAAATGATAAAACTAATTTTTATTGTACTACTTCTGATTCTTGCATATAGGACCTTACAGTGGTTTGGTTAGTTTTATTGCATCTTAATGTCAGTTTTATTTTGGTACACTTTTGTAATGTTCTAGTACTAATAGCTTATCTAATATAATGTCTTAAGAGTTATGTAATGTAATGTTAAATATGTAATCTTTTAATGCTATCTAATATATGTTGGTACTCTTTTTTTCATGTTTAAATTGATAATTAAACTAATACTTTTCAATGAATGAACTAATACTTTTTAACCAACTAACTAATACTTTTAAATATATTAACCAATACTTATCAATTGATGAACTAATATTGTGAAGAACAAATAATTACTTTATATAATCATTTAATAATATTATTCTAATCAAACTAATATTTATTAATTAGTTAGCAAAATAAATTAATAAAACTTCATTAAAATCTGAATTATTAATTAAAACATAATTAAAATATGAAAGTATTAATTAATAACGAGTCAAACATATTAAATTGGATGGTCAATAGTCAAACCAAGATGCAAAGATCAAGGGTCAGCGTGGTCGAGCGGCCGACAGCAATCACGTCGCATCTTGCGCCTACCGACAGTCTGAGGTCGCCATCTGTGCGCGTCTCGACAGTTCCTGGCTCGTGCATCTTTGTCTTCGACCTCGCCCTAGCCGACACGTGTCATGCGCGTGTTTTAATTTTTTTTTCTTTGTTTTTTTCATTTTTTCCCTCTATATATATAATATATAATAAAACAATATATACACATATAAACATCATTGTCACGACTCATTTTCACAACTAAATTCGAAAATTCTCTCATTTTCACTACACAATCCTCTCATTTTAACTA
The DNA here is from genome assembly GCA_037126765.1 of Stenogyne calaminthoides. Taxonomy (NCBI): domain Eukaryota; kingdom Viridiplantae; phylum Streptophyta; class Magnoliopsida; order Lamiales; family Lamiaceae; genus Stenogyne; species Stenogyne calaminthoides. The sequence continues at coordinate 3,176,155 of JBBCBC010000026.1, read as the reverse complement.
CTCAATTCTCTCATTTTCACAAGTCGTTTTCACGCCGTCGCCTTCGTTGTAGGAATTGGTTTTTTTTTTTTTCATTTTTTTGTTTTAATATATCTTGTTGTATGCTTTTTCTTGTTTAATTTTTCCGACAAACACTAACGAAAAATTTATTCGATAACGCAGTCTACTTGCCGCCGTCCGCCGTCAACCAACTAAAGCACTCCAACTAAAGGTGTGTTTTTCTTGTTTATATTTGTATACATATTATATGCTTTAAAACGTTAGTTGAATATCCTTTTAAAGTGTTGTTTGTATTGCTTTTAAAGTATTAGTTGTAACCAAATTTTGGAAAAATTAAGAATTAAAAAAAAATTCATAATTAAAATACATACTTAGCTACAAGAAAATGATTTAGTTGAAACATCCATTGACTTATAACAGGCAGCAAGGTTAAAGTCATGAGAATTTTTTTGATTTAATTTTGTATGTAAGCTAATTTATTATCTCAAAGTTTCTTATTTGTGTTACGTATAAAAGAAAAAAGACTCGAACTTGATATAGAATACAGTTTATATATACTGAGATTTGAGTGTTTGTTTGAGTCACATATTTCTTCAAATATAAAAAGGGAAGATTTTGCCCACAAGCTTCAACTTATATTAAATTTTTACAGCAAATAATATTGTATAATAATTTTTCCAAACGGAATTAATGAGCTGGAAGTTGCTTCTAATTTCTTCCACTCAACAAATTTAAGCTACGATTTCAATAATTCAAGAAATCTAATTATAAGTATTGGTGCAAATTAGATAACACTCCATTTGCAATTATATATATAACTTCAAATTTTGACGACATGATATTTCATCTCAATAATAGTATCGTACGTATCTCTGTAACATGCATTAATAATATATGATGAAGAATAAGATGACATATTATTTTTTTATGATAAATTATTTAGTCTATAGTAAGACCTATTATTGCTGGATAAGGTGACAGATAAGGGTATATTATTTGCATGAAAAAATTGTGAGGACAACATGAGTATTAGTTCTATTGCTGTAAAGTATTAGTTGTATTGCCTGTAAAGTATTAGTTCTATTGCTGTAAAGTACTAGTCATATTGCTGTAAAGTATTAGTTCTATTGCTGTAAATTGTCACTTGCTTTGTTCTAAGGTATTAGTTGAATAACTTCATAATTTCTTCCTTAGTTCACTATGGCAAGCTTCAACTACCAATGCTACTGAATGCACCTATCTGTAGACTATGTAACCGATGTGTTACAACTTCTGTAACGAATGCAACAAGAAACGAACAAGAAACGCAACAAGATTCACAATTCGATTGGAGTACAATGTTAGATTTCAATCTAAACACCCTCCAATGGAACAATATGTCGAAAGCAATTGCTCAAGTGCAAGATGTATGCTTCAAATCTCATATATGAAGATAATGTCTTCATGACCAACACCTTTATTACCCCAAAGATAATTCCCTCGATTTATACTCACCTACGTTCTATATGTCAACGCCTAACTTGAATCACCCGGCGCGTCTACCTTCAATATTCCAAAGGCCCACATCTCATCACGCCACTCCCCATGGTCCTCAATGTCTCATCACTCAAGTCAAATGAGTATGACAATGAATACCAAATCGCTACGCAGTAACACAAAGCCTCATCGCCGCAAAAATGCGAGAATGGATGACGACGACGCCCATGCTTGGAGGACCCAATGATCCAAGTCTGTTGTTTGCTTTCAAATGTCACAAAGCCAAAAAAAAAATATGGGAAGATCCAAGAAGTAAAAATCACATTTTTAAAATTATTATTTCAAACGGTTACAATATATAAATTAATGTGTTCATTTTTTTTTTTTAAATATGTAGCATTTTCAAAAGATCCTTGGTTCCCGGACTTCGAAAGAAATCTATTTCCTTTTGGTCGTCAATCCATTACCCGAAGGCCAAATATTTTCATATAATTCAACAACTGGATTGGAGGGTATCGGAGATTGATGTTTGAATCAAACAACATGCCCTCATTACAACATTTGTTGAACGGTGGCACCCTGAAACAAACACGTTTCATATGCCTTTCGGGGAGATGACGATCACACTTCACGACGTTCACGCTATTCTTGGTAAACTGAAAATAAACTTAATATTTAAAAAATTAAATTTTGTACATGCTCATTAATTAATTTCACTTATAACAAAAATAACATTTTTCCAATGTAGGCTTGAGAATAAATGGCCTCCCCGTCGTCAGTTGGCGGCGACCATGTCCCCGACAATGCATTGATTAATAGGTGTGGATCTAGGGGAGGCAATTTAAAAAGCACACTCCTTAAGGATATACTCAAGGGGTGTTTTAGTGGGCAGCTGAGCGATGCCTCTATTGCTCGAGGTTACCTGTGGTACTTGATGGGGAGTACACTCTTCGTTGATAAAACACGTGATGGTGTCCCCAAAAATTATGTAAATATGTTGGGTAATCTTGAGTCTGTCCCTCGATATGCATGGGGAGCCACGACATTAGCTTATTTATATAAGCAGCTTGGGAAGGCATCCATAATTGAGACAGCACAATTGTCGGGCTGCTTAACATTAATTGAGGTAAAAATTCAATTTCAATATTATTTCCAATAATATTTAATTAATAGGCTATTATAAATATATATAACTAATAACTAAAAAACACATTTTTAATTTTCAGTGCTGGATATACGAGTACTTCCCTGACTTGCGCAAACGCAGCGAAGCTACCTCGTTTAACCCTGCCCACCCAAGAGCATCGTACTGGAACAAGACCCAGAAATTCCAAAACTCGACACGGAATCTTGTACATTATCGCAAACTGTTGGATAATTACCCTTCGACTCATGTATGTTTATCATTCTCAAAGCACCCTTAATAGTAATAACATCAATAATAATTTATGTACCTTAACAAAATGACATATAAAAATATTTTACTTACTTTATAGGTCAATTGGACTCCATACGACATTCCAGCGGATATCCCTGCCCCTTCATTATTTCATGGATGCATTCAGTTTCTTGACTTCGCCGAAGGGTATATGCCGAGGAGGGTTGCAAGGCAATATGGGAGAGTTCAGCCCATACCGCCACCACCGATCGACTTAGATCTTGAACGTTCAAAATTCGGTGCCAGTGCAGAGAGGTACAAAAAAGTGTATGGACCCACTGTGGCATATTGAAATGAAATGAAAAATCATTGTTACCGTCTCGGGGACCTTGGTACCTTCGCTGTAGTTCAGGACAGTACCACGGATGAGTATCCTGCATGGTATGCAAATATTACTCATCCGAGAGTGCACAACACTGTACACGGTGAGAATAATGTTTATGTCAGTGGCATGTCGAGGTCAGCTCACCAACGGTTGGGACACGTGAGGCAACGAACTCACGATTTGATCAATCAAGCTAGTGTTGATCCACAGTGTCCACCCTATATAATGCCTCAACTTGGCTCGATTGCCCATCATGCCGGTACCGCGACGGTCCCCGATCCTGCATATTGGGGACCGCAACACGCGTATCCCCCTGAACAATTCACACAAGACATAGCTCCTGGTTGGTGGTGGAACGTATACGAATGGCAACAACAATACTACTTTTTTTTTATAGCAGAATTATTTATTTGTATTTTATTGTTTTATATGATTAATTATGATTCCAATTTTTTTTCTCTAGTTTAAATGTTTTAACATCTTTTGGTAAAGATCACTAATAATATAGAAATTGCTTGCTTATTTAAAAGATGAGTGCAAAAACTAATATATTTGTATATCTTATTAAAAGATATAAAAACCATAAACCCTTAAATCTATAAAAACTAATATATTTGTATATCTTATTAAAGGATGAGTGCAAAAAAAATAATATCCGAAAATGTCAACACTGGCGATAACCAGAAAAGACCCCCAATGAGAGTTTATTTAAGCTACTAAAAGAGATATAAACATTCCAAATTATTTTTGCACATAATTCTAAGTGATTATAATCACTAATAAGTTTTTAAAAACACCCTCTAAATTTTTATAGGTCACAATGAAATCACAATTTAATACTTATTGATTAGGAATATTATTTTTAAAAAAAAAAGTAAAATTGCATTGAAATTGACTCAATGACAAATAAAAATAAACGTCATTTTAAATAAAATAAAACAGCTAAATAGGAATGAAGGTAATAATATATTCATTTTGAGATTGAGATTGAGATGTTGTCAAAACAGGGAAAACTAAGAGGGTGCTTGGAGGAAAAATAATGATGGAAATGATAATAGTTTGTACTAGTCTTATAAGCACCTCGATGCATTCATTAATGTTATAGTCATTAAACTGTATGTTTTATATCACATTTTTTAATTAAATTCAGATTGCATGTTTTATTTATATCAATATGCATGTTTCACCTATGTAGTCATGTACTGTATAACTGGTGCGAATGGCATTGACTCAACAGTAAGAGGTATGAGAAGTGTATTGGTTATAAATGTTTGATTTATGTTAAAAATGACTATTATTTCTATTGATATTGCCGGTTCTATTGAAAATAGAAATGGTTAAATATTAAAATGGTTTTTGTTTTTAGGAATTAAATAAATATGAACACTATTTGTGAAATGTTATATATTAAATTTAATCAAGGGCTGCTTGATTTGTCATAAGGAATTGAAATGAAAATAATAATGATAAAATAATCAAATTGTCTCTTTTACAAATTTATGCTGTTTGAGCATATTCTTCTGGTCATCAATAATAAATGGAGCAAATTTCGTGCTTAATGTTTTGGTTGAATTATTCGGCTGCAATTAACACTGGTTCCCCATTGTATCCATTTGCATTCAATCTGCCAATTTGTTTCAAGATAATAAAAACTCTAAAACAACTTAAAATCCATTATAAACACAAAATCAAAATAATTGAGACAATGATAAAATAAGTTGAGTAAAAATAAAAAAACAGTGAAAATAATCACAAAATGATTATAACTAACACAAAAATAACCCACTAAACTCGACTTATCACTCTCAATAGAAATAAGTGTATTTTTAAATAACATTAATTATTTTATTAATTTTTTTAATTTGATAGTATTTAACGATATTTCTTTTTAATAAAGACAAACTCTCTTGTTCACCGTATAAAATTGAATTCATTCTAATACAACTACATTCATTTATTGATATCATTATTTTTATAAACTTATACCATACACATAAATACTATGATATTAGTTTATAAGTGTAAGGTATCCGTTGATAAATATTATGATATTAATTTTTACAAATATAATGATGCTAGCTTCATGGTAAAGTCTCGTACACACCATGTACATCATGCAACTCGAGTGATTTTTTTAAACATGCAATTCATTTCACTAAACACACGCTTTTTTTTATAATGAAACACACAATCCATTTTCATCAGCACAAATTACATATTTTAGTACATCGAATTGCATATTTAAAAATATACTTAAATTGTACAACACACTTAATTTAATTTACCGGAAACATACTATAATTTGACACAACAAAGTTCACCTTGACTCTTTTAACAAATAAACTAAAAAAATTAATAAACTTATGAATTAAGCCAAATTTTTGAATGCATCTAGGTGCACCATACATTCATAGTGCATTTTAAAAAGACGTGACTTGTTATATTGAAATATGCAATTTATTTACACTAAATCGTTATATTATTAATATAAAAAAACATAATTAAATAATTAAATATAAATAAATTACTTCTTTCAAATTTCAATATAATAAGTTATGTATATTTTTTAAATTACATTATAAATTTACTTTAGTCTTTCCCGGATAAATCTGCAAAGACCATTTATTAATTATTATCAATGCTACATATGAGTAAATTAGTGGCGCAAAATTTAAACCGTTGCAAGAAAATAAATAAATTTAAAAATGTTTGAATAAAAACATAAAAGCACAGTGGTACTGTGGTAGTAGTGCCCACCTTGAAGAAAACCAGTACAACCATTATAAATTTCCAGCCATCACTCATCTTCTCCCCATTTCTGATTACAACCCTAATTTCAAATCGCAACGAAGAAGAAAAGCTCCCATGGAGTTTCAGAGCAGAAAGGGCAAAGCCCCAGCAATCGGCAACACCGCAACGTCATCAACGGCGACCAGCACCGTCAAAGCCGACGAAAAAACAATCGCTCAGTTCAATGCCGACGCAAGGTTGATGGCCGAATTCGAGGAATCCGGGATGTCGGGTAATTTTTTCAACTACTCTAGATTAGTTACTTCTGCGCCGAAAACGCCGAGTACTGAAGCTCAAATTACTGGTTATTTGACTAAAATTCAGAGGGGTGGGTTTGTGCAATCGTTTGGGTGTATGCTTGTGATTGACGAATATAGTTTCAAAATCTTAGGGTTTAGTGAGAATTGCTTGGATATGTTGGGTTTAAGGGATATAGCGGAAGTGAAAGAATCGATGAATTTGGTTGGAATTGATGGTAGGACTTTTTTTACCCCTTCTTCTAGGGTTTCGTTGGGGAAAGCTGTTGAATCGAGGGACATATGGTTTATGAATCCGGTTTTGGTTCATTCTAGGACTAACAATAAGGCGTTTTATGCTATATTACATAGAATTGATGTGGGCATTGTGATTGATTTAGAACCTGTTCGTTCTGGTGATAGTGCTTATGCTGGCACTTTGCAGTCACAGAGACTGGCGGTGAGGGCTATATCTAGGCTGCAGGCCCTCACTGGGGGTGATATAGGTGTTCTGTGTGATACTTTAGTTGAAGATGTTCAAAAGCTTACCGGTTATGATAGAGTAATGGTGTATAAGTTCCATGGCGATAATCACGGAGAGATATTATCAGAAATTAGAAGGTCGGACATGGAACCGTATCTGGGGTGCATTATCCTGCAACGGATATCCCACTAGCAGCTCGGTTTTTGTTCAAGCAAAACCGTATTAGGATGATACATGACTGCAGATCTGAACCAGTGAAGATAATCCAAAGTGAAGAACTGAAAAAAGCCCATTTGTTTGGTCAATTCTACCCTTCGTTCTCCTCATGGATGTCATCGTCAGTACATGGGCAACATGGGGTCCATTGCATCGTTGGTGATGGCACTTATGGTAAATACCGGTAAGGAAATGAAACTATGGGGATTAGCAGCATGCCACCACACATCCCCTCGTTACACTCCTTTCCCTCTTCGATACGCTTGTGAGTTCTTGATCCAGGCATTCAGTTTGCAGCTTCAATTGGAGCTCCAGATAGTATCACGGATGAAAGAGAAAAGGATCCTCCGTGTGCAAGCCTTGTTGAGTGACATGCTCCTCCGTGATGCTCCTCTTGGGATCGTGACTCAGACCCCTAATATCATGGATCTTGTTCGGTGTGATGGAGCTGCATTATATTACGGTGGGAAATCTTGGCTTCTTGGTAATACTCCAACTGAATCACAGTTACAAAATATCGTAGAATGGCTGCTCACAATCCTTAACGACTCGATGGGGATAAATACCGATTCTCTTGCTGAAGCTGGCTATCCAGGAGCAGCTGTCCTCGATGATGCAGTTTGTGGTATGGCTGCTGCAAGAATCACATCATCGAACTTTCTATTTTGGTTCAGATCTCAATCACATACCGAGTACAAGTGGGGTGGTGCTAAGCATCACTCAGAGGACAAAGATGGCGGTAAGATGCACCCCAGATCTTCGTATAATGCGTTTCTTGAAGTGGTTAAAAGTCGAAGTGTAAAATGGAAGGCTTCAGAGGTTAATGCCATTCACTCTCTGCAGCTTATAATGAGAGATTCTCTGCAAGAGATTGAAAAGAGTGGTTATAAACACGGTGAATATTCTCAATCAAGTGAGTGTAATGGTGGACAGGTTGATGAACATACTACAGTGGCAGTTGAAATGGTGCGGTTAATCGAAACAGCTACTGCCCCGATTTTTGGGGTTGACTCAGCAGGTTTGATAAATGGGTGGAATACTAAAATGTGTGAGTTGGTAGGGTTAGAAGTGGCTGAAGCTCTAGGGAAGTCGCCGTTAGTTATGTTGTTCATGAAGATTCACGAGAAGTTGTCGAACTCCTTCTTGCCAGAGCTCTTCAAGGTAATTTTTTTTTTTTGCTTTCCTCTGTTTTTTCAAAGCACTTCTTAGAACCCCAAACACCACATACTATATTTATCTACTTTCATGTTATTTCTATCTTGTAGTCATGTCCTAACAGAATGGTAATGTAATCTACGGCATCTTGAAGTTCTGCTACAAATTGTTTTTACAGAGTTGCATCTTATAAAAAACAATCAGGGTATGTTTGATTTGGGATTTAGTGGACTCCGAAATCTGGACTTCAAAATCTAGTGGATTTCAAAATCCTGATAAATAGTAATGATGTGTGTATGTTTTGAGATTTAAGTAGGGTAGGATTTAAATTTATGTAAACTTGATGTGCTCTTGTCTGATGTTGTGTTATTATATTATTGTTGATTGTAATTGTAATGGTTGAATGATTGTGTAGTAATTAGTCTGTTTTATTTGAAGTTGTAAAAGCTAGAAAAAAATGTGTGAAAAGTGATAAATAAAAGAAGAATGAGAATAATAAAATTCATATTTGCATTAATGGGTCATTGGGGAGAGGGGATGGAGGAAAAATGGTATGCGAGGGTTTACAGGTATTATAGGGTAAGATGTATTCAGTTTCTAAAAACATGTTTCTAAACTCCCAAAGAACTGGATTTAGATTTTGAAATCCCAAATCCAGTTTTGTAATCCCAAATAATATACCCTTGAGAGTCACTCAGTTGTCTTTTTGTGCTCTACTTCAGGTAAGGAGGATAAAAATGTGGAAGTTAAACTGCTGAAATTTGGTGAAAATCCACCAAACTCGGCTGTATACATTCTGGCTAATGCATGCACCAGTAGAGACTATAAAAACGACGTCGTGGGGGTATGCTTTGTGGGTCAAGATGTCACTACTGAGAAAACAGTGATGGATAGATTCATTCAGTTGCAAGGGGATTATAAGGCTATCATTCAAAGTGCAAACCCATTGATTCCACCCATATTTACTTCCAATGAGAACGCTTGTTGTTCTGAATGGAATGCGGTCATGGAAAATCTGACAGGTTATATGAGACACGAGATAATCGGAAAATGCTGCCTGGAGAAATATTTGGAAGTTTATGTCGACTAAAAGGGCCCCGATATTCTCACCAAGTTTATGATTCTTTTGTACAGTGCTATAAGTGGCCATGACACCGAAAAGTTTGCATTTGGTTTTTACAATCGGAAAGGGGAGTTTGTTGAGGTGAATTTGACAGCAAGTAAGAGAGAAGATGAGCGTGGGAATGTAATAGGCTGTTTATGCTTCTTGCAGATGGTGGTGATTAATGAAAAGGAGTCTGTAGTTGATGAGAAGGAGGAAAGAAAAGTGCTTTTCGAAAGAGCAGGCTTACATAATGCAGGAGATGAAGAATCCTATGAGTGGAATTCGATTCATGCATCAGCTTTTTGCTAGGCTCGGTTATTTCAGATGATCGTAAAAAATTTCTCGAGACTAGTGATGCTTGAAAAGACAGATATTTTCTATTATTGATGATGGCCATTTACTTAAACTTAGAAGAGGGGTAAGTCTTTCTCGCCTTTCTCGTCATTCTATTCGGTAGAAGTGTCATTTTCTTCTCGTGCACAACACACTATCTCTCTGTAATTTTAGAGTAGGTCTCATGCTTAACTAGGTTCACGTGAACTTTCTTTGTCAAAGTAATGCCTTTAGCCATAGTTATTAAAAGGCCGCGAGGCGCCGCCTACTTAAGGCGCAAAGGGCGCTACCACCTCGCCGCCATAGGTCCAAAGCGGTTGGGATTTTCTGGCGCAGGCGCTTTTCGGCGCCGACGACCTTGAAGGCGCTTAAGGCGTGCCTTTATGTGACATCTAGGGTTTGAAATAAAAATAAACATTTTTTTATTTGTCAAATAACATCGAATAATAAAAATACTATCTCTTAAGTCTTAATATTTAAGTGAAACGCATCTAGGGTTTCAAGATTCACTTTTTATCAAGTATAATCGCATGCGTTGAAGCATCGGAATCGGTATGACTCACGTAATCACATTGATCCTATCTCTTTGAGGATATAGATGAAAGCAATGAGTGGATGGTTGGTCTAATGGGAAGATGAAGATGAGTTGGTTCACCAAGGTGAAAATTTGACTTGGGGTATTGCTCTGAAGCAATGGTTAGGTTTACTTAAGAAATTATCAAGGTCTTACGTTGTTTTTTCCAGGGATGCAAGGCGCGCGCCTAAGGCGCTAGGCGCCGGCCATTTTGTTTGGCGCCATACCATTAATAACTATGCCTTTAGCATATGAAGTATCACCGTTTAGCATACAAACTATCACTATTTAAAAAATGTGATTTTATGTGTTACTCTTTTCAAAAATCACTTAACGGTGATACTTCTTATGCTAAACATCATTACTTTGTGTGCTAAACAGTATACCTAGTTCCCTCGAAACCTTTTGTGAACCAGGTTCACAAAATTTTTTACCGTAATTTTATTATGCCATTTGTGCTGAACTAATTTCACCAATGTCTCGTTTATGATTGAATCTAAAAATCTTAATTCCATTTGATCGAAAGATTTTCTTATATGATATTTGGGTTGGTCCCGCATGCAAAAGACTCAAACTAAAAATGGAAGAGTTTCTTTTGGGCAATCTTGTCAATGCAGCTTGTTAGTCAAGCTATGATTTTGTTAAGGCGTAAGAATTTGCATTTCATCCATGACATCCCCGAAAGCGATCAAAACTTTATATCGTATATGGCGACCAAATGAAACTTCAATTGGCTTTGTCTCGATTTCTTTGTTTCAATAGTTGACTACACGCCTTCTCGATGGTTGGGTGGAAATTAAGGTATCACCGGGTTAAAGCCGATACACCGATGGGTACGAGTATGTCCATCTCGAGTTCGTAACATAAAACCGCTTGAAAAAAAATACTTCTATGAACTTGGTTCACATAAGTTTAATGGTGAACTCAATATCACTTTGCTTAGTATATGAACTAATACCGTGCGGTGTCAGTATATATCACCATTAAGTGATTTTGAGAAGAATGACGATAACATCAAGCATTTTAAAAGGTGATATTCTGTATGCTAAAAGGTAATACTTTGAAGAAGAGAGTTCACGGACAAGAGAGACTTATGCAAACCGCTTACATTGATTTCTCTATTTCTTTGTCTCCGATGATTTCGAGAATGGCTCACCCAGAAAGGGCCCCGCTTAGTCCTATTATCGAAGACATGTTTTGCGTGAAAAAATGAGTGGACAACTCAAGAAGGGACCGCCTCTAAACATCTCACGTAAACTACTTAGTATGATGAAGGGTAATGTTCGATATGTCGAGAGAGCAAAATGATGTTATTTCCAGGATCGATATTGAGCTCGGTCGGGAAAATCAAGGTAACACGGTTTCGAACTATGTTGAAGAAATTGGATCATTTTGTGACAACCGACAAGAATACTATGTTCTTGGTTGAGTTCCTGTGATCTTTATTCAGAGATGTTAATGTAAGTTTCCAATATGTAAATTATGTAAATTTTGATATGGAGAAACTTTTGGATTTATATAGAGGTTGTTTTTCAAACTTTAATTTGTACAAGAGTAGATTTGTTGTGTACCTCCAGGTGACTCAAGTGTATTTTTGAAACGTGCACTTTGTTTTCTTGAAACGTTACAAGGTGAACGTTTCAGTTCAATTTATTTCAAACAGAAATAAATTAAACGTTTCGTGAAAAAACAAGTTGCACATATAAAAATTGTGTATATGAATTGTACAATGCATAGTGATGAATATAAAACTTTGAATTTGTACAAATTTCACTTGTTGGCTTGTACTTGCACTAAAAAATGGTTTTTATTTATGCATCAATATTGGACTTAAAACTGATGAGAGTACATTTGAAAAACTAAAAATATCAAATTATACTTTCTTTTATAGAAAAATATAAATAAAATTAGAAAATGAAAAATATGAACCTAATTAAAAAAAGTTCAATAACAATAAAAGGAATTATAATATAAAATAAATAAAGACATCGTAGTAATAATTATAAATTTAAACTTATAAATTTAAAACCCAATAAGGAAACAATTATTGTTTAAAAAAGAAAAAAAGAAAAAGGAAACAAATTCACCATCTTTCGGCTGAGATTGCATCAATTTCATTGTATATTTCAATTTTATCCAACAATTTCTGTGTATTTAGAGTATTTTGAAAAACAAATGCCCATGGTATCTAATGCTCAGAATAATTCTGTTTCTGGGTGTTCCGTTTTTTGGGCATAAAATAATTTGGGAACGGCACTGCGACACAGATAGCTTCTTCATTATAAGCTTTCTGTTACTTTAATTCTGTCTACATTTCTATCTAATTCTATTTTTTGACATTAAGTTTGTTTTTAATATTAATAATACTTTGGAACATTCGCAATTGGTATCAAATTTTGTACTCATTTTAGTTATTTGTTGTTACGTTTTTTATATTTTCTGGGATGTTTGTAATGTGTTTTTTAGATTTTCTGGAATAATATTGCTAAAATATAAATTGCTGGTAGAAAGATGAAGAACAAGATGCAGATTTGAAGAAATAGGGAGAGAGAGAATTAGATAGGAAGATATGTAGTTAGAAGAGAGAGAATGATGCAAATTTTCTGATATTCTCATTCATCGGCCAGAGGCCGTATTTGTAACTAACAGTGGGGTCCACACACCAGTGGATATTCCTTAGGTATTTTAAAAACAGAATCTAAAATAGATAATGGATCTTACAGATTATTCTAAATTTTTGGGCCCATTTGCGAGAAGCCCAAACCCTTCCTCATTCAGATAAACTACTCAGATAATTTGGCTCAAATGCATCCTGAGCCTCAGTTTCTTTATTCAGATAATTTGGCTCAAATGCATCCTGAGCCTCAGTTTCCTTATTCAGATAATTTGACTCAAGTGTATCCTGAGCCTCAGTTTCCTCGCTCAGATAATTTGGCTCAGGTGGATCCCGAGCCTCAGTTTCCTTATTCAGATAAATATATATTGAACCTCTATTTCCCACTGATAAAGGAAACCCTGATTTTAACTCCTCTTTCGTTCCCATCTCACCACTCTTCACGTTTCTCTCTGGTCTCGCAACAATACTCCCTCCAACGGAAGATCCTTGTCCCCAAGGATGGAGTGAAGGAAAATTTCGCAGAACAAAGGCGGTATCTTCCCACGAATCGAATTTCCAATCCTCGGTAACCCAATAGACACAAACCTGATCTTTCTCCTTTCCGCTTTCCAGGTATCGACGTCGTTCTGTGACATAGTAGGGTTGGATCGCGAAGAGGCCGTTGCTATCAACATCTGGAAGACTCTGTGAAGGTACATACTTAACCCCTATGTGTTTCTTGAGTAAAGAAAAATGGAAGACGGGATGAATCTTTGACCCAATTGGTAGATCTAACTTATAAGCCACACTCCCTACCCTTTGCAGGATTGTATAGGGGCCAAAGTATTTTGACGACAACTTCAAATTCTTTCGGTATTGAATGGAATTTCCGAAAAGGGTTGAAGTTTGAGAAAAAACTTGGTCTCCTACCTCAAAAACCCTCTCTTGTCTATGCTTGTCCGCTTGTACCTTCATGCGATTACTGCTTTGATTAGATTAGCCTTGACTTGTCAGATGATGTGTTGTTCAGTGAGTAAGCGAGATCAGAATCTGCTCATTTGTTGAATCCAAATATGGCCCATAAGTGAATCCTGTAGGAATATACCCGTAGAGAGCCTCAAAAGGTGTCATCTTCAGACTTGAATGATAATTTGTGTTGTACCAGTACTCTGCCATAGGTAGCCACTTCAACCACTGCTTAGGGTTGTCACTTACTAAACACCTCAAGTACTGCTCCAGACATTGATTTACCCTCTCAGTCTGTCCATCGTTGGGGGTGATAAGATGAACTTAGGTGTAATTGAGTTCCCACCAACTTAAATAGTTCCTTCCAAAAACAGATAGTAAATATTTTGTCCCTGTCACTCACTATACTACTACCGGTAATCCATCAAATTTTATAGATAACATCCAAAAACACATTAGCTAAAGAAGTAGCAGTATATGGATGTGATAGGGCTATGAAATGTGAATATTTAGTGAATCTGTCCACTATCACCCATATCACATTCTTTCCCCAAGAGTTAGGAAGCCCCTCTATGAAATCCATAGAGATATGTGACCATGCTTGGTCTGGAATGGGTAAGGGTTGTAGGAGGCCAGGGTATAAACCTGGGCTTGACTTATTTTTGGCACATACTTCACACCTCTTGACCCACATCAACACATCATCTTTCATATTAGGCCAAAAAACATCCTCTTAAGCCTCTGATAAGTTCCTGTAACCCCAGAATGCCCTCCATAGGGTGTGGAGTGCATCTCAGAAAGGATTAAATCTCTTAATCCACTATTGCTACCCACAACCAAATTCTTTTTATTCTCAAAATACCATTAGTGAACCGAAATATGGAATAAGTATTAGGATCGAGACCTTTGGTTTTGATGATTTCCTCAATGTAACCATCATCGATTAACCACTTACCGGACTGATCCAACCAAAGTTGGGACCATTGTAGTTATAGCGAGAACAATTATTCTCCCTTCGGATAGTCATCACCGTTTTGTTTCACTCCCCCTTTTTATACAAAATCTCTCATAGTCAAGGCCCAACAATTTAGTAATCCATTTTTGTTGTAGTGGAGTTACCACCTTTTGGTCCAGAAGGTGTTTAAGGGATTGTTGGTCAGTCTTTATAGTGAATTTCCCCCTCAAATAGTGTTTCCACTTCTCAATGGCCATTAGTACTGCCAAAAACTCCCTCTCATAAACATAGAGTGCTTGATTCCTTGGACACAAGGACTTACTCATGTAAGCAATGGGCTTTCCTTCTTGCATGAGTACAACTCCAATTCCTTTCCCACTAGCATCAGTTTCCACCACAAATCTCTTTGTGAAATCAGGTAATGCTAGCACTGGGACACTCACCATGGCTTCCTTCAACTTCTGAAAAGCTAGGTCTGCCTCAGGGTTCCATTTGAAACTATCCTTCTTGAGTAAAGAAGTGAGTGGTTTGCTGATGAAACCATATCCCTTCACAAATTTCCTCTAATACCCTGTTAAGCCCAAGAAACCCCTTAATTGTTTAATGGTTTGTGGTTTTGGCCATTGAACCATACACTCAATCTTTCCTGGATCAGTGGCAACTCCATCTTTAGAAATTATGTGGCCCAAATACTCCACACTAATCTGGCCAAAACTACATTTGTTTCTCTTGGCAAACAACTTATTGGCCCTCAAAAGTTGTAAGACTGCTTCCAAGTGAATTAAATGTTGTGTTTCCTCGGTGCTGTAAATGAGGATGTCATCAAAAAAAAAACCAACACAAATTTCCTCAAATGATCCCTGAACACCTGATTCATTAGTGATTGAAATGTAGCAGGTGCGTTGCACAACCCAAATGACATCACTAGGAATTCATAATGACCATTATGGGTCCTGAAAGCAGTCAATTGCCTATGTTCTTTCTTCATTAGGATTTGAAAGTACCCTGACCTCAAATCTATCTTTGAAAAGATTTTAGCACCCTTAAGCTCATCTAGTAACTCATCAATGATAGGAATAGGGTAGTTGTGCTTGATTGTGAGCTCATTAAGGTACTTGTAATCCACACATAGCCTCCAGGTGCCATCATTTTTTTTCACCAAAATCACAGGTGAAGCAAAAGGGCTCTTACTATGTTGAATTACTCATGTAGTCAACAAATCCTTTACAATCTTTTCAATTTCCTCCTTATGGCTGTGAGAAGTTCTATATGGGTACTGTTGTTTAGGGATGCTCCCTGGTTTGAGTATAATCTGGAGTTCCACCCCCCTCCCTGGTGGTAATTCCACTGGTTCCTCAAATATATCCTTGTAAGCTAGTAGTAGCTTATGTAACTCAGGATCATCTTTAGTGTGGGTAGGAGGTGTTGATGTAATTAAGTACATCTCATTAACTTCCTTAAAGACCTCTGTGTGGATCATCTGATATAATCCCACATCAGAAATCAACTTACATTCAGCTGATGAAGTAAGTGCTTGTAGTTTCACTCTCTTCTCAAGCAAGCTGACTGTGAAAGTCATCTTTTCATAGTCAAGCTCAATAGGTGTGCAAAATTTTAACCAATCCTCCCTAGGATCGGATCACAACCCTCATTCTCCAACAAAATTCGGTGGGTAGGGTGAATTGATGTCCTCGATGTTCCAAGTGAAAGGGTTCACTTGTTGTGAGCTGACCAATCTTTGCCCATTAGCAACCTTCACCAGTATGGGTTTAGCATCACTCAAAGGGCATTTGAGCTTTTTAGCTGTAGCCTTTTGTATAAAACTCAGAGTGCTACCTGAGTCTATGAGAATGTGGAGTTTGTGGTGTTCAAACTCCCCAAAAAGCCTTATGGTAGTAACTCCATCTTCACCACTTAGAGCATTTAGTGACATCTGGACCTCTTCCATGATGTCAGCCCCATAAACAACCTGTTCTTCCCCTTCAGTGGTAGGAGAAGAGAATGATTGAATATCTTCCTCTTCTTCTGCCAAAATCATGTATGAAATTCTTTGTTTCAATTTGTGCCCATGCACAAAAGGTTCATCACAGTTTGTAACATAACCCCTTCTCCTCCTAAATTTGCCATCTCTCAGTAGGAGATAAGACCTTGAAATGTGGTTTCCTTTTCTTGGTAGGGCCCCAAAGAGCATCACCCTTCTTCCAATTACATAAAATTAGAGTTAGAGTTAGGGTTAGGGTTAGGATTAGAAACCCTTGAATAGGGCTTAAGTTTTTTAGTTAGTCTTGTGAAGATGGTGATCTTGCTTCCTGCCCAATTTAATAGCATGTTGAAGTGTGGTAGGTTCAAACATGGCTATTGTTGCTTGTAGCTCTTCATTAAGTCCTCCAATGAAACTTGCCACAAAGTAGGTTTCTGAGAATACATCCCCAGTAACTACCAGCATACAAGATTTCAGCTCCTCATACTTATCGACATAATCTTCATAGCTACCAGTTTGTTTGAGTTTGTTAAACTCAGAAATCACTGTAGAGTCCTTAATCTCCTCAAATCTAGTTGAGAGAATAACCAAAAATTGTGCCCAAGTTAATTCCACATTTCTCGATTGAAATTCGAACCCATAGTGTTGCTTTACCCTCAAAATGGATAGTAGCCAAAGTTATTTTTTGTTGATCAGTCATACTGGGCATAAGCTTAAAATACCCATTAGATCTCAATACCCATAACCTAAGTTTAGAGACATCAAACCTAGGGAATTCAATCCTAGGCACTGGGTTGTGAAATTGAGTACCATCAGTTAACTTCCTTGGAGATTCCTCGACATCGATAGGATGATCCCCACCGCCAGCCCAAAGGTAAGCCCTCCACCAAATAGTCCATAGTTAGGCCCTCCACCACCGGATCTAAAGCTAGGACTCCCAAAATAGAAGGCCCTTCATTGTGACCCTTGCCTTTTCCATATTCAACAATTGAATCGCATATAGTGCCAAAGTGTTAGTCATAAGCTCAAATTTCTCCTCCATCTTGGTTGTTAAACCTTGCATATTGTCTGTTAGCTTCCCCTCTCTTTGCTTTTCGACTTCATGGCTTCCGTTTGATTAATAATTCCAAATTCTGTGTGATTCTTGCAGATCCTTGGAGCGCGCCGTTCCTCGCCATGATCAAAACTTGGCTCGAATACCAAATGTTACGTTTTTGATATTTTTACGGGATGTTTGTAATGTGTTTTTAGATTTTCCGAATAATATTGCTAAAATATAAATTGCTAGTAGAAAGATGAAGAACAAGATGCAGATTTGAAGAAATAGGGAGAGAGAGAATTAGATAGGAAGAGAGAGAATGATGCAAATTTTCTGATATTCTCATTCATCGGCCAGAGGCCGTATTTGTAACTAACAGTGGGGTCCACACACCAATGGATATTCCTTAGGTATTTTAAAAACAAAATCTAAAATAAATAATGGATCTTCCAGATTATTCTAAATGTTTAGGTCCATTTGCGAGAAGCCCAAACCCTTCCTCATTCAGATAAACTACTCAGATAATTTGGCTCAAATGCATCCTGAGCCTCAGTTTCTTTATTCAGATAATTTGGCTCAGATGCATCCTGAGCCTCAGTTTCCTTATTCAGATAATTTGACTCAGGTGTATCCTGAGCATCAGTTTCCTCGCTCAGATAATTTGGCTCAGGAATTACTCAGATAATTTGGCTCAGGTGGATCTTGAGCCTCAGTTTCCTTATTCAGATAAATATATACTGAACCTCTATTTCCCACTGACAAAGGAAACCCTGATTTTAACTCCTCTTTCGTTCCCATCTCACCACTCTTCACGTTTCTCTCTGGTCTCGCAACAATTGCTTACTTGGGGAATGTGGAAATTGATTAATGGTAAAAGAGAAAAAATTGTAGATATTTTTCTATGCTTTTTCTTTGGTGGTTGGTAAAAAAATTGTAATTTTGGGCTCAAATGCACTTTTTTCGATTTTCTTTGGTGGTTATGGTTGTCAAATTGTTTGATGTATTTTCTTTTTTGGTGGTTGTTTTATGAATTTTTTTTTTTTAATTTTATACATTTTAGCCATAACATTTATAAATCTTTTATTTTTTTTTTTTGTTGTCAAATTTTTGTATATGATGAGATTATTTCAAGTCTGGCGTGGGTGATTGTTAATTTTGCATCTTTGAATAGATGTAATTTGGGGTGATTGACAATTTTTATCTCAACCTTTCCCCTAATTTTTTACCCATGATAATTTTAAACTCTTTTTTCTCAACTACTATTGCAAAAAATATGCCAATGGTATCTAATGCTTAGAAAAACTGTTTTTGGGTGTTCCATGATTTATTATGATCTTAAAATAATTTTGAACTACTATTGCAAAAATATGCCAATGGTATCATATAGAAAAAATTTCTTTTCATTTTAAGCTTTTTCATTTAAGCTTACTTTTTATTCTCTATCTACATTTCCCTATGTATATGGATTTAATTTTTCTAAAATGTTATTGCAAGAATGTAAGGAAAACATATCTTTGTGTCCGCACTTTCATAACACTTTGTAAATATTATGCCGATGGTTGTGTTTATCTTTTCGATTTGATGTGGATGTCGTATTGAGCACAAACTTTCTTGTGATGTTAGTTCATATTATGAAATTGTTATCATGACATTTATGTACTGATATGATTACGTTTATAATCTAATTCTTTTGATATCAATTTATTAGTTTAGTGGTATTAGTTGATAAATGTTATGTTATCAGTTTTTAAGAGCAATGTCATAAATTTTGTGCTATGAACAAGTTTTACCACCCATTTCCATCTTCCATAAATGTATGATACAATATTTGCCATTGGATTTTACTCTTGCCACTGATGATGCTTTTAACACTGTAATATATGGAATATATTTCAACATAGTATGAGCATTTTTTTCATATGTACTAAGAGCATCATCATTGGTTAGAATAAATTTTATTTTGGTAATTTTTGTATGCTTTATAGGATCATTAGACTAGCCCACTTTACTATTCATTTTCGATTGAACTTCCTTACATACCCCCATGATGTCATTATACCAATACCAATACAAATTTTTGAGTACAATCCATTATCCATCCTCTCCAATAATACCTTTCATCTGAACCCTTTCGTTTTGGTACAATCCATTATTCACCCTCTCCAATAATACCTTTCATCTGAACCCTTTCGTTTTGGTAAACATCACCTAGCATTTTTATCATTATAATTCTATTATTGTTAATTGGCGTTGTTTTGTGTTTTAGGGATTTCCCTTGCTGTTTTTATATATTTTTCAAAAAATTTGGAGATGTTCGTCCAATGGATGAAATATTTAGTAATCTGAGGGTATGCATAATTGGTGCTCCCGAAAATAAATCACAACGACGTGCTACTAGAAAAAAGGTCTAATAATTATTAAAAAAAATATAATATTGGGGTTTATTATTCTTTCTAGCCCAATAATTAGCCTCACGTCGAAGCGCGTCCAAGTTGTGTAATGTTCAGAATAGCTCTATCTTGTCTAGAAATTGTAAATGTATACCCCTCCTTAAAAATCAATTTATCATTTCAATTACTAATACAAAACTCACTTCCAAAAACACGTATGAAAAGTAAATGTGACTTCGAATTCGAGACGAATGTTGTAGTTTTTTTTTGCATATCAATGATAATTTAATAGCATTACCATGAGAGTTTTTATAACTGTAATAATTCATTTATATTATAATGATAGTTTTTTTGCATAACAATGATAATTTTTCTGAGGTGGCAGTGTTCCATGGGTGCAAAAACGTTACCTCGGGTGTGCGGGGGTGCGGTGGCGTTACATTAATTGAAAGGGAAACTATTTAAGTGAGGATGGAGGGGAAACAATTTTTGCGTGAGGGAATGAGGGGAGACGAGAGCGAGACGAAGAATTAAAAAATGAGTAAAAAACTTGAAATTATTTATATGTAATTCGTTTATAATGTATAAATCAGGTTTAACCCGAGTTCTAAATATGATCCTAAGTCTATAGATTTTTTTGTCAAAATGAGTCATGATGCGAATTTAAAAATCTCCACAGCTAAATATTATTATCACAGTGAGCCCCAGAAATCGTACTAATATGTCATTATAATATTTTCTTGGTACTTGAATTTGGGCGGCGTTGGGAAGTTTTTGGCCCACCTCTGTACATGGTGATGTATATCTTTTAATTTCAGTTTGATTAATAATATGCCGTCTTAATAATATGATAAAAATTCACGGTAAATTTGAATTTACAGTAAATTTTATTTTTACACACTAATTTAAAGTGAACTCTATTTTTTTAATATTATTGTTATACATACATAAAAATTCTTGTTTAAAATGAATATTTTATTTTAAATAATGATAACTTGTGTATAACAGTAATATAAATTATGTATAGAAATGATTCATATGAGTGTTTTTATTTTAATTTGGGCATTTGAATATTAATCAGTGATGCAAAAATCGATTTAGGCAGTCAATTAGTTGGCGCTAGGCGTCCACATGCTATCCGATTTCATGATAATCTATCACATTTGGTGTTTTCGACACTAGACGCCCCTTAAACGGGCTAGGGGGATATTTATTTTCCAATTTTTTTTGCTATTTTAAACGACGTAATTTTGTAGTTTTCCGTACCAACATAATGTTGTTCACCAACATCTAAACTTACTCGAAATAAATAAATGAAAAATGAAAGATTACAATAATGTATTCTCTCTGTCCTAATTTTGATTGTCTATTTTCCGTAAATAACCGTCCTAATTTTGTTTGGTCATTTCCTAAAAAGGAAATAAAGCAACTTTTAATACTATTTAATACTCCCTCCATCCTGATTTTGATTATCCGCTTTCTATAAATAGTCGTCCTAATTTTGTTTATCCATTTCTAAATAAGGCAATAAAATAACATTTAATACTATTATTTCTCTCCACCATACCCACTTTACACCATTTAATACTATTATTTTCCTCCACCAAACCCATTTTACCCACTTTACACCATTTAATACTATTATCTCCTATTTTTCTTAATCTCTACGCCTACAAAATTAATTGATTAACAAAAAATAGAACGGAGGGGAATAATATTATTTCTCCACCAAATCCACTTTTACACCATTTAATACTATTATTTTTCCTCCACCAAACCCATTTTACCCACTTTTACACCATTTAATACTATTATCTCCTATTTTTTTTCTTAATCTCCGTGTCTATAGTGACCTGGATAATAAAAAAAAATAGACGGGAGGAGAGTACTAATTATATTATTCTCAATAAAATATCAATGTTCTAATTATATTATCTTCGACAAATATCAATGAGATGTTTGTAATCTTGAAAATTTCATATCATATATATATATATATATTTATGATGAATTTATAAACTTTAATGCTAAAACTTATAAATAAAAAAAATAAATAGGCCCCGACTAATTCCAAGCTTGGCCTAGACGTTAGGGTAAATCCAAATTACCGATTAACAATTTTCGACTTTTGCGTCCTTAATATTAATAAGTGAATTTCAAATGAGATAATTTTATACATGAAATAAAATTTCATTTTATAGATGAGTCTCAAATATTATTAGTTATTTTATATAAAAAAATTTGTTCAGGCCACGAAATTCGCAGAACCAATAATAATATAATAGAACGTCTGTTCCTCATGGAAATAATCATGCAATTTTTTTATATGCTACACTGTTGGGCACTCACTGTAGCATAGAAAAAATTCTCATGGAGCCCCGCCCCACCGATGCAGAAGATAACGACTATTTTAAGTATCAAAAATATTTTTTATTTAATGTGCTTTGAACTTGTTTCATCTTTTCACAATATATATTCAACTTAATGAACTGTGGTGAAACATTGATGAATGGAATTTTTGTTTGGTAGTTAGAAAAACTCTATACTATCATAATATAATCATTGTATATACTTTCTTAATTCATTTTTGTTGTCCTTTTATCCAAATAGCATTAACATCAATTTATACCAAATTTTAATCAAATGGTGATACACGATTGTTATATCCACAAAAGCGACAACTGATGTGATTTAATATACGGTCGCATAGACCATGCAATGGACAAAGTCTCGGTCGCATAGCCCATGCGACGAGAAATGACGGCGTCGCATGGTCAATGCGACACAATAATTTTTTTTTTTAATTTTGAATTATGATTTTATTAATTTATTAAACTCATTTAATTAAATTATTTAATTTAACTAATTTTTTGATTTTATTATTTTATTCAACTCATTTAATTGAATAATTTAATTTAAATAAATTTTTTATTTTAATTCCAATTTTGATTTTATTAATTTATTTAAAACTTTTAATTGAATTATTTAATTTAACTAATATAAAAGTACTGATTTATTTTAACTACTGATTTAATTTATTTAAATAATTAATTGATATTATTTGAATAAATAAAAGTAATAATTATTTTTTATCCACAATATTAGTTCATTAATTGATTAGTATTTGTTAATTTATTGAAAAGTATTAGTTAGTTGGTTATAAAGTAATTATTAGTTATTCACAATATTAGTTCATCAATCGTTAATTTTTTTTAATATATTGAAAAGTATAAGTTAGTTGGTTATAAAGTATTAGTTCATTCATTGCAAAATATTAGTTCATTTATCAATTTAAACATGAAGAAATATCACATTATATGAAAAAAAAATATACACATTACATAATTTACATCCGAAAATAAATCACCACGACGTGCTACTAGAAAAAGGGTCTAATAATTATAAAAAAAAATTATAATATTGGGGTTTATTATTCTTTCTAGCCCAATAATTAGCCTCACGTCGCGGCGCGTCCAAGTTGTGTAATGTTCGGAATAGCTCTATCTTGTCTAGAAATTGTAAATGTATACCATTTACAGAAGGATCATGTGAGCGTTCCCAATTTACAGATATAAACGGTACTGGATGATCGTCGCATGGCATATACAACTGAAATAACAGTTAAAAAAATATTATTATAATTAAATACAAATCAAAAATAAAATAAACTTTAAAGTAACATTAATATAGTTTTTTCTTACCAATATCCAATGAGTGTTGTTGTGTACGTTCCCCAAGACCAATTTGTTGGTTGGAAGACCTCGACATTCATTTGTTATTGCGGGAAGGCAAAAAGTTCCGCCGTGTTCTCCAAATGACATTACGAAAATGTTATATGTGGTTGCAACCAGGTATCCATGATCAGGTAATGCAAACCATTTATCAGGTGGGGCAGAATTTGTGGAGTGATTAAGTGATTCCAAAACTGAGAAGGTTGTGTAACCACCTAAAATGTTTTCGTGTAAATCGCGTCTTATTTGCAGTTCATTATAAAGATCCATTCGTACCCTACCCCATTCGTCCTCGCTTCCATAGATTGCGAGTGCAACCGCTCTAAATCCTCAGTTCCCATCTCCAATTACATCATTGTAGAAATAAATATAATTTTTAATATATGGAGGAAAATCGTCCTCCACCTGAGAGTTAAAAAACTGTATTGGATGGTTAATATTATTTTGAAAATTGGATGGCCTACTTTTGCGATGGGGGACTTCAGAAGTTTGGAGCCTCTGGGGCTTTGAATTTGGAGTTTCGGGGGGATCTGTGTCGGTATGGCCCGAACTTTGGGGATGTTCAGAATAACTCATCGTGCGTGTTTCCGATGTGCTATGTCTAAGATCAGCTTCTGGTGGAATATCCTGGTGCTTATTAGTTGCCGCCACTCTCCCCTTACCCCTTATTTGAGTAGACTTTTTTATTCCCGCACCTTTCATAGTGTACTCATACTCAGAAGGTTTACGATCGCTGGTCTTCTGTTTTGACCTTTTTTTTTTTTTTCAACATTCGGTGGAAGAATATCTTCCGTGTCATCATCGAATAATTTTCTCCTAGTCTTACCACCACCGTCATCATCTGTTCCGGTGGTACGTATGCTAGAAAAATCTATATCCAATGTTTTCCAAAATGAGTCTATACAATTTAAAGGTATATAAGAGTACCGTGTGTAAGCTCGCAGTGGCATGGAAGACCATGCGTTCTCCTGAGATAGCAACCGCGCATATTTCCGTCTAGATTCCTACTCACTTCTGCGACAATGAGGTTGAACGCCTTAGACGTGATATTGCGCACTAGTTGGCCGTAGAATTGGTTCTCCAGCATATCAGTCCTTGTCTTGTGGGCGCTAAACCTCGATTGCTTTTTTATCTCACATATCTGCAACTCCATGACTTGGTGAACCTTTTTGAAGATCACGTCAAAGTGTTTCTTGCCGCCATCCAAGTTTTTTTTCACCCTATGGTGTTCCTGTTCAACCCTACAAATATATTACATGTATCAATACAATATGTCTTTTCAATAGTTTAATTTATGTAATAGTTGTGATAAAAAGTATAAAGATTGTACGGTTACCTGTTCGTGGTGTAGTTTCCGTAGTGCAGGCGACCATCGATATACATCCCTAAAATTCTCCATTTATGCGGCGTAAGCCACGTATCTTCGCAATACGAAATCAAACACGTAAATCTACTGTACTTCTCCTTTATGCAATCCCACCTAAATTCTCATTCTTCACGTGTGCCCGCTTGGACTGCATAATTCCACCTTACTTTAAAACAATCAGCAAACTTTTTGCTAAGTCCCTTTTCCACTAGGTGCAGAGCATGCTTATATACAACTTTCTCTACGTGGCGCCTGCACAATTGTGCTTGAGAATTTGGAAAAACTACATCAACAACATTCATCAACGCGAAAGCCCTGTCCGTAACAACGACATTTGGCAGTTCATCATCGTACAATCCCCGAATAAATCGTAGGATATATTCAAAGTGTTCCTGCGTTTCACGGATCATAAATGCATATGCAATGGTGAACGTCTTATGAGTGTTTGTTGCCCCAACGACCTCAAGTAAAGGCATACCGTACATGTTCGTGTTGTATGTCGTGTCAATGATTAATACTTGCGGATATGTGTTGACCATTACAACCGAACATGGGTGGCTGAAAACTATATCTTTGAGTCCGTAATCAACATCCGTCCTAAAGGCGTACCTATAAGTTTATAAACTAATCAAATATAATACAATTATGTATGTAATAAAAAACAGGATTTCATATGTAATGCATATAAATTAAAGTTAATCATTAATAATAAATAGATTGTATTGACTATATAGCAAACTATACCCCAGTAATAAATTATATTGAGTGCAGTGTGATTAAAATAAAACCTACTTGACTGATGAAGTTTTATAAAAAAATATTAAAAACTTTGCTAATATTTATACCTGTAATCCCGCTGTTTCAGTAGGTGTATGAAGTTTTGCTTTGAGGTAAGCTCCTCCCGGCTCTCTCTTCTGACCTTTTGCTGACAATTGTACATTCTCTTTGAATCCATACTATTGTTGGGATCGATTGTCTTTAAATATTCCAAAATGTTGCTCGAGCTCACATTCATTGCATCTAGCAGTTGTACATGTTTGTAATGTTCAGAGGTTATTTGACCAAGTGTTGAACCCTCTGCAAATGATGAAAATCGATGATTATGTGTCCCCTCCAACACCTCAATATGCCACCTATCACGCTCGACATCAGAAAGCCAAGCAAGTAAAGAAAAAGGACACTAATTTTTGGTGGTTTTGGTATTTCGCTCATTCTTGGTTTTTTTAGGTGTATATTTTCCACCTTCACCGATATATATACGACTGAGTTGCATTAGAAGAAGTAATGACCCGATTGATGTTTAAAAAACGGCAACATATTTTACAAAAAAAGCGACTCCGTCTTTTCCGATTAAACCATCATCAGGAGCAATAAAATCACCAGTGACATCCTCGGAAACGTAATCAGGATCGTAATATGAACTCATATTTAAAAAAAAATACAAAGTAAAGAAAGGTAGGAGACAAATTTATAATAGAAGATAATGATAATATAGGATGGATGTATGTGATGTATGTATGTAGAAGATGGGAAATATATATGAAGTAAAATTTATGTGATAGCATTTGGTGAAATGAACACGAATTTATAAGAAGTAAAATCGGGTCAAAAGATTTGATTTTGCGGTCAACGGAGCCCTGGGTCACGTCACTCGACCATCGACCTCGATTTATGGCGACCATGCGGACCATACACGACGGCAGAAGACGGTCGTTGACCATCGACCTTTTCAATGAATGTGGTCGTTGACCATCTTGACACAGAGCGTTGCCCGAATTTTAAATTTTTTTTCGCCCATTTTTCATTTTTAACCTCAATTTTTTTTTCCAAATCATCCATCCATTTGCTATATATATATATATATATATACAAGCACATTATACTCCACACATTCAACCACTAAATTAGGAGTTCTTACACAAAAACAGTAGAACAAACCATGTCTTCTACATCTACTAGTCGGATCCGACACAACCTTATTTGATATTGTGGAAAAGCTTGTCGTACGTACGTTTCTCAGAAGCCTAGAAGTAGAGGAAGGTTATTTCATAATTGTCCCGACTCCCTAAGTGAAGGTGGTGGATGTGATTTTTTTATGTGGGCTGATGATAACAATAAGGGGGTTGTTGACAAGAATGATGGCCAAGGTGAAGACACTGACACTAAGGTGATTGAGGAGATGAAGAATTTGTTCAAGTAATCAAGGTTCTCACTGAAGCAATCAAGGAACTACTGAAAATGATAAAACTAATTTTTATTGTACTACTTCTGATTCTTGCATATAGGACCTTACAGTGGTTTGGTTAGTTTTATTGCATCTTAATGTTTTTATTTTTGGTACTCTTTTGTAATGTTCATCTAATAAACTTATCTAATATAATGTCTTAAGAGTTATGTAATGTAATGTTAAATATGTAATCTTTTAATGCTATCTAATATATGTTGGTACTCTTTTTTCATGTTTAAATTGATAATTAAACTAATACTTTTTAATGAATGAACTAATACTTTATAACCAACTAACTAATACTTTTAAATATATTAACCAATACTTATCAATTGATGAACTAATATTGTGAAGAACAAATAATTACTTTATATAATCATTTAATAATATTATTCTAAGCAAACTAATATTTATTAATTAGTTAGCAAAATAAATTAATAAAACTTCATTAAAATCTGAATTATTAATTAAAACATAATTAAAATATGAAAGTATTAATTAATAACGAGTCAAACATATTAAATGGGATGGTCAACGGTCAAACCACAGTCAAAGATCAAGGGTCGGCGTGGTCGAGGCGGCCGACAGAACACTACTGACCAAGACGGCGCGCGCCCTCTACATGGTCTAGGTCGCTTTGCCATGCGGCGTCCCGACAGGCCGGGCTCGCGCATCTTTGTCAGGCCTTTTGCCTTACCGACCGACACGTGTCATCTTGGCGTGTTTTAATTTTTTTTTCTTTGTTTTTTTCGTTTTTTCCCTCTATATATATAATATATAATAACACAATATATACACATATAAACAACATTGTCACAACTCATGTTCACAACTAAATTAGAAAATTCTCTCATTTTCACTACACAATCCTCTCATTTTAACTACTCAATTCTCTCATTTTCACAAGTCGTTTTCACGCCGTCGCCTCCGTTGCCGGAATTGGTTTTATTTTTCTTTCATTTTTTTATTTTAATATATCTTGTTGTATGCTTTTTCTTGTTCAATTTTTCCGACAAACACTAACGAAAAATTTATTCGATAACGCAGTCTACTTGCCGCCGTCTGCCGTCAACCAACTAAAGCACTCCAACTAAAGGTGTGTTTTTCTTGTTTATATTTGTATACATATTATATGCTTTAAAACGTTAGTTGAATATCCTTTTAAAGTGTTGTTTGTATTGCTTTTAAAGTATTAGTTGTAACCAAATTTTGGAAAAATTAAGAATTAAAAAAAAAATCATAAATAAAATACATACTTAGCTACAAGAAAATGATTTAGTTGAAACATCCATTGACTTATAACAGGCAGCAAGGTTAAAGTCATGAGAATTTTTTTGATTTGAATTTTGTATGTAAGCTAATTTATTATCTCAAAGTTTCTTATTTGTGTTACGTATAAAAGAAAAAAGACTCGAACTTGATATAGAATACAGTTTATATATACTGAAATTTGAGTGTTTGTTTGAGTCACATATTTCTTCAAATATAAAAAGGGAATATTTTGCCCACAAGCTTCAACTTATATTAAATTTTTACAGCAAATAATATTGTATAATAATTTTTCCAAACGGAATTAATGAGCTGGAAGTTGCTTCTAATTTCTTCCACTCAACAAATTTAAGCTACGATTTCAATAATTCAAGAAATCTAATTATAAGTATTGGTGCAAATTAGATAACACTCCATTTGCAATTATATATATAACTTCAAATTTTGACGACATGATATTTCATCTCAATAATAGTATCGTACGTATCTCTGTAACATGCATTAATAATATATGATGAAGAATAAGATGACATATTATTTTTTTATGATAAATTATTTAGTCTATAGTAAGACCTATTATTGCTGGATAAGGTGACAGATAAGGGTATATTATTTGCATGAAAAAATTGTGAGGACAACATGAGTATTAGTTCTATTGCTGTAAAGTATTAGTTGTATTGCCTGTAAAGTATTAGTTCTATTGCTGTAAAGTACTAGTCATATTGCTGTAAAGTATTAGTTCTATTGCTGTAAAGTGTCACTTGCTTTGTTCTAAGGTATTAGTTGAATAACTTCATAATTTCTTCCTTAGTTCACTATGGCAAGCTTCAACTACCAATGCGCCGAATGCACCTATCTGTGTAGACTATGTAACCGATGTGTTACAGCTTCACAACGAATGCAACAAGAAACGTAACAAGAAACGCAACAAGATTCACAATTCGATTGGAGTACAATGTTAGGATTCAATCTAAACACCCCTCCAATGGAACAATATGTCGAGCAGTCTGTTCAAGTGCAGTATGCTTCAAATCCTGTACATGAAGATAATGTCTTCATGACCAACACCTTTATTACCCCAGTACAATTCCCTGATTTATACTCACCTACATTCGATATGTCAACGCCCAACTTGAATCAGCCGAGCGCGTCTACCTTCAATATTCCGGGCGCGTCCACATCTCATCACGCCACTCCCCATGGTCCCTCAATGTCTCATCACTCAAGTCAGCATGAGTATGACAATGAATACCAAACTGCTACGCAGGCAACACAAGCCTCATCGTCGCAAAATGGAGAATGGATGACGACGACGCCCATGCTTGGAGGACCCAATGATCCAAGTGTGTTGTTTGCTTTCAAATGTCACAAAGCCAAAAAAATATGGGAAGATCCAGTAAGTAAAAATCACATTTTTTAAAATTATTATTTCAAACGGTTACAATATATAAATTAATGTGTTCATTTTTTTTTAAATATGTAGCATTTTCAAAAGATCCTTGGTTCCCAGACTCGAAAGAAATCTATTGCCGCCTGGTCGTCGAATCCATTACCTGAAGGCCGTCAATATTTTTATATAATTCAACAATCTGGATTGGAGGGTATCGGGAGATTGATGTTTGAATCAAACAACATGCCCCTCATTACAACATTTGTTGAACGGTGGCACCCTGAAACAAACACGTTTCATATGCCTTTCGGGGAGATGACGATCACACTTCACGACGTTCACGCTATTCTTGGTAAACTGAAAATAAACTTAATATTTAAAAAATTAAATTTTGTACATGCTCATTAATTAATTTCACTTATAACAAAAATAATCTTTTTCCAATGTAGGCTTGAGAATAAAAGGCCTCCCCATTGTTGGCAGCGGACCATGTCCTGATAATGCATTGATTAATAGGTGTGGATCTAGGGGAGGCAATTTAAAAAGCACACTCCTTACGGATATACTCAAGGGGTGTTTTAGTGGGCAAATGAAATGATGCCTCTATTGCTTCGAGGTTACCGTGGTACTTGATGGGGAGTACACTCTTCGTTGATAAAACACGTGATGGTGTCCCCAAAAATTATGTAAATATGTTGGGTAATCTTGAGTCTGTCCCTCGATATGCATGGGGAGCCGCGACATTAGCTTATTTATATAAGCAGCTTGGGAAGACATCCAGAATTGAGACAACACAATTGTCGGGCTGCTTAACATTAATTGAGGTAAAAATTCAATTTCAATAATATTTCCAATTATATTTAATTAATATACTATTATCAATATATATAACTAATAACCTAAAAACACATTTTTAATTTTCAGTGCTGGATATACGAGTACTTCCCTGACTTGCGCAAACGCAACGAAGCTAACTCGTTTAATCCTGCCCACCCAAGAGCATCGTACTGGAACAAGACCCAGAAATTCCAAAACTCGACACGGGATCTTGTACATTACCGCAAACTGTTGGATAATTACCCTTCGACTCATGTATGTTTATCATTCTCAAAACACCCTTAATAGTAATAACATCAGTAATAATTTATGTACCTTAACAAAATGACATATAAAAATATTTTACTTACTTTATAGGCCAATTGGATTCCATACGGCATTCCAGCGGATATCCCTGCCCCTTCATTATTTCATGGATGCATTCAGTTTCTTGACTTCGCCGATCGACATAGATCTTGAACGTTCAAAATTCGGTGCCAGTGCAGAGAGGTACAAAAAAGTGTATGGACTCACGGTGGCATATTGGAATGAAATGCAAAATCATTGTTACCGTCTCGGGGACCTTGGTACCTTCGCTGTAGTGCAGGACAGTACCACGGATGAGTATCCTGCATGGTATGCAAACAGTACTCATCCGAGAGTGCACAACACTGTACACGGTGAGAATAATGTTTATGTCAGTGGCATGTCGAGGTCAGCTCACCAACGGTTGGGACACGTGAGGCAACGAACTCACGATTTGATCAATCAAGCTAGTGTTGATCCACAGTGTCCACCCTATATAATGCCTCAACTTGGCTCGATTGCCCATCATGCCGGTACCGCGACGGTCCCCGATCCTGCATATTGGGGACCGCAACACGCTTATCCCCCTGAACAATTCACACAAGACATAGCTCCTGGTTGGTGGTGGAACGGATACGAATGGAAACAACAATACTACTTTTTTTTTATAGCAGAATTATTTATTTGTATTTTATTGTTTTATATGATTAATTATGATTCCAATTTTTTTTCTCTAGTTTAAATGTTTTAACATCTTTTGGTAAAGATCACTAATAATATAGAAATTGCTTGCTTATTTAAAAGATGAGTGTAAAAACTAATATATTTGTATATCTTATTAAAATATATAAAAATCCTAAACCCTTAAATCTATAAAAACTAATATATTTGTATATCTTATTAAAGGATGAGTGCAAAAAAAATAATATCCGAAAATATCAACACTAGCGATAACCAGAAAAGACTCCCAATGTTGTTGTGGTTGGACGATGATGGAAGGTAATGCATTAGTAATCATAAATAATATTACGTTTTAACTTTTTATAAGTAATGAAATTCTTAATATGGATTTAACTAATTGGACAACCCATGTTTCATCGCACGATTTGGATATCTTGTGTGAATAACGTGGGTTTTTGTGAGCATATCTTTAAAGTACCTTGACCCAAAATGGACAAATGGAGACCCATGGTTCCCCGAGTGTCTCCGGAACACATGTGGACTATATTCCAAGTAGGTTTTATCATGTTTGTATTTTACACTTATTATTATTTTTGTGAACACATGTGCATCTTATTTATTTTAATTACAGGGTAAATTCAAGATGAATGGAGATCCCGCTGATTTTAAAATAGAGTTCTTCAAAGTTTGTGCAATATTCATGCGTCAAGGATGGACAACTGCTAAAATACATTTTGACGAACCTGAAGGGTCACATATAAAAAGGAAACCGTGGTTTGATTGGGGATATAGTATAACTCAATTGTCACTTTTGGGTATATAGTATAACTCATGGTGATATGATATGGATAGAAGAAAATGACAACGAGATTGTGTTGGAAATTGATATATGACATTGCAAGAGACCATAATTTTAAAGTAAGAAATGATGAATGTTATTTAGAGCCACAGGAAAACTCACCGCACCACGTTTATTCTCGCTTTTCAAGATTGTCATGTTTTGTTTTTATTTTGTTCTTTTTAATACTTTCTCTGTTTTTTACTTTTTTATTATATGTTTAATTTTATGTAATCATACATCAATTTTTTTTAAAGAAAATTACAATTAGATACAAGATTGAGTAAACCATTACAACCAGATACAAATGACAGAAATTTAAACTAAAATTTTTATAATTTAGTTCAAGATTGAATAAACCAAAATTTTCTGCGATTTTGTATCAATTTAAGTTTTGGGTGACTTTGTAGTGTAATGTTTTTCTCCCTTTTTTTATTAATTAATGTATCAAAAGACTTATTAGATCCTATTAAGGGGTGTTTGCAAAAACTTATGATTTTAAAGAAGTGATTAAAATTAGTGATTATGAAAAAAATGATTAATAGTAAAATTTTTTTTTTTTTTTTTTTCGAAACATTAATAGTAAAAGTTGATAATGTTTGTAAGGAAATTCAAAAAAATGTTGATAGTTTTCAAAACAGACTAATAAACTACTAAAAACATCCTCTTTGAAGCTTATAACTTATAGCTTATGATAGTTTATTTAAGCTACTAAAAGAGAAATAAACATTCCAAATTGTTTTTGCACATAATTCTAAGTGACTATAATCACTTATAAATTTTTGAAAACACCCTCTAAATTTTTATAGGTCATAATGAAATCACAATTTAATACTTATTGATTAGGAATATTATTTTTTTAAAAAAAGGTAAAATTGCATTGAAATTGACTCAATGACAAATAAAAATAAACGTCATTTTAAATAAAATAAAACAGCTAAATAGGAATGAAGGTAATAATATATTCATATTGAGATTGAGATTGAGATGTTGTCAAAACAGGGAAAACTAGGAGGGTGCTTGGAGGAAAAATAATGATGGAAATGATAATAGTTTGTACTAGTCTTATAAGCACCTCGATGCATTCATTAATGTTATAGTCATTAAACTGTATGTTTTATATCACATTTTTTAATTAAATTCAGATTGCATGTTTTATTTATATCAATATGCATGTTTCACCTATGTAGTCATGTACTGTATAACTGGTGCGAATGGCATTGACTCAACAGTAAGAGGTATGAAAAGTGTATTGGTTATAAATGTTTGATTTATGTTAAAAATGACTATTATTTCTATTGATATTGCCGGTTCTATTGAAAATAGAAATGGTTAAATATTAAAATGGTTTTTGTTTTTAGGAATTAAATAAATATGAACACTATTTGTGAAATGTTATATATTAAATTTAATCAAGGGCTGCTTGATTTGTCATAAGGAATTGAAATGAAAATAATAATGATAAAATAATCAAATTGTCTCTTACAAATTTATGCTGTTTGAGCATATTCTTCTGGTCATCAATAATAAATGGAGCAAATTTCGTGCTTAATGTTTTGGTTGAATTATTCGGCTGCAATTAACACTGGTTCCCCATTGTATCCATTTGCATTCAATCTGCCAATTTGTTTCAAGATAATAAAAACTCTAAAACAACTTAAAATCCATTATAAACACAAAATCAAAATAATTGAGACAAAGATAAAATAAGTTGAGTAAAAATAAAAAAAAACAGTAAAAATAATCACAAAATGATTATAACTAACACAAAAATAACCCACTAAACTCGACTTATCACTCTCAATAGAAATAAGTGTATTTTTAAATAACATTAATTATTTTATTAATTTTTTTAATTTGATAGTATTTAACGATATTTCTTTTTAATAAAGACAAACTCTCTTGTTCACCGTATAAAATTGAATTCATACTAATACAACTACATTCATTTATTGATATCATTATTTTTATAAACTTATACCATACACATAAATACTATGATATTAATTTATAAGTGTAACGTATCAGTTGATAAATATTATGATATTAATTTTTACAAATATAATGATACTAGCTTCATGGAAAAGTCTCGTACACACTACATCATGCAACTCGAGTGATTTTTTTAAACATGCAATTCATTTCACTAAACACACGCGACTTTTTTATAATGAAACACACAATCCATTTTCATCGGCACAAATTACATATTTTAGTACATCAAACTGCATATTTAAAAATATACTTAAATTGTACAACACACTTAATTTAATTTACCGGAAACATACTATAATTTGACACAACAAAGTTCACCTTGACTCTTTTAACAAATAAACTCAAAAATTTAATAAACTTATGAATTAAGCCAAATTTTTGAATGCATCTAGGTGCACCATACATTCATAGTGCATTTTAAAAAAACGTGACTTGTTATATTGAAATATCTTAATTTATTTACACTAAATCGCCAGAACTATTAATATAAAAATATAATTAAATAATTAAATATAAATAAATTACTTCTTTCAAATTTCAATATAATAAGTTATGTATATTTTTAAATTACATTATAAATTTACGGTCTCCTGGATGCATGCAAGACCACTTATTAATTATTATCAATGCTACATATGAGTAAATTAGTGGCGCAAAATTTAAACCGTTGCAAGAAAATAAATAAATTTAAAAATGTTTGAATAAAAACATAAAAGCACAGTGGTACTGTGGTAGTAGTGCCCACCTTGAAGAAAACCAGTACAACCATTATAAATTTCCAGCCATCACTCATCTTCTCCCCATTTCTGATTACAACTCTAATTTCAAATCGCAACGAAGAAGAAAAGCTCCCATGGAGTTTCAGAGCAGAAAGGCCAAAGCCCCAGCAATCGGCAACACCGCAACGTCATCAGCGGCGACCAGCACCGTGAAAGCCGACGAAAAAACAATCGCTCAGTTCAATGCCGACGCAAGGTTGATGGCCGAATTCGAGGAATCCGGGATGTCGGGTGATTTTTTCAACTACTCTAGATTAGTTACTTCTGCGCCGAAAACGCCGAGTACTGAAGCTCAAATTACTGGTTATTTGACTAAAATTCAGAGGGGTGGGTTTGTGCAATCGTTTGGGTGTATGCTTGTGATTGACGAATATAGTTTCAAAATCTTAGGGTTTAGTGAGAATTGCTTGGATATGTTGGGTTTAAGGGATATAGCGGAAGTGAAAGAATCGATGAATTTGGTTGGAATTGATGGTAGGACTTTTTTTACCCCTTCTTCTAGGGTTTCGTTGGGGAAAGCTGTTGAATCGAGGGACATATGGTTTATGAATCCGGTTTTGGTTCATTCTAGGACTAACAATAAGGCGTTTTATGCTATATTACATAGAATTGATGTGGGCATTGTGATTGATTTAGAACCTGTTCGTTCTGGTGATAGTGCTTATGCTGGCACTTTGCAGTCACAGAGACTGGCGGTGAGGGCTATATCTAGGCTGCAGGCCCTCACTGGGGGTGATATAGGTGTTCTGTGTGATACTTTAGTTGAAGATGTTCAAAAGCTTACCGGTTATGATAGAGTAATGGTGTATAAGTTCCATGGCGATAATCACGGAGAGATATTATCAGAAATTAGAAGGTCGGACATGGAACCGTATCTAGGGGTGCATTATCCTGCAACGGATATCCCACTAGCAGCTCGGTTTTTGTTCAAGCAAAACCGTATTAGGATGATACATGACTGCAGATCTGAACCAGTGAAGATAATCCAAAGTGAAGAACTGAAAAAGCCCATTTGTTTGGTCAATTCTACCCTTCGTTCTCCTCATGGATGTCATCGTCAGTACATGGGCAACATGGGGTCCATTGCATCGTTGGTGATGGCACTTATGGTAAATACCGGTAAGGAAATGAAACTATGGGGATTAGCAGCATGCCACCACACATCCCCTCGTTACACTCCTTTCCCTCTTCGATACGCTTGTGAGTTCTTGATCCAGGCATTCAGTTTGCAGCTTCAATTGGAGCTCCAGATAGTATCACGGATGAAAGAGAAAAGGATCCTCCGTGTGCAAGCCTTGTTGAGTGACATGCTCCTCCGTGATGCTCCTCTTGGGATCGTGACTCAGACCCCTAATATCATGGATCTTGTTCGGTGTGATGGAGCTGCATTATATTACGGTGGGAAATCTTGGCTTCTTGGTAATACTCCAACTGAATCACAGTTACAAAATATCGTAGAATGGCTGCTCACAATCCTTAACGACTCGATGGGGATAAATACCGATTCTCTTGCTGAAGCTGGCTATCCAGGAGCAGCTGTCCTCGATGATGCAGTTTGTGGTATGGCTGCTGCAAGAATCACATCATCGAACTTTCTATTTTGGTTCAGATCTCAATCACATACCGAGTACAAGTGGGGTGGTGCTAAGCATCACTCAGAGGACAAAGATGGCGGTAAGATGCACCCCAGATCTTCGTATAATGCGTTTCTTGAATTGGTTAAAAGTCGAAGTGTAAAATGGAAGGCTTCAGAGGTTAATGCCATTCACTCTCTGCAGCTTATAATGAGAGATTCTCTGCAAGAGATTGAAAAGAGTGGTTATAAACACGGTGAATATTCTCAATCAAGTGAGTGTAATGGTGGGCAGGTTGATGAACATACTACAGTGGCAGTTGAAATGGTGCGGTTAATCGAAACAGCTACTGCCCCGATTTTTGGGGTTGACTCAGCAGGTTTGATAAATGGGTGGAATACTAAAATGTGTGAGTTGGTAGGGTTAGAAGTGGCTGAAGCTCTAGGGAAGTCGCTCGTTAGTTATGTTGTTCATGAAGATTCACGAGAAGTTGTCGAACTCCTTCTTGCCAGAGCTCTTCAAGGTAATTTTTTTTTGCTTTCCTCTGTTTTTCAAAGCACTTCTTAGAACCCCAAACACCACATACTATATTTATCTACTTTCATGTTATTTCTATCTTGTAGTCATGTCCTAACAGAATGGTAATGTAATCTACGGCATCTTGAAGTCTGCTACAAATTGTTTTTACAGAGTTGCATCTTATAAAAACAATCAGGGTATGTTTGATTTGGGATTTAGTGGACTCCGAAATCTGGACTTCAAAATCTAGTGGATTTCAAAATCCTGATAAATAGTAATGATGTGTGTATGTTTTGAGATTTAAGTAGGGTAGGATTTAAATTTATGTAAACTTGATGTGCTCTTGTCTGATGTTGTGTTATTATATTATTGTTGATTGTAATTGTAATGGTTGAATGATTGTGTAGTAATTAGTCTGTTTTATTTGAAGTTGTAAAAGCGAGAAAAAATGTGTGAAAAGTGATAAATAAAAGAAGAATGAGAATAATAAAATTCATATTTGCATTAATGGGTCATTGGGGAGAGTGGGATGGAGGAAAAATGGTATGCGTAGGGTTTACAGGTATTATAGGGTAAGATGTATTCAGTTTCTAAAAACATGATTCTAAACTCCCAAAGAACTGGATTTAGATTTTGAAATCCCAAATCCAGTTTTGTAATCCCAAATAATATACCCTTGAGAGTCACTCAGTTGTCTTTTTTGTGCTCTACTTCAGGTAAGGAGGATAAAAATGTGGAAGTTAAACTGCTGAAATTTGGTGAAAATCCACCAAACTCGGCTGTATACATTCTGGCTAATGCATGCACCAGTAGAGACTATAAAAACGACGTCGTGGGGGTATGCTTTGTGGGTCAAGATGTCACTACTGAGAAAACAGTGATGGATAGATTCATTCAGTTGCAAGGGGATTATAAGGCTATCATTCAAAGTGCAAACCCATTGATTCCACCCATATTTGCTTCCAATGAGAACGCTTGTTGTTCTGAATGGAATGCGGTCATGGAAAATCTGACAGGTTATATGAGACACGAGATAATCGGGAAAATGCTGCCTGGAGAAATATTTGGAAGTTTATGTCGACTAAAAGGGCCCGATATTCTCACCAAGTTTATGATTCTTTTGTACAGTGCTATAAGTGGCCATGACACCGAAAGTTTGCATTTGGTTTTTACAATCGGAAAGGGGAGTTTGTTGAGGTGAATTTGACAGCAAGTAAGAGAGAAGATGAGCGTGGGAATGTAATAGGCTGTTTATGCTTCTTGCAGATGGTGGTGATTAATGAAAAGGAGTCTGTAGTTGATGAGAAGGAGGAAAGAAAAGTGCTTTCGAAAGAGCAGGCTTACATAATGCAGGAGATGAAGAATCCTATGAGTGGAATTCGATTCATGCATCAGCTTTTGCTAGGCTCGGTTATTTCAGATGATCAGAAAAAAATTTCTCGAGACTAGTGATGCTTGTGAAAGACAGATATTTTCTATTATTGATGATGGCCATTTACGAAACTTAGAAGAGGGGTAAGTCTTTCTTTTCGTCATTCTATTCGGTAGAAGTGTCGTTTTCTTCTCACAACAACACACTATCTCTGTAATTTTAGAGTAGGTCTCATGCGAACTAGGTTCACGTGAACTTTCTTTTGTCAAAGTAATGCCTTTAGCATATGAAGTATCACCGTTTAGCATACAAACTATCACTATTTAAAAAATGTTATTTTATGTGTTACTCTTTTCAAAAATCACTTAACAAAGGATACTTCTTATGCTAAACATCATTACTTTGTGTGCTAAACAGTATACCTAGTTCCCTCGAAACCTTTTGTGAACCAGGTTCACAAAAAATTTTGTCTTAATTTTATTATGCCATTTGTCTGAACTAATTTCACCAATGTCTCGTTTATGATTGAATCTAAAAATCTTAATTCCATTTGATCGAAAGATTTTCTTATATGATATTTGGGTTGGTCCTGCACAGCAAGACTCAGCTAAAAATGGAAGAGTTTCTTTTGGGCAATCTTGTCAATGCAAATTTGTTAGTCAAGCTATGATTTTGTTAAAAAGCGTAAGAATTTGCATTTCATCCATGACATCCCCGAAAGCGGATCAAAACTTTATATACGATATGGCGACCAAATGAAACTTCAATTGGCTTTGTCTGATTTCTTTGTTTCAATAGTTGACTACACGCCTTCTCCAGATGGTTGGGTGGAAATTAAGGTATCACCTGGGTTAAAGCTGATACACGATGGGTACGAGTATGTCCATCTCGAGTTCAGGTAACATAAAAACCGCTTGAAAAATACTTCTATGAACTTGGTTCACATAAGTTTAATGGTGAACTCAATATCACCGCTTTAGTATATGAACTAATCTTTATGCGGTGTCTGTACGAAATATCACTGTTAAGTGATTTTGAGAAGAATGACGTATAAAATCAAGCATTTTAAAAGGTGATACTTCGTATGCTAAAAGGTAATACTTTGAAGAAGAGAGTTCACGTGACAAGAGACTTGTGCAAACTGCTTACATTGATTTCTCTATTTCTTTGTCTCCGATGATTTCAGAATGGCTCACCCAGGAAAGGGCCTGCCTAGTCCTATTATCGAAGACATGTTTGGCGTGAAAAATGAGTGGACAACTCAAGAAGGGACTGCCCTAAACATCTCACAGAAACTACTTAGTATGATGAAGGGTAATGTTCGATATGTCAGAGAGCAAAACAGATGTTATTTCCAGATCGATATTGAGCTCAGGTCGGGGAAATCAAGGTAACACAGTTTCGGAACTATGTTGAAGAAATTGGATCATTTTGTGACAACTGACAAGAATACTATGTTCTTGGTTGAGTTCCTGTGATCTTTACTTCTGTAGATGTTAATGTAAGTTTCCAATATGTAAATTATGTAAATTTTGATATGGAGAAACTTTGGACTGCTATAGAGGTTGTTTTTCAAACTTTAATTTGTACAAGAGTAGATTTGTTGTGCACCTCCAGGTGAACCATACAACTCAAGTGTATTTTTGAAACGTGCACTTTGTTTTCTTGAAACGTTACAAGTTGAACGTTTCAGTTCAATTTATTTCAGTGTAAATAAATTAAACGTTTCAGAAGAACAAGTTGCACATATAAAAATTGTATATGAATTGTACAATGCATAGTGATGAATATAAAACTTTGAATTTGTACAAATTTCACTTGTTGGCTTGTACTTGCACTAAAAAATGGTCTTTATTTATGCATCAATATTGGACTTAAAACTGATGAGAGTACATTTGAAAAACTAAAAATATCAAATTATACTTTCTTTTATAGAAAAATATAAATAAAATTAGAAAATGAAAAATATGAACCTAATTAAAAAAAGTTCAATAACAATAAAAGGAATTATAATATAAAATAAATAAAGACATCGTAGTAATAATTATAAATTTAAAACCCAATAAGGAAACAATTATTGTTTAAAAAAGAAAAAAAGAAAAAGGAAACAAATTCACCATCTTTCGGCTGAGATTGCATCAATTTCATTGTATATTTCAATTTTATCCAACAATTTCTGTGTATTTAGAGTATTTTGAAAAACAAATGCCCATGGTATCTAATGCTCAGAATAATTCTGTTTCTGGGTGTTCCGTTTTTTGGGCATAAAATAATTTGGGAACATCACTGCGACACAGATAGCTTCTTCATTATAAGCTTTCTGTTACTTTAATTCTGTCTACATTTCTATCTAATTCTATTTTTTTACATTAAGTTTGTTTTTAATATTAATAATACTTTGGAACATTCGCAATTGGTATCAAATTTTGTACTCATTTTAGTTAATTGCTTGCTTGGGGAATGTGGAAATTGATTAATGGTAAAAGAGAATAGCAGATATTTGCTTTGCTTCAAATTTTTAAAAAATTGTAATTTTGGGCTCAAATGCACTTGCTATCGTTTTTCTTTGGTGGTTATGGTTGTCAAATTGTGTGATGTATTTTCTTTTGGTGGTTGTTTTATGAAATCATTTTTTTAATTTTATACATTTTAGCCATAACATGGCTAAATCTCTTATTTTTTAATTGTTGTCAAATTTTGTATATGATGAGATTATTTACGTCATTCCAGTCTTAAATTAGCATCTTTGAGTAGATGTAATGTGGTGATTGACAATTTTTCTGATTCCCCAATTTTTTACCCATGATAATTTTAAACTCTTTTTTGAACTACTATTGCAAAAATATGCCAATGGTATCTAATGCTTAGAAAAACTGTTTTTGGGTGTTCCAATTAAATTTTAAAAATAATTCTCGAACAAAGACTTCTACACATATAGCTTCTTTCATTTTAAACTTTACATTTACTTTTATTTTGTCTACATTTCCCTATGTATATGGATTTAATTTTTCTAAACAGATTGCAAGAATGTAAGGAAAACATATCTTTGTGTCAGCATTTTCATAACACTTTGTAAATATTATGCCGGATGGTTGTGTTTATCTTTTCGATTTGATGTGGATGTCGTATTGAGCACAAACTTTCTTGTGATGTTAGTTCATATTATGAAATTGTTATCATGACATTTATTGAGCCTCAGTTTCCTTACTCAGATAATTTGGCTCAGGTGGATCCTGAGCCTCAGTTTCCTTATTCAGATAAATATATACTGAACCTCTATTTCCCACTGATAAAGGAAACCCTGATTTTAACTCCTCTTTCGTTCCCATCTCACCACTCTTCACGTTTCTCTCTGGTCTTGCAACAATACTCCCTCCAACGGAAGATCCTTGTCCCCAAGGATGGAGTGAAGGAAAATTTCGCAGAACAAAGGCGGTATCTTCCCACGAATCGAATTTCCAATCCTCGGTAACCCAATAGACACGAACCTGATCTTTCTCCTTTCCGCTTTCCAGGTATCGACGTCTTTCTGTGACATAGTAGGGTTGGATCGCGAAGAGGCCGTTGCTATCAACATCTGGAAGACTCTGTGAAGGTACATACTTAACCCCTATGTGTTTCTTGAGTAAAGAAAAATGGAAGACGGGATGAATCTTTGACCCAATTGGTAGATCTAACTTATAAGTCACACTCCCTACCCTTTGCAGGATTGTATAGGGGCCAAAGTATTTTGATGACAACTTCAAATTCTTTCGGTATTAAATGGAATTCTGCCGAAAGGGTTGAAGTTTGAGAAAAACTTGGTCTCCTACCTCAAAAACCCTCTCTTGTCTATGCTTGTCTGCTTGTACCAACATGCGATTCTGTGCTTTGATTAGATTAGTCTTGACTTGTTGTATGATGTGTTGTTTGTGAGTAAGCAGATCTGTAATCTCCTCATTTGTTGAATCCAAATATGGCCCATAAGTGAATCCTGTAGGAATATACCCGTAGAGAGCCTCAAAAGGTGTCATCTTCAGACTTGAATGATAATTTGTGTTGTACCAGTACTCTGCCATGGGTGGCCACTTCAACCACTGCTTAGGGTTGTCACTTACTAAACACCTCAAGTACTGCTCCAGACATTGATTTACCCTCTCAGTCTGTCCATCAGATTGGGGGTGATAAGATGAACTTAGGTGTAATTGAGTTCCCACCAACTTAAATAGTTCCTTCAAAAAACAACTAGTAAATATTTTGTCCCTGTCACTCACTATACTAGCTGGTAACCCATGCAGCTTATAGATAACATCCAAAAACACCTTAGCTAAAAAGAAGTAGCGAGATATGGATGTGATAGGGCTATGAAATGTGAATATTTAGTGAATCATCCCACTATCACCCATATCACATTCTTTCCCCAAGAGTTAGGAAGCCCTCTATGAAATCCATAGAGATATGTGACCATGCTTGGTCTGGAATGGGTAAGGGTTGTAGGAGGCCAGGGTATAAACCTGGGCTTGACTTATTTTTGGCACATACTTCACACCTCTTGACCCACATCAACACATCATCTTTCATATTAGGCAAAAAAAAACATCCTTTTAAGCCTCCGATAAGTTCATGTAACCCCGTAATGCCCTCCATAGGGGTGTGGAGTGCATCTCGAAAAGGATTAAATCTCTTAATCCACTATTGCTACCCACAACCAAATT
Source organism: Stenogyne calaminthoides (assembly GCA_037126765.1). Taxonomy (NCBI): domain Eukaryota; kingdom Viridiplantae; phylum Streptophyta; class Magnoliopsida; order Lamiales; family Lamiaceae; genus Stenogyne; species Stenogyne calaminthoides. Next base: position 3,132,539 of record JBBCBC010000026.1, on the reverse strand, counting down.
TCTTTTTTATATCTCAAAATACCATTAGTGAACCAAATATGGAATAAGTATTAGGATCGATAAGACTTTGGTTTTGATGATTTCCTCAATGTAACCATCATCGATTAGAACTTAGTTGGACTGATCCAACCAGTTGGGACCATTGTAGTTATAGCGAGAACAACCGTTCTCCTTCCGGATAGTGCATTAATTTGCCTTTGTTCTCCTCCTTTTTTATACAAAATCTCATAGTCAAGGCCCAACAATTTAGTAATCCATCTTTGTTGTAGTGGAGTTACCACCTTTTGGTCCAGAAGGTGTTTAAGGGATTGTTGGTCAGTCTTTATAGTGAATTTCTGACCCTGTAAATAGTGTTTCCACTTCTCAATGGCCATTAGTACTACCAAAAACTCCCTCTCATAAACAGAGAGTGCTTGATTCCTTGGACACAAGGACTTACTCATGTAAGCAATGGACTTTCCTTCTTGCATGAGTACAGCTCCAATTCCTTTCCCACTAGCATCAGTTTCCACCACAAATCTCTTTGTAAAATCAGGTAATGCTAGCACTGGGACACTCACCATGGCTTCCTTCAACTTCTGAAAAGCTAGGTCTGCCTCAGGGTTCCATTTGAAACTATCCTTCTTGAGTAAAGAAGTGAGTGGTTTGCTGATGAAACCATATCCCTTCACAAATTTCCTGTAATACCCTGTTAAGCCCAAGAAACCCCTTAATTGTTTAATGGTTTGTGGTTTTGGCCATTGAACCATACACTCAATCTTTCCTGGATCAGTGGCAACTCCATCTTTAGAAATTATGTAGCCCAAATACTCCACACTAATCTGGCCAAAACTACATTTGCTTCTCTTGGCAAACAACTTATTGGCCCTCAAAAGTTGTAAGACTGCTTCCAAGTGAATTAAATGTTGTGTTTCCTCGGTGCTGTAAATGAGGATGTCATAAAAAAAAAACCAACACAAATTTCCTCAAATGATCCCTGAACACCTGATTCATTAGTGATTGAAATGTAGCAGGTGCATTGCACAACCCAAATGGCATCACTAGGAATTCATAATGACCATTATGGGTCCTGAAAGCAGTCAATTGCCTATGTTCTTTCTTCATTAGGATTTGAAAGTACCCTGACCTCAAATCTATCTTTGAAAAGATTTTAGCACCCTTAAGCTCATCTAGTAACTCATCAATGATAGGAATAGGGTAGTTGTGCTTGATTGTGAGCTCATTAAGGTACCTGTAATCCACACATAGCCTCCGGGTGCCATTTTTTTTTTCACCAAAATCACAGGTGAAGCAAAAGGGCTCTTACTATGTTGAATTACTCCTGTAGTCAGCAAATCCTTTACAATCTTTTCAATTTCCTCCTTATGGCTGTGGGAAGTTCTATATGGGTACTACTGTTTAGGGATGCTCCCTGGTTTGAGTATAATCTGGTGTTCCACCCCCCTCCCTGGTGGTAATTCCACTGGTTCCTCAAATATATCCTTGTAAGCTAGTAGTAGCTTATGTAACTCAGGATCATCTTTAGTGTGGGTAGGAGGTGTTGATGTAATTAAGTACATCTCATTAACTTCCTTAAAGGCCTCTGTGTGGATCATCTGATATAATCCCACATCAGAAATCAACTTACATTCAGTTGATGAAGTAAGTGCTTGTAGTTTCACCATCTTCCCAAGCAAACTGACTGTGAAAGTCATCTTTTCATAGTCAAGCTCAATAGGTGTGCAAAATTTTAACCAATCCCCTCCTAGGATCAAATCACAACCCTCATTCTCCAACAACCTCAGTGGGTAGGTGAATTGATGTCCCTGCATGTTCCAAGTGAAAGGGTTCACTTGTTGTGAGCTGACCAATCTTTGCCCATTAGCAACCTTCACCAGTATGGGTTTAACATCACTCAAAGGACATTTGAGCCTTTTAGCTGTAGCCTTTTGTATAAAACTTAGAGTGCTACCTGAGTCTATGAGAATGTGGAGTTTGTGGTGTTCAAACTCCCCAAAAAGCCTCATGGTAGTAACTCCATCTTCACCACTTAGAGCATTTAGTGACATCTGGACCTCTTCCATAATGTCAGCCCCATAAACAACCTTGGTTCTTCCCCTTCAGGGTAGGAGAAGAGAATGATTGAATATCTTCTCTTCTTACCTCGCCAAAGATCATGTATGAAATTCTCTGTTTGCATTTGTGCCCATGCACAAAAGGTTCATCACAGCTTGTAACATAACCCCTTCTCCTCCTAAATTTGCCATCTCTGAGGAGATAAGACCTTGAAATGTAGTTTCCCTTCTTTGGTAGGGCCCCCAAGAAGCATCACCCTTCTTCCACTGCATAAAATTAGAGTTAGAGTTAGGGTTAGGGTTAGGGTTAGGATTAGAAACCCTTGAATAGGGCTTAAGTTTTTTAGTTAGTGCAACAGTAGCCTGATCTTGCTTCCTGCCCAATTTAATAGCATGTTGAAGTGTGGTAGGTTCAAACATGGCTATTGTTGCTTGTAGCTCTTCATTAAGTCCTCCAATGAAACTTGCCACAAAGTAGGTTTCTGAGAATACATCCCAGTAACTACCAGCATACAAGCTTTCAGCTCCTCATACTTATCAACATAATCTTCATAGCTACCAGTTTGTTTGAGTTTGTTAAACTCAGAAATCACTGTAGAGTCCTTAATCTCCTCAAATCTAGTTGAGAGAATAACCAAAAATTGTGCCCAAGTTAATTCCACATTTCTCTGATTGAAATTCTGAACTCATAGTGTTGCTTTACCCTCAAAATGGATAGTAGCCAAAGTTATTTTTTGTTGATCAGTCATACTGGGCATAAGCTTAAAATACCCATTAGATCTCAATACCCATAACCTAGGTTTAGAGCCATCAAACCTAGGGAATTCAATCTTAGGCACTGGGTTGTGAAATTGAGTACCATCAGTTAACTTCCTTGGAGATTCCTGATACTGATAGGATGATCCCCCACCAGCAGTTCCAAAGGTAAGCCCTCCACCAGCAGGTCCATAGTTAGGCCCTCCACCACCAGATCCAAAGCTAGGACTCCCCAAAATAGAAGGCCCTTCATTGTGACCCTTGCCTTTTTCCATATTTAACAGTTGTAACTGCATAGCTGCCAAAGTGTTAGTCATAAGCTCAAATTTCTCCTCCATCTTGGTTGTTAAACCTTGCATATTGTCTGTTAGCTTCCCCTCTACTGCTTACAGCTTCATGGCTTCTGTTTGAATTAATAATTACAGCTTCTTGTGTGATTCTTGCAGATCCTTGGAGCGCGTTCCCTCGGCCATGATCAAAACTTGGCTCTGGAATACCAAATGTTACGTTTTTTATATTTTCTGGGATGTTTGTAATGTGTTTTTTAGATTTTCTGGAATAATATTGCTAAAATATAAATTGCTAGTAGAAAGATGAAGAACAAGATGCAGATTCGAAGAAATAGGGAGAGAGAGAATTAGATAGGAAGAGAGGTAGTTAGAAGAGAGAGAATGATGCAAATTTTCTGATATTCTCATTCATCGGCCAGATGCCGTATTTGTAACTAACAGTGGGGTCCACACACCAGTGGATATTCCTTAGGTATTTTAAAAACAGAATCTAAAATAGATAATGGATCTTACAGATTATTCTAAATGTTTGGGCCAATTTACGAGAAGCCCATACCCTTCCTCATTCAGATAAACTACTCAGATAATTTGGCTCAAATGCATCCTGAGCCTCAGTTTCTTTATTCAGATAATTTGGCTCGAGATGCATCCCGAGCCTCGATTTATTCAGATAATTTGACTTCGGTGTATCCCCGAGCTTGATTTCTCTCTTTCGAGATAATTTGGCTCGGGATCCCGAGCCTCGCCTCCTTACTCAGATAATTTGGCTCAGGTGGATCCTGAGCCTCAGTTTCTTATTCAGATAAATATATACTGAACCACTATTTCCCACTGACAAAGGAAACCCTGATTTTAACTCCTCTTTCGTTCCCATCTCACCACTCTTCACGTTTCTCTCTGGTCTCGCAACAATTGCTTGCTTGGGGAATGTGGAAATTGATTAATGGTAAAAGAGAATAGCAGATATATTTTATTCGCTTCAAATTGGTAAAAAATTGTAATTTTGGGCTCAAATGCACTTCTTTATCGATTTTCTTTGGTGGTTATGGTTGTCAAATTGTGTGATGTATTTTCTTTTGGTGGTTGTTTTATGAAATCATTTTTTTTTAATTTTATACATTTTAGCCATAACATGGCTAAATCTCTTATTTTTTTAATTGTTGTCAAATTTTGTATATGATGAGATTATTTACATCATTTTAGTCTTAATTAGCATCTTTGAGTAGATGTAATGTGGTGATTGACAATTTTTCCGATTCCCCAATTTTTACCCATGATAATTTTAAACTTATTTTTGAACTACTATTTGTTACAAAAATGATATTTAACCAATGGTATCTAATGCTTAGAAAATATTTATTTGCTTTTTTTTATTTTAATCTTTGGTGTTCCAACTTTTAACTTAGTATTTAACTTTAAAATTATTTTAATCTTTGAATACAATTTGAGAAGTTATGTTTCTTGATGATTTACCCATGATAATTTTTTAAACTCTTTTTGAACTACTATTGCAAAAATATGCTTTCATTTTAAGCTTAAAGTTACTTTTATTCTGTCTACATTTCCCTATGTATATGGATTTAATTTTTCTAAACATTTTAATTTTTTTCTAATGTAAGGAAAACATATCTTTGTGTCTGCGATTTTCATAACACTTTGTAAATATTATGCGGATGGTTGTGTTTATCTTTTCGATTTGATGTGGATGTCGATGAGCCTGAACTTTCTTGTGATGTTAGTTCATATTATGAAATTGTTATCATGACATTTATGTCTTGATATTATTACGTTTATAATCTAATTCTTTTGATATCAATTTATTAGTTTAGTGGTATTAGTTGATAAATGTTATGTTATCGATTTTTAAGAGCAATGTCATAAATTTTGTGCTATGAACAAAGTTTTACCACCCATTTCCATCTTCCATAAATGTATGATACAATATTTGCCATTGGATTTTACTCTTGCCACTGATGATGCTTTTAACACTGTAATATATGGAATATATTTCAACATAGTATGAGCATTTTTTTCATATGTACTAAGAGCATCATCATTGGTTAGAATAAATTTCATTTTGGTAATTTTTGTATGCTTTATAGGCTCATTAGACTAGCCCACTTTACTATTCATTTTCGATTGAACTTCCTTACATACCCCCATGATGTCATTATACCAATACCAATACAAATTTTTGAGTACAATCCATTATCCACCCTCTCCAATAATACCTTTCATCTGAACCCTTTCGTTTTGGTAAACATCACCTAGCATTTTTATCATTATAATTCTATTATTGTTAATTGGCGCTGTTTTGTGTTTTTTGGATTTCCCTTGCTGTTTTTATATATTTTTCAAAAAATTTGGAGATGTTCGTCCAATGGATGAAATATTTAGTAATCTGAGGGTATGCATAATTGGTGCTCCCGAAAATAAATCACAACGACGTGCTACTAGAAAAAAGGTCTAATAATTATTAAAAAAAATTATAATATTGGGGTTTATTATTCTTTCTAGCCCAATAATTAGCCTCACGTCGAAGCGCGTCCAAGTTGTGTAATGTTCAGAATAACTCTATCTTGTCTAGAAATTGTAAATGTATACCCCTCCTTAAAAATCAATTTATCATTTCAATTACTAATACAAAACTCGCTTCCAAAAACACGTATGAAAAGTAAATGTGACTTCGAATTCGGGACGAATGTTGTAGTTTTTTTTTGCATATCAATGATAATTTAATAGCATTACCATGAGAGTTTTTATAACAGTAATAATCCATTTATATTATAATGATAGTTTTTTTGCATAACAATGATAATTTTTCTGAGGTGGCAGTGTTCCATGGGTGCAACAATGCGGTGGCGTTACATTAATTGAAAGGGAAACGATTTATGTGAGGATGGAGGGGAAACAATTTTCGCGTGAGGGAATGAGGGGAGATGAGAGCGAGACGAAGAATTAAAAAATGAGTAAAAAACTTGAAATTATTTATATGTAATTCATTTATAATGTATAAATCAGGTTTAACCCGAGTTCTAAATATGATCCAAGTCTATAGAATTTTTTGTAAAAATGAGTCATGATGCGAATTTGAAAATCTCCACAGCTAAATATTATTATCACAGTGAGCCTCAGAAATCATACTAATATGTCATTATAATATTTTCTTGGTACTTGAATTTGGGCGGCGTTGGGAAGTTTTTGGCCCACCTCTGTACATGGTGATGTATATCTTTTAATTTCAGTTTGATTAATAATATGCGGTCTTAATAATATGATAAAAATTCACGGTAAATTTGAATTTACAGTAAATTTTATTTTTACACACTAATTTAAAGTGAACTCTATTTTTTTAATATTATTGTTATACATACATAAAAAATATTGTTTAAAATGAAATATTTTATTTTAAATAATGATAACTTGTGTATAACAGTAATATAAATTATGTATAGAAATGATTCATATGAGTGTTTTTATTTTAATTTGGACATTTGAATATTAATCAGTGACGCAAAAATCGATTTAGGCAGTCAATTAGTTGGCGCTAGGCGTCCACATGCTATCCGATTTCATGATAATCTATCACATTTGGCGTTTTCGACACTAGACGCCGCCTAAACGGGCTAGGGGGATATTTATTTTCCAATTTTTTTTGCTATTTTAAACGACGTCATTTTGTAGTTTTCCGTACCAACATAATGTTTTCCACCAACATCTAAACTTACTTGAAATAAATAAATGAAAATTGAAAGATTACAATAATGTACTCTCTCTGTCCTAATTTTGATTGTCTACTTTCCGTAAATAGTTGTCCTAATTTTGTTTGGTCATTTTCTAAAAAGAAAATAAAGCAACTTTTAATACTATTTAATATTCCTCTCGGTCCCCGATTTTGTTTATCCGCTTTCTATAAATAAATTGCCATAATTTTGTTTTTCCATTTCTAAATAAAGGCAATAAAATAACATTTAATACTATTTAATACTATTATTTCTCTCCACCATACCCACTTTACACCATTTAATACTATTATTTTCCTCCACCAAACCCATTTTACCCACTTTACACCATTTAATACTATTATCTCCTATTTTTTCTTAATCTCTACGTCTACAGTAAATGGATAAACAAAAATAGGACGGAGGGAGTAATATTATTTCTCTCCACCAAACCCACTTTACACCATTTAATACTATTATTTTCCTCCACCAAACCCATTTTACCCACTTTACACCATTTAATACTATTATTTCCTATTTTTTTCTTAATCTCCGTGTCTATAGTGACCGGATAATAAAATATAGGACAGAGGGAGTACTAATTATATTATTCTCAATAAAATATCAATGTTCTAATTATATTATCCTCGACAAATATCAATGAGAATTTATAAACTTTAATGCTTTAAAATATATATATATATATATAAAAAAAAAAAATTTAAAACTTTAATGCCAAACTAATAAATAAAAAAAAAATAAATAGGCCTAATCGGACGTTAAGCGATCCAAATCCGCCCGACTAACAATTTTCGACTTCTGCGTCCTTAATATTAATAAGTGAATTTCAAATGAGATATTTCATTTTATAGATGAGTCTCAAATATTATTAGTTATTTTATATAAAAAAAATTGTTCAGTCCACGAAATTCGCAGAACCAATAATAATATAATAGAACGCCTGTTCCTCATGGAAATAATCATGATTTTTTTTTATATGCTACACTGTTGGGCACTCACTGTAGCATAGAAAAAATTCTCATGGAGCACCGCCCCACCGATGCAGAAGATAACGACTATTTTAAGTATCAAAAATATTTTTTATTTAATGTGCTTTGAACTTGTTTCATCTTTTCACAATATATATTCAACTTAATGAACTGTGGTGAAACATTGATGAATGAATTTTTTGTTTGGTAGTTAGAAAAACTCTATACTATCATAGTATAATCATTGTATATACTTTCTTAATTCATTTTTGTTGTCCTTATATCCAAATAGCATTAACATCAATTTATACCAAAATTTAATCAAATGGTGATACACGATTGCTATATCCACAAAAGCGACAACTGATGTGATTTAATATACGATCGCATAGACCATGCGATGGACAAAGTCTCGGTCGCATAGCCCATGCGACGAGAAATGACGGCGTCGCATGGTCAATGCGACGCAATAATTTTTTTTTTTAAATTTTGAATTTTGAATTTATTAATTTATTAAACTCATTTAATTAAATTATTTAATTTAACTAATTTTTTGATTTTATTATTTTATTCAACTCATTTAATTGAATAATTTAATTTAAATAATTTTTTATTTTAATTCGAATTTTGAATTTATTAATTTATTTAAAACATTTAATTGAATTATTTAATTTAACTAATATAAAAGTACTGATTTATTTTAACTACTGATTTAATTTATTTAAATAATTAATTGATATTATTTGAATAAATAAAAAGTAATAATTATTTTTTATCCACAATATTAGTTCATTAATTGATTAGTATTTGTTAATTTATTGAAAAGTATTAGTTAGTTGGTTATAAAGTAATTATTTGTTATTCACAATATTAGTTCATCAATCGTTAATTTTTTTTAATATATTGAAAAGTATAAGTTAGTTGGTTATAAAGTATTAGTTCATTCATTGAAAAGTATTAGTTCAATTATCAATTTAAACATGAAAAAAAATCACATTATATGGAAAAAAAATATACACATTACATAATTTCCATTCGAAAATAAATCACAACGACGTGCTACTAGAAAAAAGGTCTAATAATTATAAAAAAAATTATAATATTGGGGTTTATTATTCTTTCTAGCCCAATAATTAGCTTCACGTCGTAATGTTCGTAATAACTCTATCTTGTCTAGAAATTGTAAATGTATACCATTTACAGAAGGATCATGTGAGTGTTCCCAATTTGCAGATATAAACGGTACTGGATGATCGTCGCATGGCATATACAAATGAAATAACAGTTAAAAAATTATTATTATAATTAAATAAAAATAAAAAATAAAATAAACTTTAAAGTAACATTAATATAGTTTTTTCTTACCAATATCCAATGAGTTGTTGTGCACGTTCCCCAAGATCAATTTGTTGTTCGGAAGACCTCAACATTCATTTCTTATTGCGGGAATGCAAAAAGTTCCGCCGTGTTCTCCAAATGACATTACGAAAACGTTATATGTGGTTGCAACCAGGTATCCATGATCAGGTAATGCAAACCATTTATCAGGTGGGGCATAATTTGTGGAGTGATTAAGTGATTCCAAAAGTGAGAAGGTTGTGTAACCACCTAAAATGTTTTCGTGTAAATCGCGTCTTATTTGCAGTTCATTATAAAGATCCATTCGTACCCTACCCCATTCGTCCTCGCTTCCGTAGATTGCGAGTGCAACCGCTCTAAATCCACAGTTCCCATCTCCAATTACATCATTGTAGAAATGAATATAATTTTTAATATATGGAGGAAAATCGTCCTCCACCCGAGAGTTAAAAAACTGTATTGGATGGTTAATATTATTTTGAAAATTGGATGGCCTACTTTTTATGACGGGGGACTTGAAGTTTGGAGCCTCTCGGGGCTTTGAATTTGGAGTTTTGGGATCTGTGTATGTATGGCCTTGACTTTGGGGATGTTCAGAATAACTCATCGTGCGTGTTTCCGATGTGCTATGTCTAAGATCAGCTTCTGGTGGAATATCCTGGTGCTTATTAGTTGCCGCCACTCTCCCCTTACCCCATATTTGAGTAGACTTTTTTATTCCCGCACCTTTCATAGTGTACTCATACTCAGAAGGTTTACGATCATTTGGTCTTCTTTTTGACTATTTTTTTTCAACATTCGGTGGAAGAATATCTTCCGTGTCATCATCGAATAATTTTCTCCTAGTCTTACCACCACTGTCATCATCTATTCCGGTGTTACGTATGCTAGAAAAATCTATATCCCATGTTTTAAAAAATGAGTCTATACAATTTAAAGGTATATAAAAGTACCGTATAAGCTTCATGATGTACGGAAGACCATGTGTTCTCTGAGATAAAGAATCGCACATATTTCCGTCTAGATTCCTACTCACTTTTGCGACAATGAGGTTGAACGCCTTAGACGTGATATTGCGCACTAGTTGGCCGTAGAATTGGTTCTCCAGCATATCAGTCCTTGTCTTGTGGGCGCTAAACCTCGATTGCTTTTTTATCTCACATATCTGCAACTCCATGACTTGGTGAACCTTTTTGAAGATCACGTCAAAGTGTTTCTTGCCGCCATCCAAGTTTTTTTTCACCCTATGGTGTTCCTGTTCAACCTTACAAATATATTACATGTATCAATACAATACGTCGTTTCAATAGTTTAATTTATGTAATAGTTGTGATAAAAAGTATAAAAAGATTATGCGGTTACACTGCTCGTGGTGTAGTTTCAAGTAGTCTTGGCGACCATCGATATACATCCCTAAAATTCTCTGTTTATCTTGCGGTAAAGCCACGATATCTTCATAATCTGAAATCAAACCCGTAAATCTATCAGATTTCTCCTTTACGCAATCCCACCTAAATTCCCATTCTTCACGCAGCCCGCTTGGACCCGTAATTCCACCTTACTTTAAAACAATCAGCAAACTTTTTGCTAAGTCCCTTTTCCACTAGGTGCAGAGCATGGTTATATACAGCTTGCTCTACGTGGCACCTGCACAATTGTGCTTGAGAATTTGGAAAAACTACATCAACAACATTCATCAACGCGAAAGCCCCCGGTCGTGTATAAATCTATTTGGCGCGTTCATCATCGTTGCAATCCCCGAATAAATCGTAGGATATATTCGAAGTGTTCCTGCATTTCACGGATCATAAATGCATATGCAATAGTGAACGTCTTATGAGTGTTTGTTGCCCCAACGGCCTCAAGTAAAGGCATACCGTACATGTTCGTGTTGTATGTCGTGTCAATGATTAATACTTGCGGATATGTGTTGACCATTACAACCGAACATGGGTGGCTGAAAACTATATCTTTGAGTCCGTAATCAGCATCCATCCTAAAGGCGTACCTATAAGCTTATAAACTAATCAAATATAATACAATTATGTATGTAATAAAAAATAGGATTTCATATGTAATGCATATAAATTAAAGTTAATCATTAATAATAAATAGATTGTATTGACTATATTGTTGGGGAATAAGTTGCACAGATCTATTCGGGGTGAATATTTAAATACAAATTTAATTCTTATAATTATTACTAGCATGAATTAATCCTATATTAATTCAAATAATAATCCAACAACAAATCATGCATATAATTAATTCACGTAAATCCTACGCATGTGGAATTCTACGAGTTTACGTGAACGTACCTCTTGGGATGGCAGTGATCTGGCTGATTAGACTAACCAAAAGAACTTCTCAAGTATTCCCTTAATCCTTGTTCGACTATCCGGTGGTAGAACACTTGTGAACAATTAACAAAAGGAAAATAAATTATGTTGCACCACCTTTGTGGATTTACTAATTTTTCCAGCACATGGAATTGTATTTGGGAATGAAAGAGTCATCCCTTATTTATAGAGCATAGGTGGTCGAAAATTGTGGGCAAAATAATGTGGAAAAATCTTTTCTTGATCTCCAAGAAATCTTGAATATATCTCCTATATTCTTTTTTCCATAATTATAATATTCCACAAAATCCCACCTACTTTTTTATATGGGAGATTTTTGAAAATCATAGGTCAAGATTCCAAGATTTGGATCTTCTTGAATTTATGAGATATTCTTGTATTTCAAGAAATACATATCTTCCATAATATCTTTTCAAGAAAATCAAGAAAATCTTTCTTGCCCTTTATCTTTCAAAAATTTCGAAATTATCTTTATAAATAACCAAGTGGGAGATTTCTTGAATTTAATGAGATAATCTTGTATTCCAAGAATACATATCTTCATTGCATAACAAAATTCAAAGAAAATCTTTCTCCCCTTTTATCCATAAATTTCGAAAATAATTAGGAAAAATAAGCAACAATATTTATTTTATTTTAAACACCTTTTTTTTAGTTATTGGACTATATGTTGGGCTACTTTCGGGGGCCTTTAGGAGAATTAAGATTGGACCTTTCAATGGATCTTGAATTATCAATATTGAGCCACAATATTATTCAAGCCCATAAATATTAATTAATCCCACTACATAATTAATATTGCACTATCCATCTTAACCCTTATTACAGTCAATATGGCTCCGATTATTATTTCCGTGTTTAAGATTATCTAGCCCATTAATTAATTCAAGCCACTGAAATAGGTTTTCGTTAATTAATATCTTTTGTCCTTGGTCAAGGAAAGGTTCAACATTTTTATCCATACCGGAAACTAATTCCTCTTGCAAGATTTGGTATGATAAAGCATGAACCTCCCAAGGGGGCAAATCAAACAAAAGCGTGCTTGCACCGCGATTCTCCGTAGTATTAAATCTTAGCAATCACATGTGACCAATAATATTGCCCAAGATAAAAAGTATTGAATCTCGTTGATTCTCTACCCATGATAAGTCAAAGCAATAGTTACCAATCACATGTGATCCTATTTAAGGAACGAAGATTAAGAAATAATGAACCACTTTGAGGTCTAATTCTTCCTTGTTGATTCAAGAATTTGTCCTCCTGTGAGGTCCTATTCAAAGGCATCGATCATGCACTAGTGTAATCTCTTGGTCAAGACAAGCCAATCCGAGCCTTACACTTCAACCTTTCACGATGGGTTGTTCATTTCCATCTAGGTAAGTGAATGGCGTACTTTTTAGTTACAAAGGGAATTAATTTAATCTTACGTGATCCGGTATCACTAAATTAACTACAATGTAACACGTCACGATTTATTGAAACAGATTATCAAAGAAATATATGTAACATTCGATAATATTTAAAAGCATCGATGATAAACAATTTATTTCAATAAATAAGTCCAAAATTAGGTTTGATTATACAAAGTAAAAAGCATACTTTCCAAATAATCCTAACATATATAGCAAACTATACCCCAAAGAATAAATTATATTGAGTGCGATTGGGATTAAAATAAAACCTACTTGACATTGAAGTTTTATAAAAAAAAATATTAAAAACTTTGCTAATATTTATACACCTGTAATTCATTTGTTTGAAAGAGGGTGTATGAAGTTTTAGCGTTGAGGTAAGCTCCTCCCCTCTCTCTCTTGACCTTTTTGTTTGACAATTGTACATTCTCTTTGAATCCATTACTATTGTTGGGATCGATTGTCTTTAAATATCCCAAAATGTTGCTCGAGCTCACATTCATTGCATCTAGCAGTTGTACATGTTTGTACTGTTCAGGTGTTATTTAACCAAGTGTTGAACCCTCTGCAAATGATGAAAATCGATGATTGTGTGTCCCCTCCAACACCTCAATATGCCACCTATCACGCTCGACATCAGAAAGCCAAGCAAGTAAAGAAAAAAAAGACCACGAATTTTTGGTGGTTTTGGCATTTAAGCTCATTCTTGGTTTTTTTAGGTGTATATTTTCCACCTTCAACGCATATATACGACTGAGTTGCATTAAAATGAATGACCCGGTGTGATGTTTCTCAAACCGCAACATATTTTACAAATAAAGCGACTCCGTCTTTTCCGATTAAACCATCACCAGGAGCAATAAAATCACCAGTGCCATCCCCAGAAACGTAATCAGGATCGTAATATGAACTCATATTTAAAAAAAATACAAAGTAAAGAAAGGTAGGAGACAAATTTATAATAGAAGATAATGATAATATAGGATGGATGTATGTGATGTATGTATGTAGAAGATGGGAAATATATATGAAGTAAAATTTATGTGATAGCATTTGGTGAAATGAACCGCAATTTATAAGAAGTAAAATCGGTCAAAAGATTTGATTTCGCGGTCAACCCCCGGGTCGCGTCGACCGCTACCAACAGATCCATTGCGATCGCATTCGCCACGTGTGTCGAGCCGACACGCTGCGATCGCGTTGACCATGCGATCGGCGGGAAGGCGGTCGCGTTGACCATCACGACCTTCCGAAGAATGTGGTCGCGTTGACCATGCGACTGGGCGTTGCCGGGATTTTAATTTTTTTTTTTGCCATTTTTCATTTTTAACCTCAATTTTTTTTTCCAAATCATCCATCCATTTGCTATATATATATACATACATACAAGCACATTATACTCCACACATTCAACCACTAAATTAGGAGTTCTTACACAAAAAACGATGGGAACAAACCATGTCTTCTACATCTACTAGTCGGATCCCACACAACCTTATTTGATATTGTGGAAAAGCTTGTATGCGTCGTTTCTCGAAGCTTTAGAAGTAGAGGAAGGTTATTTCATAATTGTCCCGAGCTCCCTAAGTGAAGGTGGTGGATGTGATTTTTTTATGTGGGCTGATGATAACAATAAGGGGGTTGTTGACAAGAATGATGGCCAAGGTGAAGACACTGACACTAAGGTGATTGAGGAGATGAAGAATTTGTTCAAGTAATCAAGGTTCTCACTGAAGCAATCAATGAACTACTGAAAATGATAAAACTAATTTTTATTGTACTACTTCTGATTCTTGCATATAGGACCTTACAGTGGTTTGGTTAGTTTTATTGCATCTTAATGTCAATTTTATTTTGGTACTCTTTTGTAATGTTCTAGTACTAATAGCTTATCTAATATAATGTCTTAAGAGTTATGTAATGTAATGTTAAATATGTAATCTTTTAATGCTATCTAATATATGTTGGTACTCTTTTTTTCATGTTTAAATTGATAATTAAACTAATACTTTTCAATGAATGAACTAATACTTTATAACTAACTAACTAATACTTTTAAATATATTAACCAATACTTATCAGTTGATGAACTAATATTGTGAAGAACAAATAATTACTTTATATAATCATTTAATAATATTATTCTAAGCAAACTAATATTTATTAATTAGTTAGCAAAATAAATTAATAAAACTTCATTAAAATCTGAATTATTAATTAAAACATAATTAAAATCTGAAAGTATTAATTAATAACGAGTCAAACATATTAAATGGGATGGTCAACAGTCAAACCGCGTGCAGCACTGCGGTCGCGTGGTTAGAGCGGCCGACAGGCACTACGGCCGCATGCGGCGCGCGCCCGACAGGTCTGAGGTCGCCTGCCATGCGCATCTGACAGGCCCAGGCTCGCGCATGCTGTGCGGCCTTCTGCCCAGCCGACACGTGTCATGCGCGTGTTTTAATTTTTTTTTCTTTGTTTTTTTCATTTTTTCCCTCTATATATATAATATATAATAACACAATATATACACATATAAACAACATTGTCACAACTCATTTTCAAAACTAAATTAGAAAATTCTCTCATTTTCACTACACAATCCTCTCATTTTAACTACTCAATTATCTCATTTTCACAAGTCATTTTCACGCTGTCGCCTCTGTTTCCGGAATTGGTTTTATTTTTCTTTCATTTTTTTATTTTAATATATCTTGTTGTATGCTTTTTCTTGTTCAATTTTTCCGACAAACACTAACGAAAAATTTATTCGATAACGCAGTCTACTTGCCGCCGTCCGCCGTCAACCAACTAAAGCACTCCAACTAAAGGTGTGTTTTTCTTGTTTATATTTGTATACATATTATATGCTTTAAAACGTTAGTTGAATATCCTTTTAAAGTGTTGTTTGTATTGCTTTTAAAGTATTAGTTGTAACCAAATTTTGGAAAAATTAAGAATTAAAAAAAAAATCATAAATAAAATACATACTTAGCTACAAGAAAATGATTTAGTTGAAACATCCATTGACTTATAACAGGCAGCAAGGTTAAAGTCATGAGAATTTTTTTTATTTAATTTTGTATGTAAGCTAATTTATTATCTCAGAGTTTCTTATTTGTGTTACGTATAAAAGAAAAAAGACTCGAACTTGATATAGAATACAGTTTATATATACTGAGATTTGAGTGTTTGTTTGAGTCACATATTTCTTCAAATATAAAAAGGGAAGATTTTGCCCACAAGCTTCAACTTATGTTAAATTTTTACAGCAAATAATATTGTATAATAATTTTTCCAAACGGAATTAATGAGCTGGAAGTTGCTTCTAATTTCTTCCACTCAACAAATTTAAGCTACGATTTCAATAATTCAAGAAATCTAATTATAAGTATTGGTGCAAATTAGATAACACTCCATTTGCAATTATATATATAACTTCAAATTTTGACGACATGATATTTCATCTCAATAATAGTATCGTACGTATCTCTGTAACATGCATTAATAATATATGATGAAGAATAAGATGACATATTATTTTTTTATGATAAATTATTTAGTCTATAGTAAGACCTATTATTGCTGGATAAGGTGACAGATAAGGGTATATTATTTGCATGAAAAAATTGTGAGGACAACATGAGTATTAGTTCTATTGCTGTAAAGTATTAGTTGTATTGCCTGTAAAGTATTAGTTCTATTGCTGTAAAGTACTAGTCATATTGCTGTAAAGTATTAGTTCTATTGCTGTAAAGTGTCACTTGCTTTGTTCTAAGGTATTAGTTGAATAACTTCATAATTTCTTCCTTAGTTCACTATGGCAAGCTTCAACTACCAATCTTGAATGCACCTATCTGTGTAGACTATGTAACCGATGTGTTACAGCTTCACAACGAATGCAACAAGAAACGTAACAAGAAACGCAACAAGATTCACAATTCGATTGGAGTACAATGTTAGGATTCGATCTAAACACCCCTCCAATGGAACAATATGTCGAGCAGTCTGTTCCGGTGCAGTATGCTTCAAATCCTGTACATGAAGATAATGTCTTCATGACCAACACCTTTATTACCCCAGTACAATTCCCTGATTTATACTCACCTACGTTCGATATGTCAACGCCCAACTTGAATCAGCCGGGCGCGTCTACCTTCAATATTCCGGGCGCGTCCACATCTCATCACGCCACTCCCCATGGTCCCTCAATGTCTCATCACTCAAGTCAGCATGAGTATGGCAATGAATACCAAACTGCTACGCAGGCAACACAAGCCTCATCGTCGCAAAATGCAGAATGGATGACGACGACGCCCATACTTGGAGGACCCAATGATCCAAGTGTGTTGTTTGCTTTCAAATGTGACAAAGCCAAAAAAATATGGGAAGATCCAGTAAGTAAAAATCATATTTTTTAAAATTATTATTTCAAACGGTTACAATATATAAATTAATGTGTTCATTTTTTTTTTAAATATGTAGCATTTTCAAAAGATCCTTGGTTCCCAGACTCGAAAGAAATCTATTGCCGCCTGGTCGTCGAATCCATTACCTGAAGGCCGTCAATATTTTCATATAATTCAACAATCTGGATTGGAGGGTATCGGGAGATTGATGTTTGAATCAAACAACATGTCCCTCATTACAGCATTTGTTGAACGGTGGCACCCTGAAACAAACACGTTTCATATGCCTTTAGGGGAGATGACGAAATCACACTTCACGACGTTCACGCTATTCTTGGTAAACTGAAAATAAACTTAATATTTAAAAAAATAAATTTTGTACATGCTCATTAATTAATTTCACTTATAACAAAAATAACATTTTTCCAATGTAGGCTTGAGAATAAATGGCCTCCCCGTCGTTGGCAGCGGACCATGTCCTGACAATGCATTGATTAATAGGTGTGGATCTAGGGGAGGCAATTTAAAAAGCACACTCATAAGGATATACTCAAGGGGTGTTTTAGTGGGCGGTGAAATATGCCTCTATTGCTCGAGGTTACCCATGGTACTTGATGGGGAGTACACTCTTCGTTGATAAAACACGTGATGGTGTCCCCAAAAATTATGTAAATATGTTGGGTAATCTTGAGTCTGTCCCTCGATATGCATGGGGAGCCGCGACATTAGCTTATTTATATAAGCAGCTTGGGAAGGCATCCAGAATTGAGACAACACAATTGTCGGGTTGCTTAACATTAATTGAGGTAAAAATTCAATTTCAATAATATTTCCAATAATATTTAATTAATACGCTATTATAAATATATATAACTAATAACTAAAAAACACATTTTTAATTTTCAGTGCTGGATATACGAGTACTTCCCTGACTTGCGCAAACGCAGCGAAGCTACCTCGTTTAACCACCTTTACCCAAGAGCATCGTCTTTGGAACAAGACCCGAGAAATTCCAAAACTCAACACGGGATCTTGTACATTACATAAAACCGCCGGATAATTACCCTTCGACTCATGTATGTTTATCATTCTCAAAACACCCTTAATAGTAATAACATCAGTAATAATTTATGTACCTTAACAAAATGACATATAAAAATATTTTACTTACTTTATAGGTCAATTGGACTCCATACGACATTCCAGCGGATATCCCTGCCCCTTCATTATTTCATGGATGCATTCAGTTTCTTGACTTCGCCAAAGGTATATCTGCTTGGGGGGGTTGCAAGGCAATATGGGAGAGTTCAGCCCATACCGCCACCACCGATCGACTTAGATCTTGAGCGTTCAAAATTGATTGCCGGTCTTGAGAGGTACAAAAAGTGTATGGACCCACGGTGGCATATTGGAATGAAATGAAAAATCATTATTACCGCCTCGGGGACCTTGCACCTTTCGACAGTAGTCGCGGAGACGATTACCACGGATGAGTATCCCGCATGGTATGCAAACAAGACTCATCCGAGAGTGCACAACCTTTGTACCGCGGTGAGAATAATGTTTATGTCGATGGCATGTCGAGGTCACTCACCAACGGTTGGGACACGTGAAGGCAACGAACTCACGATTTGATCAATCAAGCTAGTGTTGATCCACAGTGTCCACCCTATATAATGCCTCAACTTGGCTCGATTGCCCATCATGCCGGTACCGCGACGGTCCCCGATCCTGCATATTGGGGACCGCAACACGCGTATCCCCCTGAACAATTCACACAAGACATAGCTCCTGGTTGGTGGTGGAACGGATACGAATGACAACAACAATACTACTTTTTTTTATAGCAGAATTATTTATTTGTATTTTATTGTTTTATATGATTAATTATGATTCCAATTTTTTTTCTCTAGTTTAAATGTTTTAACATCTTTTGGTAAAGATCACTAATAATATAGAAATTGCTTGCTTATTTAAAAGATGAGTGTAAAAACTAATATATTTGTATATCTTATTAAAATATATAAAAATCCTAAACCCTTAAATCTATAAAAACTAATATATTTGTATATCTTATTAAAGGATGAGTGCAAAAAAAATAATATCCGAAAATATCAACACTAGCGATAACCAGAAAAGACTCCCAATGTTGTTGTGGTTGGACGATGATGGAAGGTAATGCATTAGTAATCATAAATAATATTACGTTTTAACTTTTTATAAGTAATGAAATTCTTAATATGGACGAACTAATTGGACAACAGTTTCATCGCACGATTTGGATACTGTGTGAATAACGTGGTACGGAGCATATGCTGCAAGTACCTTGACCCAAAATGGACAAACTGACCCATGGTTCCTTCCGAGTGTCGGGAACACATGTGGACTATATTCCAAGTAGGTTTTATCATGTTTGTATTTTACACTTATTATTATTTTTGTGAACACATGTGCATCTTATTTATTTTAATTACAGGGTAAATTCAAGATGAATGGAGATCCCGCCGATTTTAAAATAGAGTTCTTCAAAGTTTGTGCAACATTCATGCGTCAAGGATGGACAACTGCTAAAATACATGTTGACGAACCTGAAGGGTCACAGATAAAAAGGAAACCGTGGTTTGATTGGGGATATAGTATAACTCAATTGTCACTTTTGGGTATATAGTATAACTCATGGTGATATGATATGGATAGAAGAAAATGACAACGAGATTGTGTTGGAAATTGATATATGACATTGCAAGAGACCATAATTTTAAAGTAAGAAATGATGAATGTTATTTAGAGCCACATGAAAACTCACCGCACCACGTTTATTCTCGCTTTTCAAGATTGTCATGTTTTGTTTTTATTTTGTTCTTTTTAATACTTTCTCTGTTTTTTACTTTTTTATTATATGTTTAATTTTATGCAATCATACATCAATTTTTTTTAAAGAAAATTACAACTTGATGCAAGATTGAGTAAATTGTATGTTTTATAATTACAAAGATTGAATAAACCAATTGATACATCAATTTGGGTGACTTTGTAGTGTAATGTTTTTTTTCCTTTTTTTATTAATTAAAGTATCAAAAGACTTATTAGATCTTATTGAGGGGTGTTTGCAAAAACTTATGATTTTAAAGAAGTGATTAAAATTAGTGATTATGGGAAAAATGTTTAATAGTAAAAGTTTTTTTTTTTTTTTTCGAAACATTAATAGTAAAAGTTGATAATGTTTGTAAGGAAATTCAAAAAAATGTTGATAGAGTTTGCAAAAAAAGTTAAAAGTTTTCAAAAAAGACTAATAAACTACTAAAAACATCCTCTTTGAAGCTTATAACTTATAGCTTATGAAAGCTTATTTAAGCTACTAAAAGAGAAATAAACATTCCAAATTGTTTTTGCACATAATTCTAAGTGACTATAATCACTTATAAGTTTTTGAAAACACCCTCTAAATTTTTATAGGTCACAATGAAATCACAATTTAATACTTATTGATTAGGAATATTATTTAAAAAAAAAAAGTAAAATTGCATTGAAATTGACTCAATGACAAATAAAAATAAACGTCATTTTAAATAAAATAAAACAGCTAAATAGGAATGAAGGTAATAATATATTCATATTGAGATTGAGATGTTGTCAAAACAGGGAAAACTAAGAGGGTGCTTGGAGGAAAAATAATGATGGAAATGATAATAGTTTGTACTAGTCTTATAAGCACCTCGATGCATTCATTAATGTTATAGTCATTAAACTGTATGTTTTATATCACATTTTTTAATTAAATTCAGATTGCATGTTTTATTTATATCAATATGCATGTTTCACCTATGTAGTCATGTACTGTATAACTAGTGCGAATGGCATTGACTCAACAGTAAGAGGTATGAGAAGTGTATTGGTTATAAATGTTTGATTTATGTTAAAAATGACTATTATTTCTATTGATATTGCCGGTTCTATTGAAAATAGAAATGGTTAAATATTAAAATGGTTTTGTTTTTAGGAATTAAATAAATATGAACACTATTTGTGAAATGTTATATATTAAATTTAATCAAGGGTTGCTTGATTTGTTATAAGGAATTGAAATGAAAATAATAATGATAAAATAATCAAATTGTCTCTTTTACAAATTTATGCTGTTTGAGCATATTCTTCTGGTCATCAATAATAAATGGAGCAAATTTCGTGCTTAATGTTTTGGTTGAATTATTCGGCTGCAATTAACACTGGTTCCCCATTGTATCCATTTGCATTCAATCTGCCAATTTGATTCAAGATAATAAAAACTCTAAAACAACTTAAAATCCATTATAAACACAAAATCAAAAATAATTGAGACAAAGATAAAATAAGTTGAGTAAAAATAAAAAAACAGTGAAAATAATCACAAAATGATTATAACTAACACAAAAATAACCCACTAAACTCGACTTATCACTCTCAATAGAAATAAGTGTATTTTTAAATAACATTAATTATTTTATTACTTTTTTTAATTTGATAGTATTTAACGACGTTTCTTTTTAATAAAGACAAACTCTCTTGTTCACCGTATAAAATTGAATTCATACTAATACAACTACATTCATTTATTGATATCATTATTTTTATAAACTTATACCATACACATAAATACTATGATATTAGTTTATAAGTGTAACGTATCAGTTGATAAATATTATGATATTAATTTTTACAAATATAATGATGCTAGCTTCATGGTAAAGTCTCGTACACACCATGTACATCATGCAACTCGAGTGATTTTTTTAAACATGCAATTCATTTCACTAAACACACGCGACTTTTTTATAATGAAACACACAATCCATTTTCATCAGCACAAATTACATATTTTAGTACATCGAATTGCATATTTAAAAAATATACTTAAATTGTACAACACACTTAATTTAATTTACCGGAAACATACTATAATTTGACACAACAAAGTTCACCTTGACTCTTTTAAAAAATAAACTCAAAAATTTAATAAACTTATGAATTAAGCCAAATTTTTTAATGCATCTAGGTGCACCATACATTCATAGTGCATTTTAAAAAGACGTGACTTGTTATATTGAAATATGCAATTTATTTACACTAAATCGTGTAACTATTAATATAAAACATAATTAAATAATTAAATATAAATAAATTACTTCTTTCAAATTTCAATATAATAAGTTATGTATATTTTTAAATTACATAATAAATTTACTCTTTCACCGGATCATCTGAGACATTATATTAATTATTATCAATGCTACATATGAGTAAATTAGTGGCGCAAAATTTAAACCGTTGCAAGAAAATAAATAAATTTAAAAATGTTTGAATAAAAACATAAAAGCACAGTGGTACTGTGGTAGTAGTGCCCACCTTGAAGAAAACCAGTACAACCATTATAAATTTCCAGCCATCACTCATCTTCTCCCCATTTCTGATTACAACTCTAATTTCAAATCGCAACGAAGAAGAAAAGCTCCCATGGAGTTTCAGAGCAGAAAGGCCAAAGCCCCAGCAATCGGCAACACCGCAACGTCATCAGCGGCGACCAGCACCGTGAAAGCCGACGAAAAAACAATCGCTCAGTTCAATGCCGACGCAAGGTTGATGGCCGAATTCGAGGAATCCGGGATGTCGGGTGATTTTTTCAACTACTCTAGATTAGTTACTTCTGCGCCGAAAACGCCGAGTACTGAAGCTCAAATTACTGGTTATTTGACTAAAATTCAGAGGGGTGGGTTTGTGCAATCGTTTGGGTGTATGCTTGTGATTGACGAATATAGTTTCAAAATCTTAGGGTTTAGTGAGAATTGCTTGGATATGTTGGGTTTAAGGGATATAGCGGAAGTGAAAGAATCGATGAATTTGGTTGGAATTGATGGTAGGACTTTTTTTACCCCTTCTTCTAGGGTTTCTTTGGGGAAAGCTGTTGAATCGAGGGACATATGGTTTATGAATCCGGTTTTGGTTCATTCTAGGACTAACAATAAGGCGTTTTATGCTATATTACATAGAATTGATGTGGGCATTGTGATTGATTTAGAACCTGTTCGTTCTGGTGATAGTGCTTATGCTGGCACTTTGCAGTCACAGAGACTGGCGGTGAGGGCTATATCTAGGCTGCAGGCCCTCACTGGGGGTGATATAGGTGTTCTGTGTGATACTTTAGTTGAAGATGTTCAAAAAGCTTACCGGTTATGATAGAGTAATGGTGTATAAGTTCCATGGCGATAATCACGGAGAGATATTATCAGAAATTAGAAGGTCGGACATGGAACCGTATCTAGGGGTGCATTATCCTGCAACGGATATCCCACTAGCAGCTCGGTTTTTGTTCAAGCAAAACCGTATTAGGATGATACATGACTGCAGATCTGAACCAGTGAAGATAATCCAAAGTGAAGAACTGAAAAAGCCCATTTGTTTGGTCAATTCTACCCTTCGTTCTCCTCATGGA
The DNA here is from genome assembly GCA_037126765.1 of Stenogyne calaminthoides. NCBI lineage: Eukaryota > Viridiplantae > Streptophyta > Magnoliopsida > Lamiales > Lamiaceae > Stenogyne > Stenogyne calaminthoides. The sequence continues at coordinate 3,108,722 of JBBCBC010000026.1, read as the reverse complement.
TGTCATCGTCAGTACATGGGCAACATGGGGTCCATTGCATCGTTGGTGATGGCACTTATGGTAAATACCGGTAAGGAAATGAAACTATGGGGATTAGCAGCATGCCACCACACATCCCCTCGTTACACTCCTTTCCCTCTTCGATACGCTTGTGAGTTCTTGATCCAGGCATTCAGTTTGCAGCTTCAATTGGAGCTCCAGATAGTATCACGGATGAAAGAGAAAAGGATCCTCCGTGTGCAAGCCTTGTTGAGTGACATGCTCCTCCGTGATGCTCCTCTTGGGATCGTGACTCAGACCCCTAATATCATGGATCTTGTTCGGTGTGATGGAGCTGCATTATATTACGGTGGGAAATCTTGGCTTCTTGGTAATACTCCAACTGAATCACAGTTACAAAATATCGTAGAATGGCTGCTCACAATCCTTAACGACTTCGATGGGGATAAATACCGATTCTCTTGCTGAAGCTGGCTATCCAGGAGCAGCTGTCCTCGATGATGCAGTTTGTGGTATGGCTGCTGCAAGAATCACATCATCGAACTTTCTATTTTGGTTCAGATCTCAATCACATACCGAGTACAAGTGGGGTGGTGCTAAGCATCACTCAGAGGACAAAGATGGCGGTAAGATGCACCCCAGATCTTCGTATAATGCGTTTCTTGAAGTGGTTAAAAGTCGAAGTGTAAAATGGAAGGCTTCAGAGGTTAATGCCATTCACTCTCTGCAGCTTATAATGAGAGATTCTCTGCAAGAGATTGAAAAGAGTGGTTATAAACACGGTGAATATTCTCAATCAAGTGAGTGTAATGGTGGACAGGTTGATGAACATACTACAGTGGCAGTTGAAATGGTGCGGTTAATCGAAACAGCTACTGCCCCGATTTTTGGGGTTGACTCAGCAGGTTTGATAAATGGGTGGAATACTAAAATGTGTGAGTTGGTAGGGTTAGAAGTGGCTGAAGCTCTAGGGAAGTCGCTCGTTAGTTATGTTGTTCATGAAGATTCACGAGAAGTTGTCGAACTCCTTCTTGCCAGAGCTCTTCAAGGTAATTTTTTTTTGCTTTCCTCTGTTTTTCAAAGCACTTCTTAGAACCCCAAACACCACATACTATATTTATCTACTTTCATGTTATTTCTATCTTGTAGTCATGTCCTAACAGAATGGTAATGTAATCTACGGCATCTTGAAGTCTGCTACAAATTGTTTTTACAGAGTTGCATCTTATAAAAACAATCAGGGTATGTTTGATTTGGGATTTAGTGGACTCCGAAATCTGGACTTCAAAATCTAGTGGATTTCAAAATCCTGATAAATAGTAATGATGTGTGTATGTTTTGAGATTTAAGTAGGGTAGGATTTAAATTTATGTAAACTTGATGTGCTCTTGTCTGATGTTGTGTTATTATATTATTGTTGATTGTAATTGTAATGGTTGAATGATTGTGTAGTAATTAGTCTGTTTTATTTGAAGTTGTAAAAGCGAGAAAAAATGTGTGAAAAGTGATAAATAAAAGAAGAATGAGAATAATAAAAATCATATTTGCATAAATGGGTCATTGGGGAGAGTGGGATGGAGGAAAAATGGTATGCGTAGGGTTTACAGGTATTATAGGGTAAGATGTATTCAGTTTCTAAAAACATGATTCTAAACTCCCAAAGAACTGGATTTAGATTTTGAAATCCCAAATCCAGTTTTGTAATCCCAAATAATATACCCTTGAGAGTCACTCAGTTGTCTTTTTGTGCTCTACTTCAGGTAAGGAGGATAAAAATGTGGAAGTTAAACTGCTGAAATTTGGTGAAAATCCACCAAACTCGGCTGTATACATTCTGGCTAATGCATGCACCAGTAGAGACTATAAAAACAACGTCGTGGGGTATGCTTTGTGGGTCAAGATGTCACTACTGAGAAAACAGTGATGGATAGATTCATTCAGTTGCAAGGGGATTATAAGGCTATCATTCAAAGTGCAAACCCATTGATTCCACCCATATTTGCTTCCAATGAGAACGCTTGTTGTTCTGAATGGAATGCGGTCATGGAAAATCTGACAGGTTATATGAGACACGAGATAATCGGGAAAATGCTGCCTGGAGAAATATTTGGAAGTTTATGTCGACTAAAAGGGCCCGATATTCTCACCAAGTTTATGATTCTTTTGTACAGTGCTATAAGTGGCCATGACACCGAAAAGTTTGCATTTGGTTTTTACAATCGGAAAGGGGAGTTTGTTGAGGTGAATTTGACAGCAAGTAAGAGAGAAGATGAGCGTGGGAATGTAATAGGCTGTTTATGCTTCTTGCAGATGGTGGTGATTAATGAAAAGGAGTCTGTAGTTGATGAGAAGGAGGAAAGAAAAGTGCTTTCGAAAGAGCAGGCTTACATAATGCAGGAGATGAAGAATCCTACGAGTGGAATTCGATTCATGCATCAGCTTTTGCTAGGCTCGGTTATTTCAGATGATCAGAAAAAATTTCTCGAGACTAGTGATGCTTGTGAAAGACAGATATTTTCTATTATTGATGATGGCCATTTACGAAACTTAGAAGAGGGGTAAGTCTTTCTCGTCATTCTATTCGGTAGAAGTGTCGTTTTCTTCTCGTGCACAACACACTATCTCTGTAATTTTAGAGTAGGTCTCATGCGAACTAGGTTCACGTGAACTTTCTTTGTCAAAGTAATGCCTTTAGCATATGAAGTATCACCGTTTAGCATACAAACTATCACTATTTAAAAAATATTATTTTATGTGTTACTTTTTTTCAAAATCACTTAACAAAGATACTTCTTATGCTAAACATCATTACTTTGTGTGCTAAACAAGATACCTAGTTCCTCGAAACCTTTTGTGAACCAGGTTCACAAAAAATTTGTCTTAATTTTATTATGCCATTTGTCTTTGAACTAATTTCACCAATGTCTCGTTTATGATTGACTCTAAAAATCTTAATTCCATTTGATCGAAAAGATTTTCTTATATGATATTTGGGTTGGTCTGCCGCATGCAAAGAAGACTTCGACTAAAAATGGAAGAGTTTCTTTTGGGCAATCTTGTCAATGCAGTTTGTTAGTCAAGCTATGATTTTGTTAAAAAGGAAGAATTTGCATTTCATCCATGACATCCCCGAAAGCGGATCAAAACTTTATACGTATATGGCGACCAAATGAAACTTCAATTGGCTTTGTCTGATTTCTTTGTTTCAATAGTTGACTACACGCCTTCTCCAGATGGTTGGGTGGAAATTAAGGTATCACCTGGGTTAAAGCTGATACACGATGGGTACGAGTATGTCCATCTCGAGTTCAGGTAACATAAAACTGCTTGAAAAATACTTCTATGAACTTGGTTCACATAAGTTTAATGGTGAACTCAATATCACTGTTTAGTATATGAACTAATACTGTCTGGTGTACGAAATATCACTGTTAAGTGATTTTGAGAAGAATGACGTATAAAATCAAGCATTTTAAAAGGTGATACTTCGTATGCTAAAAGGTAATACTTTAAAGAAGAGAGTTCACGTGACAAGAGACTTATGCAAACTGCTTACATTGATTTCTCTATTTCTTTGTCTCCGATGATTTCAGAATGGCTCACCCAGGAAAGGGCCTGCCTAGTCCTATTATCGAAGACATGTTTAGGCGAAAAAAAATGAGTGGACAACTCAAGAAGGGACTGCCCTAAACATCTCACAGAAACTACTTAGTATGATGAAGGGTAATGTTCGATATGTCAGAGAGCAAAACAGATGTTATTTCCAGATCGATATTGAGCTCAGGTCGGGGAAATCAAGGTAACACAGTTTCGGAACTATGTTGAAGAAATTGGATCATTTTGTGACAACTGACAAGAATACTATGTTCTTGGTTGAGTTCCTGTGATCTTTACTTCTGTAGATGTTAATGTAAGTTTCCAATATGTAAATTATGTAAATTTTGATATGGAGAAACTTTGGACTGCTATAGAGGTTGTTTTTCAAACTTTAATTTGTACAAGAGTAGATTTGTTGTGCACCTCCAGGTGAACCATACAACTCAAGTGTATTTTTGAAACGTGCACTTTGTTTTCTTGAAACGTTACAAGTTGAACGTTTCAGTTCAATTTATTTCAGTGTAAATAAATTAAACGCGTTTGAAAAAAACAAGTTCTTGCATATAAAAATTGTATATGAATTGTACAATGCATAGTGATGAATATAAAACTTTGAATTTGTACAAATTTCACTTGTTGGCTTGTACTTGCACTAAAAAAATGGTCTTTATTTATCATCAATATTGAACTTAAAAAGCGATGAAATCATTTGAAAAAGCTAAAAATATCAAATTACACTTTCTTTTATAGAAAAATATAAATAAAATTAGAAAATGAAAAATATGAACGTAATTAAAAAAAGTTCAATAACAATAAAAGGAATTATAATATAAAATAAATAAAGACATCGTAGTAATAATTATAAATTTAAAACCCAATAAGGAAACAATTATTGTTTAAAAAATAAAAAAAGAAAAAGGAAACAATTATTCGCTGGATCACTCCCAACGTATCTCTAAATACCACGTATCAACCGTTGATTTCTATAACCCTCTTCACCCAAATCCGAAACCCTAATTTAAAATCAATTTCAAATATATATATAAACCCCTCAGCATATTCCTTTCACCATATAGCAGAGCCGCAAACGCAGATCGAGAAACCCTAGACCGCCCTTTCTGTGTTCTTCAATTTCGCGTCTTCTTCAATTTCGTGTGTTCTTAGAGTTAAATTTCATTCGATAAAACTATCGAAGAAGTGAAATGTTGAGAAATCTGGTGGATTTTGTTTTAGAAGTTTCCTAATTATTCACTTTTTCAAAAGTTTTAGATGCTATATTTCTTCCATTGGTTTGTGATTTTTTTAAGAGGAACATGATGAGATTACTTCTGTCGCCCCAGTCTTAATTTGCATCTATTAGATTCAATGTGGTGATTGACAACTTTTCTGATTCCTAATTTTAATTCACTATTTTTTATTTTAATTTAGTTCAGAAGCTTGAGATCTGCAAAAAGAGGCGTGATGATTGTTACCCAGTTTTGTCTGCATTTGAATGATGATTATTTAACATGCACTACCATCTGATCTCTTTTATATATGTCAAGCTTTAATTTGCTTAATTTTGATTTAAATTTGTTTTTATAGACTTTGGAAATGCAATCCGTGATGAAGTTATGTTTCTAGATGATTTACCGTGATTATCTCAAACAAATTCACCATCTTTCGGCTGAGATTGCATCAATTTCATTGTATATTTCAATTTTATCCAACAATTTCTGTGTATTTAGAGTATTTTGAAAAACAAATGCCCATGGTATCTAATGCTCAGAATAATTCTGTTTCTGGGTGTTCCGTTTTTTGGGCATAAAATAATTTGGGAACGGCACTGCGACACAGATAGCTTCTTCATTATAAGCTTTCTGTTACTTTAATACTGTCTACATTTCTATCTAATTCTATTTTTTTACATTAAGTTTGTTTTTAATATTAATAATACTTTGGAACATTCGCAATTGGTATCAAATTTTGTACTCATTTTAGTTAATTGCTTGCTTGGGGAATGTGGAAATTGATTAATGGTAAAAGAGAATAGCAGATATTTGCTTCTGCTTCAAATTGGTAAAAAAATTGTAATTTTGGGCTCAAATGCACTTGCTATCGTTTTTCTTTGGTGGTTATGGTTGTCAAATTGTGTGATGTATTTTCTTTTGGTGGTTGTTTTATGAAATCATTTTTTTTAATTTTATACATTTTAGCCATAACATGGCTAAATCTCTTATTTTTTTAATTGTTGTCAAATTTTGTATATGATGAGATTATTTCTGTCGCCCCAGTCTTAATTAGCATCTTTGAGTAGATGTAATGTGGTGATTGACAATTTTTCTGATTCCCCAATTTTTTACCCATGATAATTTTAAACTCTTTTTTGAACTACTATTGCAAAAATATGCCAATGGTATCTAATGCTTAGAAAAACTGTTTTTGGGTGTTCCACTGATTCGTCTTAAAATAATTCTGGAACAGCACTTCGACACATATAGCTTCTTTCATTTTAAGCTTTCTGTTACTTTTATTTTGTCTACATTTCCCTATGTATATGGATTTAATTTTTCTAAACAGATTGCAAGAATGTAAGGAAAACATATCTTTGTGTCTGTATTTTCATAACACTTTGTAAATATTATGCCAGATGGTTGTGTTTATCTTTTCGATTTGATGTGGATGTCGTATTGAGCACAAACTTTCTTGTGATGTTAGTTCATATTATGAAATTGTTATCATGACATTTATTGAGCCTCAGTTTCCTTACTCGAGATAATTTGGCTCGGTGGATCCACGAGCCTCGGTTTCCTTATTCAGATAAATATATACTGAACCTCTATTTCCCACTGATAAAGGAAACCCTGATTTTAACTCATCTTTCGTTCCCATCTCACCACTCTTCACGTTTCTCTCTGGTCTTGCAACAATACACCCTCCAACGGAAGATCCTTGTCCCCAAGGATGGAGTGAAGGAAAATTTCGCAGAACAAAGGCGGTGTCTTCCCACGAATCGAATTTCCAATCCTCGGTAACCCAATAGACATGAACCTGATCTTTCTCCTTTCCGCTTTCCAGGTATCGACGTCGTTCTGTGACATAGTAGGGTTGGATCGCGAAGAGGCCGTTGCTATCAACATCTGGAAGACTCTGTGAAGGTACATACTTAACCCCTATGTGTTTCTTGAGTAAAGAAAAATGGAAGACGGGATGAATCTTTGACCCAATTGGTAGATCTAACTTATAAGTCACACTCCCTACCCTTTGCAGGATTGTATAGGGGCCAAAGTATTTTGATGACAACTTCAAATTCTTTCGGTATTAAATGGAATTATGCCGAAAGGGTTGAAGTTTGAGAAAAACTTGGTCTCCTACCTCAAAAACACTCTCTTGTCTATGCTTGTCTGCTTGTACCAACATGCGATTCTGTGCTTTGATTAGATTAGCCTTGACTTGCTGTATGATGTGTTGTCTGTGAGTAAGCAGATCTGTAATCTCCTCATTTGTTGAATCCAAATATGGCCCATAAGTGAATCCTGTAGGAATATACCCGTAGAGAGCCTCAAAAGGTGTCATCTTCAGACTTGAATGATAATTTGTGTTGTACCAGTACTCTGCCATAGGTGGCCACTTCAACCACTGCTTAGGGTTGTCACTTACTAAACACCTCAAGTACTGCTCCAGACATTGATTTACCCTCTCAGTCTGTCCATCAGATTGGGGGTGATAAGATGAACTTAGGTGTAATTGAGTTCCCACCAACTTAAATAGTTCCTTCAAAAAACAGCTAGTAAATATTTTGTCCCTGTCACTCACTATACTAGCTGGTAACCCATGCAGCTTATAGATAACATCCAAAAACACCTTAGCTAAAGAAGTAGCAGTATATGGATGTGATAGGGCTATGAAATGTGAATATTTAGTGAATCTGTCCACTATTACCCATATCACATTCTTTCCCCAAGAGTTAGGAAGCCCCTCTATGAAATCCATAGAGATATGTGACCATGCTTGGTCTGGAATGGGTAAGGGTTGTAGGAGACCAGGGTATAAACCTGGGCTTGACTTATTTTTGGCACATACTTCACACCTCTTGACCCACATCAACACATCATCTTTCATATTAGGCCAAAAAAACATCCTCTTAAGCCTCTGATAAGTTCCTGTAACCCCAAAATGCCCTCCATAGGGTGTGGAGTGCATCTCAGAAAGGATTAAATCTCTTAATCCACTATTGCTACCCACAACCAGCCTCTTTTTATATCTCAAAATACTATTAGTGAACTGAAATATGGAATAAGTATTAGGATCAGTACCTTTGGTTTTGATGATTTCCTCAATGTAACCATCATCAGTGTAACTTAGCTGGACCTGATCCAACCAGGTTGGGACCATTGTAGTTATAGCAGAACAACTGTTCTCCCTTCTGGATAGTGCATCAGCTGCACTGTTCTCACTCCATTTTTTATACAAAATCTCATAGTCAAGGCCCAACAATTTAGTAATCCATCTTTGTTGTAGTGGAGTTACCACCTTTTGGTCCAGAAGGTGTTTAAGGGATTGTTGGTCAGTCTTTATAGTGAATTTCTGACCCTGTAAATAGTGTTTCCACTTCTCAATGGCCATTAGTACTACCAAAAACTCCCTCTCATAAACAGAGAGTGCTTGATTCCTTGGACACAAGGACTTACTCATGTAAGCAATGGGCTTTCCTTCTTGCGTAGCACAGCCTCAATTCCTTTCCCACTAAAGATCGGTTTCCACCACAAATCTCTTTGTGAAATCGGTAATCTTGCTAGCATTTGGACACTACCATGGCTTCCTTCAACTTCTCGAAAAGCTAGGTCTCCGCCTCGGGGTTCCATTTGAAACTATCCTTCTTGAGTAAAGAAGTGAGTGGTTTCTTTGATGAAACCATATCCCTTCACAAATTTCTGTAATACCTGTTAAGCCCAAGAAACCCCTTAATTGTTTAATGGTTTGTGGTTTTGGCCATTGAACCATACACTCAATCTTTCCTGGATCAGTGACAACTCCATCTTTAGAAATTATGTAGCCCAAATACTCCACACTAATCTGGCCAAAACTACATTTGCTTCTCTTGGCAAACAACTTATTGGCCTTCAAAAGTTGTAAGACTGCTTCCAAGTAAATTAAATGTTGTGTTTCCTCGGTGCTGTAAATGAGGATGTCATAAAAAAAAAACCAACACAAATTTCCTCAAATGATCCCTGAACACCTGATTCATCAGTGATTGAAATGTAGCAGGTGCATTGCACAACCCAAATGGCATCACTAGGAATTCATAATGACCATTATGGGTCCTGAAAGCAGTCAATTGCCTATGTTCTTTCTTCATTAGGATTTGAAAGTACTCTGACCTCAAATCTATCTTTGAAAAGATTTTAGCACCCTTAAGCTCATCTAGTAACTCATCAATGATAGAAATAGGGTAGTTGTGCTTGATTGTGAGCTCATTAAGGTACCTGTAATCCACACATAGCCTCCGGGTGCCATCTTTTTTTTTCACCAAAATCACAGGTGAAGCAAAAGGGCTCTTATTATGTTGAATTACTCCTGTAGTCAGCAAATCCTTTACAATCTTTTCAATTTCCTCCTTATGGCTGTGAGAAGTTCTATATGGGTACTACTGTTTAGGGATGCTCCCTGGTTTTGAGTATAATCTGCGGTGTTCCACCCCTCGCAGTGGTAATTCCACTGGTTCCTCAAATACATCCTTGTAAGCTAGTAGTAGCTTATGTAACTCAGGATCATCTTTAGTGTGGTAGGAGGTGTTGATGTAATTAAGTACATATCATTAACTTCCTTAAAGGCCTCTGTGTGGATCATCTGATATAATCCCACATCAGAAATCAACTTACATTCAACTGATGAAGTAAGTGCTTGTAGTTTCACCATCTTCCCAAGCAAACTGACTGTGAAAGTCATCTTTTCATAGTCAAGCTCAATAGGTGTGCAAAATTTTAACCAAACCCCTCCTAGGATCAGATCACAACCCTCATTCTCCAACAACCTCAGTGGGTAGGTGAATTGATGTCCCTGCATGTTCCAAGTGAAAGGGTTCACTTGTTGTGAGTCGACCAATCTTTGCCCATTAAAGAACCTTCACCAAGATATGGGTTTAGCATCACTCAAAGGGCATTTGAGCCTTTTAGCTGTAGCCTTTTGTATAAAACTCAGAGTGCTACCTGAGTCTATGAGAATGTGGAGTTTGTGGTGTTCAAACTCCCCAAAAAGCCTCATGGTAGTAACTCCATCTTCACCACTTAGAGCATTTAGTGACATCTGGACCTCTTCCATAATGTCAGCCCCATAAACAACCTGTTCTTCCCCTTCAGTGGTAGGAGAAGAGAATGATTGAATATCTTCCTCTTCTTCTGCCAGCATCATGTATGAAATTCTCTGTTTGCATTTGTGCCCATGCACAAAAGGTTCATCACAGTTGTAACATAACCCCTTCTCCCTCTTAGCTGCCATCTCTGTAGGAGATAAGACCTTGAAATGTAGTTTCCCTTTACTGGTAGGGCCCCCAGTAGCATCACCCTTCTTCCACTGCATAAAATTAGAGTTAGAGTTAGGGTTAGGGTTAGGGTTAGGATTAGAAACCCTTGAATAGGGCTTAAGTTTTTTAGTTAGTGCAACAGTAGCCTGATCTTGCTTCCTGCCCAATTTAATAGCATGTTGAAGTGTGGTAGGTTCAAACATGGCTATTGTTGCTTGTAGCTCTTCATTAAGTCCTCCAATGAAACTTGCCACAAAGTAGGTTTCTGAGAATACATCCCAGTAACTACCAGCATACAAGCTTTCAGCTCCTCATACTTATCAACATAATCTTCATAGCTACCAGTTTGTTTGAGTTTGTTAAACTCAGAAATCACTGTAGAGTCCTTAATCTCCTCAAATCTAGTTGAGAGAATAACCAAAAATTGTGCCCAAGTTAATTCCACATTTCTCTGATTGAAATTCTGAACTCATAGTGTTGCTTTACCCTCAAAATGGATAGTAGCCAAAGTTATTTTTTGTTGATCAGTCATACTGGGCATAAGCTTAAAATACCCATTAGATCTCAATACCCATAACCTAGGTTTAGAGCCATCAAACCTAGGGAATTCAATCTTAGGCACTGGGTTGTGAAATTGAGTACCATCAGTTAACTTCCTTGGAGATTCCTGATACTGATAGGATGATCCCCCACCAGCAGTTCCAAAGGTAAGCCCTCCACCAAAGAAGTCCATAGTTAGGCCCTCCACCACGGATCCAAAGCTAGGACTCCCCAAAATAAAGGCCGCCATTGTGACCCTTGCCTTTTTCCATATTTAACGATTATAAATCTTGCATAGTTTTGCCAAAGTGTTAGTCATAAGCTCAAATTTCTCCTCCATCTTGGTTGTTAAACCTTGCATATTGTCTGTTAGCTTCCCCTCTACTGCTTCCAGCTTCATGGCTTCTGTTTGAATTAATAATTCCAGCTTCTTGTGTGATTCTTGCAGATCCTTGGAGCGCGTTCCCTCGGCCATGATCAAAACTTGGCTCTGGAATACCAAATGTTACGTTTTTTATATTTTCTGGGATGTTTGTAATGTGTTTTTTAGATTTTCTGGAATAATATTGCTAAAATATAAATTGCTAGTACAAAAATGAAGAACAAGATGCAGATTTGAAGAAATAGGAGAGAGAGAATTAGATAGGAAGAGAGGTAGTTAGAAGAGAAATGATGCAAATTTTACGATATTCTCGTTCATCGGCCGATCTTGGTATTTGTAACTAATTGTGGGGTCCACACACCATGGATATTCATAGGTATTTTAAAAACAGAATCTAAAATAGATAATGGATCTTCCAGATTATTCTAAATGTTTGGGCCCATTTGCGAGAAGCCCAAACCCTTCCTCATTCAGATAAACTACTCAGATAATTTGGCTCAAATGCATCCTGAGCCTCAGTTTCTTTATTCAGATAATTTGGCTCAGATGCATCCTGAGCCTCAGTTTCCGTATTCAGATAATTTGACTCAGGTGTATCCTGAGCTTCAGTTTCCTCGCTAAGATAATTTGGCTCAGGTGGATCCTGAGCCTCAGTTTCCTTACTCAGATAATTTGGCTCAGGTGGATCCTGAGCCTCAGTTTCCTTATTCAGATAAATATATACTGAACCTCTATTTCCCACTGACAAAGGAAACCCTGATTTTAACTCCTCTTTTGTTCCCATCTCACCACTCTTCACGTTTCTCTCTGGTCTCGCAACAATTGCTTGCTTGGGGAATGTGGAAATTGATTAATGGTAAAAGAGAATAGCAGATATTTGCTTCGCTCAAAATTGGTAAAAAATTGTAATTTTGGGCTCAAATGCACTTGCTATCTATTTTCTTTTGGTGGTTATGGTTGTCAAATTGTGTGATGTATTTTCTTTTTGGTGGTTGTTTTATGAAATCATTTTTTTTAATTTTATACATTTTAGCCATAACATGGCTAAATCTCTTATTTTTTTAATTGTTGTCAAATTTTGTATATGATGAGATTATTTCTGTCGCCCCAGTCTTAATTTGCATCTTTGAGTAGATGTAATGTGGTGATTGACAATTTTCTGATTCCCCAATTTTTATTTGCACGACTTTGATATTCAAGAATTGGTTTAATTCCTTAATTTTTATTTATTAGATTTGAGGTATCAAGAAGTGGCGTGATGATTGTTACCCATTATTGTCTGCATTTGAATGATGATTATTTAACATGCAGTACCATCTGATCTCTCTTGTTTATCTCAACCTTTAGCTCTATATTTAACATATTTATTTGCTTCAATTTTATTATTTTAATCTTTGGTATCTCAACTTTTAACTCTATATTTAACAAATTTATTTGCTTCAATTTTATCATTTTAATCTTTGGTAATACAATTTGTGGAGAAGTTATGTTTCTTGATGATTTACCCATGATAATTTTAAACTCTTTTTTGAACTACTATTGCAAAAATATGCCAATGGTATCTAATGCTTAGAAAAACTGTTTTTGGGTGTTCCACTGATTCGTCTTAAAATAATTCTGGAACAACACTTCGACACATATAGCTTCTTTCATTTTAAGCTTTCAGTTACTTTTATTCTGTCTACATTTCCCTATGTATATGGATTTAATTTTTCTAAACAGATTGCAAGAATGTAAGGAAAACATATCTTTGTGTCTGCATTTTCATAACACTTTGTAAATATTATGCCAGATGGTTGTGTTTATCTTTTCGATTTGATGTGGATGTCGTATTGAGCACAAACTTTCTTGTGATGTTAGTTCATATTATGAAATTGTTATCATGACATTTATGTACTGATATGATTACGTTTATAATCTAATTCTTTTGATATCAATTTATTAGTTTAGTGGTATTAGTTGATAAATGTTATGTTATCAGTTTTTAAGAGCAATGTCATAAATTTTGTGCTATGAACAGGTTTTACCACCCATTTCCATCTTCCATAAATGTATGATACAATATTTGCCATTGGATTTTACTCTTGCCACTGATGATGCTTTTAACACTGTAATATATGGAATATATTTCAACATAGTATGAGCATTTTTTTCATATGTACTAAGAGCATCATCATTGGTTAGAATAAATTTCATTTTGGCAATTTTTGTATGCTTTATAGGCTCATTAGACTAGGCCACTTTACTATTCATTTTCGATTGAACTTCCTTACATACCCCCATGATGTCATTATACCAATACCAATACAAATTTTTGAGTACAATCCATTATCCACCCTCTCCAATAATACCTTTCATCTGAACCCTTTCGTTTTGGTAAACATCACCTAGCATTTTTATCATTATAATTCTATTATTGTTAATTGGCGCTGTTTTGTGTTTTTTGGATTTCCCTTGCTGTTTTTATATATTTTTCAAAAAATTTGGAGATGTTCGTCCAATGGATGAAATATTTAGTAATCTGAGGGTATGCATAATTGGTGCTCCCGAAAATAAATCACAACGACGTGCTACTAGAAAAAAGGTCTAATAATTATTAAAAAAAATTATAATATTGGGGTTTATTATTCTTTCTAGCCCAATAATTAGCCTCACGTCGAAGCGCGTCCAAGTTGTGTAATGTTCAGAATAGCTCTATCTTGTCTAGAAATTGTAAATGTATACCCCTCCTTAAAAATCAATTTATCATTTCAATTACTAATACAAAACTCGCTTCCAAAAACACGTATGAAAAGTAAATGTGACTTCGAATTCGGGACGAATGTTGTAGTTTTTTTTTGCATATCAATGATAATTTAATAGCATTACCATGAGAGTTTTTATAACAGTAATAATCCATTTATATTATAATGATAGTTTTTTTGCATAACAATGATAATTTTTCTGAGGTGGCAGTGTTCCATGGGTGCAACAACGTTACCTCGGGTGTGCGGGGGTGCGGTGGCGTTACATTAATTGAAAGGGAAACGATTTATGTGAGGATGGAGGGGAAACAGTTTTCGCGTGAGGGAATGAGGGGAGACGAGAGCGAGACGAAGAATTAAAAAATGAGTAAAAAACTTGAAATTATTTATATGTAATTCATTTATAATGTATAAATCAGGTTTAACCCGAGTTCTAAATATGATCCAAGTCTATAGAATTTTTTGTAAAAATGAGTCATGGTGCGAATTTGAAAATCTCCACAGCTAAATATTATTATCACAGTGAGCCTCAGAAATCATACTAATATGTCATTATAATATTTTCTTGGTACTTGAATTTGGGCGTTGGGAAGTTTTTGGCCCACCTCTGTACATGGTGATGTATATCTTTTAATTTCAGTTTGATTAATAATATGCGGTCTTAATAATATGATAAAAATTCACGGTAAATTTGAATTTACAGTAAATTTTATTTTTACACACTAATTTAAAGTGAACTCTATTTTTTTAATATTATTGTTATACATACATAAAAAATATTGTTTAAAATGAAATATTTTATTTTAAATAATGATAACTTGTGTATAACAGTAATATAAATTATGTATAGAAATGATTCATATGAGTGTTTTTATTTTAATTTGGACATTTGAATATTAATCAGTGACGCAAAAATCGATTTAGGCAGTCAATTAGTTGGCGCTAGGCGTCCACATGCTATCCGATTTCATGATAATCTATCACATTTGGCGTTTTCGACACTAGACGCCGCCTAAACGGGCTAGGGGGATATTTATTTTCCAATTTTTTTTGCTATTTTAAACGACGTCATTTTGTAGTTTTCCGTACCAACATAATGTTTTCCACCAACATCTAAACTTACTCGAAATAAATAAATGAAAATTGAAAGATTACAATAATGTACTCTCTCTGTCCTAATTTTGATTGTCTACTTTCCGTAAATAGCCGTCCTAATTTTGTTTGGTCATTTCCTAAAAAAGAAATAAAACAACTTTTAATACTATTTAATATTCCCTCCGTCCTGATTTTGTTTATCCGCTTTCTATAAATAGCCGTCATAATTTTGTTTTTCCATTTCTAAATAAGGCAATAAAATAACATTTAATACTATTTAATACTATTATTTCTCTCCACCATACCCACTTTACACCATTTAATACTATTATTTTCCTCCACCAAACCCATTTTACCCACTTTACACCATTTAATACTATTATCTCCTATTTTTTCTTAATCTCTACGTCTACAGTAAATGGATAAACAAAAATAGGACGGAGGGAGTAATATTATTTCTCTCCACCAAACCCACTTTACACCATTTAATACTATTATTTTCCTCCACCAAACCCATTTTACCCACTTTACACCATTTAATACTATTATTTCCTATTTTTTTCTTAATCTCCGTGTCTATAGTGACCGGATAATAAAAAATAGGACAGAGGGAGTACTAATTATATTATTCTCAATAAAATATCAATGTTCTAATTATATTATCCTCGACAAATATCAATGAGATGTTTGTAATCTTGAAAATTTCAAATCACATATATATATATATATATATATATATATATATATATTTATGATGAATTTATAAACTTTAATGCTAAAACTTATAAATAAAAAAAATAAATAGGCCCCGACTAATCGGCGCTTCGGGGCCTAGACGTTAGGCAGTCCAAATCCGCCCGACTAACAATTTTTCGAAAGGCCTCCTAATATTAATAAGTGAATTTCAAATGAGATATTTCATTTTATAGATGAGTCTCAAATATTATTAGTTATTTTATATAAAAAAAATTGTTCAGTCCACGAAATTCGCAGAACCAATAATAATATAATAGAACGCCTGTTCCTCATGGAAATAATCATGAATTTTTTTTTATATGCTACACTGTTGGGCACTCACTGTAGCATAGAAAAAATTCTCATGGAGCACCGCCCCACCGATGCAGAAGATAACGACTATTTTAAGTATCAAAAATATTTTTTATTTAATGTGCTTTGAACTTGTTTCATCTTTTCACAATATATATTCAACTTAATGAATTGTGGTGAAACATTGATGAATGAAATTTTTGTTTGGTAGTTAGAAAAACTCTATACTATCATAATATAATCATTGTATATACTTTCTTAATTCATTTTTGTTGTCCTTATATCCAAATAGCATTAACATCAATTTATACCAAAATTTAATCAAATGGTGATACACGATTGCTATATCCACAAAAGCGACAACTGATGTGATTTAATATACGATCGCATAGACCATGCGATGGACAAAGTCTCGGCCGCATAGCCCATGCGACGAGAAATGACGGTGTCGCATGGTCAATGCGACGCAATAATTTTTTTTTTTTAATTTTGAATTATGATTTTATTAATTTATTAAACTCATTTAATTAAATTATTTAATTTAACTAATTTTTTGATTTTATTATTTTATTCAACTCATTTAATTGAATAATTTAATTTAAATAATTTTTTATTTTAATTCGAATTTTGAATTTATTAATTTATTTAAAACATTTAATTGAATTATTTAATTTAACTAATATAAAAGTACTGATTTATTTTAACTACTGATTTAATTTATTTAAATAATTAATTGATATTATTTGAATAAATAAAAAGTAATAATTATTTTTTATCCACAATATTAGTTCATTAATTGATTAGTATTTGTTAATTTATTGAAAAGTATTAGTTAGTTGGTTATAAAGTAATTATTTGTTATTCACAATATTAGTTCATCAATCGTTAATTTTTTTTAATATATTGAAAAGTATAAGTTAGTTGGTTATAAAGTATTAGTTCATTCATTGAAATGTATTAGTTCAATTATCAATTTAAACATGAAAAAAAATCACATTATATGGAAAAAAATATACACATTACATAATTTCCATTCGAAAATAAATCACAACGACGTGCTACTAGAAAAAAGGTCTAATAATTATAAAAAAAAATTATAATATTGGGGTTTATTATTCTTTCTAGCCCAATAATTAGCTTCACGTCGTAATGTTCGGAATAACTCTATCTTGTCTAGAAATTGTAAATGTATACCATTTACAGAAGGATCATGTGAGTGTTCCCAATTTGCAGATATAAACGGTACTGGATGATCGTCGCATGGCATATACAAATGAAATAACAGTTAAAAAATTATTATTATAATTAAATAAAAATCAAAAATAAAATAAACTTTAAAGTAACATTAATATAGTTTTTTCTTACCAATATCCAATGAGTGTTGTTGTGCACGTTCCCTAAGATCAATTTGTTGTTCAAAGACCTCGACATTCATTTGTTATTGCGAAATGCAAAAAGTTCATAGTGTTCTCCAAATGACATTACGAAAACGTTATATGTGGTTGCAACCAGGTATCCATGATCAGGTAATGCAAACCATTTATCAGGTGGGGCATAATTTGTGGAGTGATTAAGTGATTCCAAAACTGAGAAGGTTGTGTAACCACCTAAAATGTTTTCGTAAAATCGCGTCTTATTTGCGATTCATTATAAAGATCCATTCGTCCCTACCCCCATTTGTCCTCGCTTAGTAGATTATTGAGTGCAACCGCTCTAAATCCACAGTTCCCATCTCCAATTACATCATTGTAGAAATGAATATAATTTTTAATATATGGAGGAAAATCGTCCTCCACCTGAGAGTTAAAAAACTGTATTGGATGGTTAATATTATTTTGAAAATTGGATGGCCTACTTTTGCGACGGGGGACTTCAGAAGTTTGGAGCCTCTGGGGCTTTGAATTTGGAGTTTCGGGGGGATCTGTGTCTTTATGGCCCGGACTTTGGGGATGTTCAGAATAACTCATCGTGCGTGTTTCCGATGTGCTATGTCTAAGATCAGCTTCTGGTGGAATATCCTGGTGCTTATTAGTTGCCGCCACTCTCCCCTTACCCCATATTTGAGTAGACTTTTTTTATTCCTTTTACCTTTCATAGTGTACTCATACTCAGAAGGTTTACGATCGCTGGTCTTCTGTTTTGACTTTTTTTTTTCAACATTCGGTGGAAGAATATCTTCCGTGTCATCATCGAATAATTTTCTCCTAGTCTTACCACCACCGTCATCATCTATTACGGTGTTACGTATGCTAGAAAAATCTATATCCCATGTTTTCCAAAATGAGTCTATACAATTTAAAGGTATATAAGAGTACCGTATTTCGCAGATGTACGGAAGACCATGTGTTCTCCTCGAGATAGCAAATCGCATATTTAAAATCTAGATTCCTACTCACTTTTGCGACAATGAGGTTGAACGCCTTAGACGTGATATTGCACACTAGTTGGCCGTAGAATTGGTTCTCCAGCATATCAGCCCTTGTCTTGTGGGCGCTAAACCTCGATTGCTTTTTTATCTCACATATCTGCAACTCCATGACTTGGTGAACCTTTTTGAAGATCACGTCAAAGTGTTTCTTGCCGCCATCCAAGTTTTTTTTCACCCTATGGTGTTCCTGTTCAACCTTACAAATATATTACATGTATCAATACAATACGTCGTTTCAATAGTTTAATTTATGTAATAGTTGTGATAAAAAGTATAAATATTGTACGGTTACCTGTTCGTGGTGTAGTTTCCGTAGTGCAGGCGACCATCGATATACATCCCTAAAATTCTCTGTTTATGCGGCGTAAGCCACGTATCTTCGCAATACGAAATCAAACCCGTAAATCTACTGTACTTCTCCTTTATGCAATCCCACCTAAATTCCCATTCTTCACGTGTGCCCGCTTGGACTGCATAATTCTACCTTACTTTAAAACAATCAGCAAACTTTTTGCTAAGTCCCTTTTCCACTAGGTGCAGAGCATGGTTATATACAGCTTGCTCTACGTGGCACCTGCACAATTGTGCTTGAGAATTTGGAAAAACTACATCAACAACATTCATCAACGCTAAAGCCCTCATTCCGTAATAAACGACATTTGACAGCTTCATCATCATCGTGAATCCCGAATAAATCGTAGGATATATTCGAAGTGTTCCTGCATTTCACGGATCATAAATGCATATGCAATGGTGAATGTCTTATGAGTGTTTGTTGCCCCAACGACCTCAAGTAAAGGCATACCGTACATGTTCGTGTTGTATGTCGTGTCAATGATTAATACTTGCGGATATGTGTTGACCATTACAACCGAACATGGGTGGCTGAAAACTATATCTTTGAGTCCGTAATCAGCATCCATCCTAAACGCGTACCTATAAGTTTATAAACTAATCAAATATAATACAATTATGTATGTAATAAAAAATAGGATTTCCTATGTAATGCATATAAATTAAAGTTAATCACTAATAATAAATAGATTGTATTGACTATATTGTTGGGAAATAAGTTGCACAGATCTATTCGGGGTGAATATTTAAATACAAATTTAATTCTTATAATTATTACTAGTATGAATTAATTCTATATTAATTCAAATAATAATCCAACAACAAATCATGCATATAATTAATTCACGTAAATCCTACGCGTGTGGAATTCTACGAGTTTACGTGAACGTACCTCTTGGGATGGCAGTGATCTGGCTGATTAGACTAACCAAAAGAACTTCTCAAGTATTCCCTTAATCCTTGTTCGACTATCCGGTGGTAGAACACTTGTGAACAATTAACAAAAGGAAAATAAATTATGTTGCACCACCTTTGTGGATTTACTAATTTTTCCAGCACATGGAATTGTACTTGAGAATGAAAAAGTCATCCCTTATTTATAGAACATAGGTGGTCGAAAATTGTGGGCAAAATAATGTGGAAAAATCTTTTCTTGATCTCCAAGAAATCTTGAATATATCTCCTATATTCTTTTTTCCATAATTATAATATTCCACAAAATCCCACCTACTCTTTGTTATGGGAGATTTTTGAAAATCATAGGTCAAGATTCCAAGATTTGGATCTTCTTGAATTTATGAGATATTCTTGTATTTCAAGAAATACATATCTCCCATAATATCTTTTCAAGAAAATCAAGAAAATCTTTCTTGCCCTTTATCTTTCAAAAATTTCGAAATTATCTTTATAAATAACCAAGTGGGAGATTTCTTGAATTTAATGAGATAATCTTGTATTCCAAGAATACATATCTTCATTCCATAACAAAATTCAAAGAAAATCTTTCTCCCCTTTTATCCATAAATTTCGAAAATAATTAGGAAAAATAAGCAACAATATTTATTTTATTTTAAACACCTTTTTTCAGTTATTGGACTATATGTTGGGCTACTCAGGGGGCTTTAGGAGAATTAAGATTGGACCTTTCAATGGATCTTGAATTATCAATATTGAGCCACAATATTATTCAAGCCCATAAATATTAATTAATCCCACTACATAATTAATATTGCACTATCCATCTTAACCCTTATTACAGTCAATATGGCTCCCGATTATTATTTCCCGTGTTTAAGATTATCTAGCCCATTAATTAATTCAAGCCACTGAAATAAGTTTTCGTTAATTAATATCTTTTGTCCTTGGTCAAGGAACGGTTCAACATTTTTATCCATACCGGAAACTAATTCCTCTTGCAAGATTTGGTATGATAAAGCTTATGAACCTCCCAAGGGGGCAAATCAAACAAGCGTACTTGCACACGATTCTCCGTATTAAATCTTAGCAATCACATGTGATCAATAATATTGCCCAAGATAAAAAGTATTTAATCTCGTTGATTCTCTACCCATGATAAGTCAAAGCAATAGTTACCAATCACATGTGATCCTATTTAAGGAACGAAGATTAAGAAATAATGAACCACTGAGGTCTAATTCTTCCTTGTTCAGTTCTGAAGAATTTGTCCTCCTGTGGGTCCTATTCAGTGCACCAGTCATGCACTAGTGTAATCTCTTGGTCAAGACAAGTTAATCCGAGCCTTACACTTCAACCTTTCACGATGGGTTGTTCATTTCCATCTAGGTCGTGAATGACGTACTTTTAGTTACAAGGGACTGTTAATTTAATCTTCTGTGATCTGGTATCACTAAATTAACTACAATGTAACACGTACGATTTATTGAACAGTTATGCAGTAAATATATGTAACATTCGATAATATTTAAAGCATCAGTGATAAACAATTTATTTCAGTAAATAAGTCCAAAATTCAGTTTTGATTATACAAAGTAAAAAGCATACTTTCCAGTATAATCCCAACATATATAGCAAACTATACCCCAGTAATAAATTATATTGAGTGCAGTGGGATTAAAATAAAACCTACTTGACTGTTGAAGTTTTATAAAAAAAATATTAAAAACTTTGCTAATATTTATACCTGTAATTCCGCTGTTTCAGTAGGTGTATGAAGTTTTGCGTTGAGGTAAGCTCCTCCCGGCTCTCTCTTCTGACCTTTTGCTGACAATTGTACATTCTCTTTGAATCCGTACTATTGTTGGGATCGATTGTCTTTAAATATCCCAAAATGTTGCTCGAGCTCACATTCATTGCATCTAGCAGTTGTACATGTTTGTACTGTTCAGGTGTTATTTGACCAAGTGTTGAACCCTCTGCAAATGATGAAAATCGATGATTGTGTGTCCCCTCCAACACCTCAATATGCCACCTATCACGCTCGACATCAGAAAGCCAAGCAAGTAAAGAAAAAAGACACGAATTTTTGGTGGTTTTGGTATTTCGCTCATTCTTGGTTTTTTTAGGTGTATATTTTCCACCTTCACTGCATATATACCTGACCTGAGTTGCATTAGAAGTACGGATGACCAGTGTGATGTTTCTCAAACTGGCAACATATTTTACAAAAAAAACGACTCTGTCTTTTCCGATTAAACCATCATCAGGAGCAATAAAATCACCAGTGACATCCCCAGAAACGTAATCAGGATCGTAATATGAACTCATATTTAAAAAAAATACAAAGTAAAGAAAGGTAGGAGACAAATTTATAATAGAAGATAATGATAATATAGGATGGATGTATGTGATGTATGTATGTAGAAGATGGGAAATATATATGAAGTAAAATTTATGTGATAGCATTTGGTGAAATGAACACGAATTTATAAGAAGTAAAATCATGTCAAAAGATTTGATTTCGCGGTCAACCCCACTGGGTCGCGTCTGACACGCGCCCAACAGTCACTGCGGTCGCATCTGCCACGTGTCTGACAGACACGCGGTCGCGTTGACCATGCGATCGGCAGGAAGACGGTCGCGTTGACCATGCGACCTTCAGTAATGTGGTCGCGTTGACCATGCGACCTGGAGCGTTGCCCGGATTTTAAATTTTTTTTTGCCCATTTTTCATTTTTAACCTCAATTTTTTTTCCAAATCATCCATCCATTTGCTATATATATATACATACATACAAGCACATTATACTCCACACATTCAACCACTAAATTAGGAGTTCTTACACAAAAACAGTAGAACAAACCATGTCTTCTACATCTACTAGTCGGATCCGACACAACCTTATTTGATATTGTGGAAAAGCTTGTGTACGTACGTTTCTCAGAAGCCTAGAAGTAGAGGAAGGTTATTTCATAATTGTCCCGACTCCCTAAGTGAAGGTGGTGGATGTGATTTTTTTATGTGGGCTGATGATAACAATAAGGGGGTTGTTGACAAGAATGATGGCCAAGGTGAAGACACTGACACTAAGGTGATTGAGGAGATGAAGAATCTGTTCAAGTAATCAAGGTTCTCACTGAAGCAATCAATGAACTACTGAAAATGATAAAACTAATTTTTATTGTACTACTTCTGATTCTTGCATATAGGACCTTACAGTGGTTTGGTTAGTTTTATTGCATCTTAATGTCAATTTTATTTTGGTACTCTTTTGTAATGTTCTAGTACTAATAGCTTATCTAATATAATGTCTTAAGAGTTATGTAATGTAATGTTAA
Organism: Stenogyne calaminthoides; assembly: GCA_037126765.1. Lineage (NCBI taxonomy): Eukaryota > Viridiplantae > Streptophyta > Magnoliopsida > Lamiales > Lamiaceae > Stenogyne > Stenogyne calaminthoides. The sequence goes on along the minus strand of JBBCBC010000026.1, from coordinate 3,085,776 downwards.
ATATGTAATCTTTTAATGCTCTCTAATATATGTTGGTACTCTTTTTTTCATGTTTAAATTGATAATTAAACTAATACTTTTCAATGAATGAACTAATACTTTATAACCAACTAACTAATACTTTTAAATATATTAACCAATACTTATCAGTTGATGAACTAATATTGTGAAGAACAAATAATTACTTTATATAATCATTTAATAATATTATTCTAAGCAAACTAATATTTATTAATTAGTTAGCAAAATAAATTAATAAAACTTCATTAAAATCTGAATTATTAATTAAAAACATAATTAAAATCAAAGTATTAATTAATAACGAGTCAAACATATTAAATGGGATGGTCAATAAATCAAATCACAGGTGCAAAGATCATGCGGTCAGTCGTGGTTAGAATGAGCGGCCGACAGCACTACGGGTCAGACGCGGGCTACCTTGACAGTCTGAGGTCGCCTTGCCATGCCATGCGTCCCGACAGCGAAGACACAGATGTTTGTCGGGCCTTCCCTTGACCGACACGTGTCATCTTGGCGTGTTTTAATTTTTTTTTCTTTGTTTTTTTCATTTTTTTCCTCTATATATATAATATATAATAACACAATATATACACATATAAACAACATTGTCACAACTCATTTTCAAAACTAAATTCGAAAATTCTCTCATTTTCACTACACAATCCTCTCATTTTAACTACTCAATTCTCTCATTTTCACAAGTCATTTTCACGCCGTCGCCTCCGTTTCCGGAATTGGTTTTATTTTTCTTTCATTTTTTTTATTTTAATATATCTTGTTGTATGCTTTTTCTTGTTCAATTTTTCCAACAAACACTAACGAAAAATTTATTCGATAACGCAGTCTACTTGCCGCCGTCCGCCGTCAACCAACTAAAGCACTCCAACTAAAGGTGTGTTTTTCTTGTTTATATTTGTATACATATTATATGCTTTAAAACGTTAGTTGAATATCCTTTTAAAGTGTTGTTTGTATTGCTTTTAAAGTATTAGTTGTAACCAAATTTTGGAAAAATTAAGAATTAAAAAAAAATTCATAAATAAAATACATACTTAGCTACAAGAAAATGATTTAGTTGAAACATCCATTGACTTATAACAGGCAGCAAGGTTAAAGTCATGAGAATTTGTGAACTTGATATAGAATACAGTTTATATATACTGAGATTTGAGTGTTTGTTTGAGTCACATATTTCTTCAAATATAAAAAGGGAAGATTTTGCCCACAAGCTTCAACTTATATTAAATTTTTACAGCAAATAATATTGTATAATAATTTTTCCAAACGGAATTAATGAGCTGGAAGTTGCTTCTAATTTCTTCCACTCAACAAATTTAAGCTACGATTTCAATAATTCAAGAAATCTAATTATAAGTATTGGTGCAAATTAGATAACACTCCATTTGCAATTATATATATAACTTCAAATTTTGACGACATGATATTTCATCTCAATAATAGTATCGTACGTATCTCTGTAACATGCATTAATAATATATGATGAAGAATAAGATGACATATTATTTTTTTTTTATGATAAATTATTTAGTCTATAGTAAGACCTATTATTGCTGGATAAGGTGACAGATAAGGGTATATTATTTGCATGAAAAAAATTGTGAGGACAACATGAGTATTAGTTCTATTGCTGTAAAGTATTAGTTGTATTGCCTGTAAAGTATTAGTTCTATTGCTGTAAAGTACTAGTCATATTGCTGTAAAGTATTAGTTCTATTGCTGTAAAGTGTCACTTGCTTTGTTCTAAGGTATTAGTTGAATAACTTCATAATTTCTTCCTTAGTTCACTATGGCAAGCTTCAACTACCAATGCGCCGAATGCACCTATCTGTGTAGACTATGTAACCGATGTGTTACTGACTTCTAACGAATGCAACAAGAAACGTAACAAACGCAACAAGATTCACAATTCGATTGGAGTACAACGTTAGGATTCGATCTAAACACCCCTCCAATGGAACAATATGTCGAGCAGTCTGTTCCGGTGCAGTATGCTTCAAATCATGTACATGAAGATAATGTCTTCATGACCAACACCTTTATTACCCCAGTACAATTCCCTGATTTATACTCACCTACGTTCGATATGTCAACGCCCAACTTGAATCAGCCGGGCGCGTCTACCTTCAATATTCCGGGCGCGTCCACATCTCATCACGCCACTCCCCATGGTCCCTCAATGTCTCATCACTCAAGTCAGCATGAGTATGGCAATGAATACCAAAAAAGCATTACAGAGCAACACAAGCCTCATCGTCGCAAAATGCAGAATGGATGACGACGACGCCCATACTTGGAGGACCCAATGATCCAAGTGTGTTGTTTGCTTTCAAATGTGACAAAGCCAAAAAATATGGGAAGATCCAGTAAGTAAAAATCATATTTTTTAAAATTATTATTTCAAACGGTTACAATATATAAATTAATGTGTTCATTTTATTTTAAATATGTAGCATTTTCAAAAGATCCTTGGTTCCCGACTAAAAAGAAATCTATTGTCACCGGTCGTCAATCCATTACCGAAGGTCAGTCAATATTTTCATATAATTCAACAATCTGATTGGAGGGTATCGGAGATTGATGTTTGAATCAAACAACATGTCCCTCATTCTGAAGATTTGTTGAACGGTGGCACCCTGAAACAAACACGTTTCATATGCCTTTAGGGGAGATGACGATCACACTTCACGACGTTCACGCTATTCTTGGTAAACTGAAAATAAACTTAATATTTTAAAAAATAAATTTTGTACATGCTCATTAATTAATTTCACTTATAACAAAAATAACCTTTTTCCAATGTAGGCTTGAGAATAAATGGCCTCCCCGTCGTTGGCAGCGGACCATGTCCTGACAATGCATTGATTAATAGGTGTGGATCTAGGGGAGGCAATTTAAAAAGCACACTCCTTAAGGATATACTCAAGGGGTGTTTTAGTGGGCAGCTGAGCGATGCCTCTATTGCTCGAGGTTACCTGTGGTACTTGATGGGGAGTACACTCTTCGTTGATAAAACACGTGATGGTGTCCCCAAAAATTATGTAAATATGTTGGGTAATCTTGAGTCTGTCCCTCGATATGCATGGGGAGCCGCGACATTAGCTTATTTATATAAGCAGCTTGGGAAGGCATCCAGAATTGAGACAACACAATTGTCGGGTTGCTTAACATTAATTGAGGTAAAAATTCAATTTCAATAATATTTCCAATAATATTTAATTAATACGCTATTATAAATATATATAACTAATAACTAAAAAACACATTTTTAATTTTCAGTGCTGGATATACGAGTACTTCCCTGACTTGCGCAAACGCAGCGAAGCTACCTCGTTTAACCCTGCCCACCCAAGAGCATCGTACTGGAACAAGACCCAGAAATTCCAAAACTCGACACGGGATCTTGTACATTACCGCAAACTGTTGGATAATTACCCTTCGACTCATGTATGTTTATCATTCTCAAAACACCCTTAATAGTAATAACATCAGTAATAATTTATGTACCTTAACAAAATGACATATAAAAATATTTTACTTACTTTATAGGTCAATTGGACTCCATACGACATTCCAGCGGATATCCCTGCCCCTTCATTATGTCATGGATGCATTCAGTTTCTTGACTTCGCCGAAGGGTATATGCCGAGGAGGGTTGCAAGGCAATATGGGAGAGTTCAGCCCATACCGCCACCACCGATCGACTTAGATCTTGAACGTTCAAAATTCGGTGCCAGTGCAGAGAGGTACAAAAAAGTGTATGGACCCACGGTGGCATATTGGAATGAAATGAAAAATCATTGTTACCGTCTCGGGGACCTTGGCACCTTCGCTGTAGTGCAGGACAGTACCACAGATGAGTATCCTGCATGGTATGCAAACATTACTCATCCGAGAGTGCACAACACTGTACACGGTGAGAATAATGTTTATGTCAGTGGCATGTCGAGGTCAGCTCACCAACGGTTGGGACACGTGAGGCAACGAACTCACGATTCGATCAATCAAGCTAGTGTTGATCCACAGTGTCCACCCTATATAATGCCTCAACTTGGCTCGATTGCCCATCATGCGGTACATGACGGTCCCCGATCCTCGCATATTGGGGACCGCAACACGCGTATCCCCCTGAACAATTCACACAAGACATAGCTCCTGGTTGGTGGTGGAACGGATACGAATGACAACAACAATACTACTTTTTTTTATAGCAGAATTATTTATTTGTATTTTATTGTTTTATATGATTAATTATGATTCCAATTTTTTTTCTCTAGTTTAAATGTTTTAACATCTTTTGGTAAAGATCACTAATAATATAGAAATTGCTTGCTTATTTAAAAGATGAGTGTAAAAACTAATATATTTGTATATCTTATTAAAATATATAAAAATCTTAAACCCTTAAATCTATAAAAACTAATATATTTGTATATCTTATTAAAGGATGAGTGCAAAAAAAATAATATCCGAAAATATCAACACTAGCGATAACCAGAAAAGACTCCCAATATTGTTGTGGTTGGACGATGATGGAAGGTAATGCATTAGTAATCATAAATAATATTACGTTTTAACTTTTTATAAGTAATGAAATTCTTAATATGGACGAACTAATTGGACAACAGTTTCATCGCACGATTTGGATACTGTGTGAATAACGTGGTACGGAGCATATGCTGCAAGTACCTTGACCCAAAATGGACAAACTGACCCATGGTTCCTTCCGAGTGTCGGGAACACATGTGGACTATATTCCAAGTAGGTTTTATCATGTTTGTATTTTACACTTATTATTATTTTACACTTATAAGCACCTCGATGCATTCATTAATGTTATAGTCATTAAACTGTATGTTTTATATCACATTTTTTAATTAAATTCAGATTGCATGTTTTATTTATATCAATATGCATGTTTCACCTATGTAGTCATGTACTGTATAACTGGTGCGAATGGCATTGACTCAACAGTAAGAGGTATGAGAAGTGTATTGGTTATAAATGTTTGATTTATGTTAAAAATGACTATTATTTCTATTGATATTGCCGGTTCTATTGAAAATAGAAATGGTTAAATATTAAAATGGTTTTTGTTTTTAGGAATTAAATAAATATGAACACTATTTGTGAAATGTTATATATTAAATTTAATCAAGGGCTGCTTGATTTGTCATAAGGAATTGAAATGAAAATAATAATGATAAAATAATCAAATTGTCTCTTTTACAAATTTATGCTGTTTGAGCATATTCTTCTGGTCATCAATAATAAATGGAGCAAATTTCGTGCTTAATGTTTTGGTTGAATTATTCGGCTGCAATTAACACTGGTTCCCCATTGTATCCATTTGCATTCAATCTGCCAATTTGTTTCAAGATAATAAAAAATCTAAAACAACTTAAAATCCATTATAAACACAAAATCAAAATAATTGAGACAAAGATAAAATAAGTTGAGTAAAAATAAAAAAAAAACAGTTAAAATAATCACAAAATGATTATAACTAACACAAAAATAACCCACTAAACTCGACTTATCACTCTCAATAGAAATAAGTGTATTTTTAAATAACATTAATTATTTTATTACTTTTTTTAATAAAGACAAACTCTCTTGTTCACCGTATAAAATTGAATTCATACTAATACAACTACATTCATTTATTGATATCATTATTTTTATAAACTTATACCATACACATAAATACTATGATATTAATTTATAAGTGTAACGTATCAGTTGATAAATATTATGATATTAATTTTTACAAATATAATGATACTAGCTTCATGGAAAAGTCTCGTACACACCATGTACATCATGCAACTCGAGTGATTTTTTTAAACATGCAATTCATTTCACTAAACACACGCGACTTTTTTATAATGAAACACACAATCCATTTTCATCAGCACAAATTACATATTTTAGTACATCGAATTGCATATTTAAAAATATACTTAAATTGTACAACACACTTAATTTAATTTACCGGAAACATACTATAATTTGACACAACAAAGTTCACCTTGACTCTTTTAACAAATAAACTCAAAAATTTAATAAACTTATGAATTAAGCCAAATTTTTGAATGCATCTAGGTGCACCATACATTCATAGTGCATTTTAAAAAGATGTGACATTTGTTATTTGAAATATCTGATTTATTTACACTAAATCGTGAATTATTAATATAAAACATAATTAAATAATTAAATATAAATAAATTACTTCTTTCAAATTTCAATATAATAAGTTATGTATATTTTTAAATTACATTATAAATTGACGGTGCTCCTGGATGCATGCAAGACCCGCCTATTAATTATTATCAATGCTACATATGAGTAAATTAGTGGCGCAAAATTTAAACCGTTGCAAGAAAATAAATAAATTTAAAAATGTTTGAATAAAAACATAAAAGCACAGTGGTACTGTGGTAGTAGTGCCCACCTTGAAGAAAACCAGTACAACCATTATAAATTTCCAGCCATCACTCATCTTCTCCCCATTTCTGATTACAACTCTAATTTCAAATCGCAACGAAGAAGAAAAGCTCCCATGGAGTTTCAGAGCAGAAAGGCCAAAGCCCCAGCAATCGGCAACACCGCAACGTCATCAGCGGCGACCAGCACCGTGAAAGCCGACGAAAAAACAATCGCTCAGTTCAATGCCGACGCTAGGTTGATGGCCGAATTCGAGGAATCCGGGATGTCGGGTGATTTTTTCAACTACTCTAGATTAGTTACTTCTGCGCCGAAAACGCCGAGTACTGAAGCTCAAATTACTGGTTATTTGACTAAAATTCAGAGGGGTGGGTTTGTGCAATCGTTTGGGTGTATGCTTGTGATTGACGAATATAGTTTCAAAATCTTAGGGTTTAGTGAGAATTGCTTGGATATGTTGGGTTTAAGGGATATAGCGGAAGTGAAAGAATCGATGAATTTGGTTGGAATTGATGGTAGGACTTTTTTTTTACCCCTTCTTCTAGGGTTTCGTTGGGGAAAGCTGTTGAATCGAGGGACATATGGTTTATGAATCCGGTTTTGGTTCATTCTAGGACTAACAATAAGGCGTTTTATGCTATATTACATAGAATTGATGTGGGCATTGTGATTGATTTAGAACCTGTTCGTTCTGGTGATAGTGCTTATGCTGGCACTTTGCAGTCACAGAGACTGGCGGTGAGGGCTATATCTAGGCTGCAGGCCCTCACTGGGGGTGATATAGGTGTTCTGTGTGATACTTTAGTTGAAGATGTTCAAAAAGCTTACCGGTTATGATAGAGTAATGGTGTATAAGTTCCATGGCGATAATCACGGAGAGATATTATCAGAAATTAGAAGGTCGGACATGGAACCGTATCTAGGGGTGCATTATCCTGCAACGGATATCCCACTAGCAGCTCGGTTTTTGTTCAAGCAAAACCGTATTAGGATGATACATGACTGCAGATCTGAACCAGTGAAGATAATCCAAAGTGAAGAACTGAAAAAAGCCCATTTGTTTGGTCAATTCTACCCTTCGTTCTCCTCATGGATGTCATCGTCAGTACATGGGCAACATGGGGTCCATTGCATCGTTGGTGATGGCACTTATGGTAAATACCGGTAAGGAAATGAAACTATGGGGATTAGCAGCATGCCACCACACATCCCCTCGTTACACTCCTTTCCCTCTTCGATACGCTTGTGAGTTCTTGATCCAGGCATTCAGTTTGCAGCTTCAATTGGAGCTCCAGATAGTATCACGGATGAAAGAGAAAAGGATCCTCCGTGTGCAAGCCTTGTTGAGTGACATGCTCCTCCGTGATGCTCCTCTTGGGATCGTGACTCAGACCCCTAATATCATGGATCTTGTTCGGTGTGATGGAGCTGCATTATATTACGGTGGGAAATCTTGGCTTCTTGGTAATACTCCAACTGAATCACAGTTACAAAATATCGTAGAATGGCTGCTCACAATCCTTAACGACTCGATGGGGATAAATACCGATTCTCTTGCTGAAGCTGGCTATCCAGGAGCAGCTGTCCTCGATGATGCAGTTTGTGGTATGGCTGCTGCAAGAATCACATCATCGAACTTTCTATTTTGGTTCAGATCTCAATCACATACCGAGTACAAGTGGGGTGGTGCTAAGCATCACTCAGAGGACAAAGATGGCGGTAAGATGCACCCCAGATCTTCGTATAATGCGTTTCTTGAAGTGGTTAAAAGTCGAAGTGTAAAATGGAAGGCTTCAGAGGTTAATGCCATTCACTCTCTGCAGCTTATAATGAGAGATTCTCTGCAAGAGATTGAAAAAGTGGTTATAAACACGGTGAATATTCTCAATCAAGTGAGTGTAATGGTGGACAGGTTGATGAACATACTACAGTGGCAGTTGAAATGGTGCGGTTAATCGAAACAGCTACTGCCCCGATTTTTGGGGTTGACTCAGCAGGTTTGATAAATGGGTGGAATACTAAAATGTGTGAGTTGGTAGGGTTAGAAGTGGCTGAAGCTCTAGGGAAGTCGCTCGTTAGTTATGTTGTTCATGAAGATTCACGAGAAGTTGTCGAACTCCTTCTTGCCAGAGCTCTTCAAGGTAATTTTTTTTGCTTTCCTCTGTTTTTCAAAGCACTTCTTAGAACCCCAAACACCACATACTATATTTATCTACTTTCATGTTATTTCTATCTTGTAGTCATGTCCTAACAGAATGGTAATGTAATCTACGGCATCTTGAAGTCTGCTACAAATTGTTTTTACAGAGTTGCATCTTATAAAAACAATCAGGGTATGTTTGATTTGGGATTTAGTGGACTCGAAATCTGGACTTCAAAATCTAGTGGATTTCAAAATCCTGATAAATAGTAATGATGTGTGTATGTTTTGAGATTTAAGTAGGGTAGGATTTAAATTTATGTAAACTTGATGTGCTCTTGTCTGATGTTGTGTTATTATATTATTGTTGATTGTAATTGTAATGGTTGAATGATTGTGTAGTAATTAGTCTGTTTTATTTGAAGTTGTAAAAGCGAGAAAAAATGTGTGAAAAGTGATAAATAAAAGAAGAATGAGAATAATAAAATTCATATTTGCATTAATGGGTCATTGGGGAGAGTGGGATGGAGGAAAAATGGTATGCGTAGGGTTTACAGGTATTATAGGGTAAGATGTATTCAGTTTCTAAAAACATGATTCTAAACTCCCAAAGAACTGGATTTAGATTTTGAAATCCCAAATCCAGTTTTGTAATCCCAAATAATATACACTTGAGAGTCACTCAGTTGTCTTTTTGTGCTCTACTTCAGGTAAGGAGGATAAAAATGTGGAAGTTAAACTGCTGAAATTTGGTGAAAATCCACCAAACTCGGCTGTATACATTCTGGCTAATGCATGCACCAGTAGAGACTATAAAAACGACGTCGTGGGGGTATGCTTTGTGGGTCAAGATGTCACTACTGAGAAAAAACAGTGATGGATAGATTCATTCAGTTGCAAGGGGATTATAAGGCTATCATTCAAAGTGCAAACCCATTGATTCCACCCATATTTGCTTCCAATGAGAACGCTTGTTGTTCTGAATGGAATGCGGTCATGGAAAATCTGACAGGTTATATGAGACACGAGATAATCGGGAAAATGCTGCCTGGAGAAATATTTGGAAGTTTATGTCGACTAAAAGGGCCCGATATTCTCACCAAGTTTATGATTCTTTTGTACAGTGCTATAAGTGGCCATGACACCGAAAAGTTTGCATTTGGTTTTTACAATCGGAAAGGGGAGTTTGTTGAGGTGAATTTGACAGCAAGTAAGAGAGAAGATGAGCGTGGGAATGTAATAGGCTGTTTATGCTTCTTGCAGATGGTGGTGATTAATGAAAAGGAGTCTGTAGTTGATGAGAAGGAGGAAAGAAAAGTGCTTTCGAAAGAGCAGGCTTACATAATGCAGGAGATGAAGAATCCTATGAGTGGAATTCGATTCATGCATCAGCTTTTGCTAGGCTCGGTTATGTCAGATGATCAGAAAAAATTTCTCGAGACTAGTGATGCTTGTGAAAGACAGATATTTTCTATTATTGATGATGGCCATTTACGAAACTTAGAAGAGGGGTAAGTCTTTCTCGTCATTCTATTCGGTAGAAGTGTCGTTTTCTTCTCGTGCACAACACACTATCTCTGTAATTTTAGAGTAGGTCTCATGCGAACTAGGTTCACGTGAACTTTCTTTGTCAAAGTAATGCCTTTAGCATATGAAGTATCACCGTTTAGCATACAAACTATCACTATTTAAAAAATGTGATTTTATGTGTTACTCTTTTCAAAAATCACTTAACAGTGATACTTCTTATGCTAAACATCATTACTTTGTGTGCTAAACAGTATACCTAGTTCCCTCGAAACCTTTTGTGAACCAGGTTCACAAAAAATTTTGTCGTAATTTTATTATGCCATTTGTGCTGAACTAATTTCACCAATGTCTCGTTTATGATTGAATCTAAAAATCTTAATTCCATTTGATCGAAAGATTTTCTTATATGATATTTGGGTTGGTCCTGCACAGCAAGACTCAGCTAAAAATGGAAGAGTTTCTTTTGGGCAATCTTGTCAATGCAGTTGTTAGTCAAGCTATGATTTTGTTAAGGCAGAAGAATTTGCATTTCATCCATGACATCCCCGAGCAGATCAAAACTTTATACGTATATGGCGACCAAATGAAACTTCAATTGGCTTTGTCTGATTTCTTTGTTTCAATAGTTGACTACACGCCTTCTCCAGATGGTTGGGTGGAAATTAAGGTATCACCTGGGTTAAAGCTGATACACGATGGGTACGAGTATGTCCATCTCGAGTTCAGGTAACATAAAACTGCTTGAAAAATACTTCTATGAACTTGGTTCACATAAGTTTAATGGTGAACTCAATATCACTGTTTAGTATATGAACTAATACTGTCTGGTGTACGAAATATCACTGTTAAGTGATTTTGAGAAGAATGACGTATAAAATCAAGCATTTTAAAAGGTGATACTTCGTATGCTAAAAGGTAATACTTTGAAGAAGAGAGTTCACGTGACAAGAGACTTATGCAAACTGCTTACATTGATTTCTCTATTTCTTTGTCTCCGATGATTTCAGAATGGCTCACCCAGGAAAGGGCCTGCCTAGTCCTATTATCGAAGACATGTTTGGCGTGAAAAATGAGTGGACAACTCAAGAAGGGACTGCCCTAAACATCTCACAGAAACTACTTAGTATGATGAAGGGTAATGTTCGATATGTCAGAGAGCAAAACAGATGTTATTTCCAGATCGATATTGAGCTCAGGTCGGGGAAATCAAGGTAACACAGTTTCGGAACTATGTTGAAGAAATTGGATCATTTTGTGACAACCCGACAATAATACTATGTTCTTGGTTGAGTTCCCCGTGATCTTTATTACAGAGATGTTAATGTAAGTTTCAATATGTAAATTATGTAAATTTTGATATGGAGAAACTTTTGACCCTTTATAGAGGTTGTTTTTCAAACTTTAATTTGTACAAGAGTAGATTTGTTGTGCACCTCCAGGTGAACCATACAACTCAAGTGTATTTTTGAAACGTGCACTTTGTTTTCTTGAAACGTTACAAGTTGAATGTTTCAGTTCAATTTATTTCAGTGTAAATAAATTAAACGTTTCAGAAGAACAAGTTGCACATATAAAAATTGTATATGAATTGTACAATGCATAGTGATGAATATAAAACTTTGAATTTGTACAAATTTCACTTGTTGGCTTGTACTTGCACTAAAAAATGGTCTTTATTTATGCATCAATATTGGACTTAAAACTGATGAGAGTACATTTGAAAAACTAAAAATATCAAATTATACTTTCTTTTATAGAAAAATATAAATAAAATTAGAAAATGAAAAATATGAACCTAATTAAAAAAAGTTCAATAACAATAAAAGGAATTATAATATAAAATAAATAAAGACATCGTAGTAATAATTATAAATTTAAACTTATAAATTTAAAACCCAATAAGGAAACAATTATTGTTTAAAAAAGAAAAAAAGAAAAAGGAAACAAATTCACCATCTTTCGGCTGAGATTGCATCAATTTCATTGTATATTTCAATTTTATCCAACAATTTCTGTGTATTTAGAGTATTTTGAAAAACAAATGCCCATGGTATCTAATGCTCAGAATAATTCTGTTTCTGGGTGTTCCGTTTTTTGGACATAAAATAATTTGGGAACAGCACTGCGACACAGATAGCTTCTTCATTATAAGCTTTCTGTTACTTTAATTCTGTCTACATTTCTATCTAATTCTATTTTTTTACATTAAGTTTGTTTTTAATATTAATCATACTTTGGAACATTCGCAATTGGTATCAAATTTTGTACTCATTTTAGTTAATTGCTTGCTTGGGGAATGTGGAAATTGATTAATGGTAAAAGAGAATAGCAGATATTTGCTTCTGCTTCAAATTGGTAAAAAAATTGTAATTTTGGGCTCAAATGCACTTGCTATCGTTTTTCTTTGGTGGTTATGGTTGTCAAATTGTATGATGTATTTTCTTTTGGTGGTTGTTTTATGAAATCATTTTTTTAATTTTATACATTTTAGCCATAACATGGCTAAATCTCTTATTTTTTTAATTGTTGTCAAATTTTGTATATGATGAGATTATTTCTGTCGCCCCAGTCTTAATTTGCATCTTTGAGTAGATGTAATGGGGTGATTGACAATTTTTCTGATTCCCCAATTTTTTACCCATGATAATTTTAAACTCTTTTTTGAACTACTATTGCAAAAATATGCCAATGGTATCTAATGCTTAGAAAAACTGTTTTTGGGTGTTCCACTGATTCGTCTTAAAATAATTCTGGAACAGCACTTCGACACATATAGCTTCTTTCATTTTAAGCTTTCTGTTACTTTTATTCTGTCTACATTTCCCTATGTATATGGATTTAATTTTTCTAAACAGATTGCAAGAATGTAAGGAAAACATATCTTTGTGTCTGCATTTTCATAACACTTTGTAAATATTATGCCAGATGGTTGTGTTTATCTTTTCGATTTGATGTGGATGTCGTATTGAGCACAAACTTTCTTGTGATGTTAGTTCATATTATGAAATTGTTATCATGACATTTATGTACTGATATGATTACGTTTATAATCTAATTCTTTTGATATCAATTTATTAGTTTAGTGGTATTAGTTGATAAATGTTATGTTATCAGTTTTTAAGAGCAATGTCATAAATTTTGTGCTATGAACAGGTTTTACCACCCATTTCCATCTTCCATAAATGTATGATACAATATTTGCCATTGGATTTTACTCTTGCCACTGATGATGCTTTTAACACTGTAATATATGGAATATATTTCAACATAGTATGAGCATTTTTTTTCATATGTACTAAGAGCATCATCATTGGTTAGAATAAATTTCATTTTGGTAATTTTTGTATGCTTTATAGGCTCATTAGACTAGCCCACTTTACTATTCATTTTTTATTGAACTTCCTTACATACCCCCTGATGTCATTATACCAATACCCCATCTTGACCGATGGTACGCACCCCATTGCGCCTTTTTCTTCACCATCCTCTTACAAATTTATCCATTATCCACACTCTCCAATAATACCTTTCATCCGAACCCTTTCGTTTTGGTAAACATCACCTAGCATTTTTATCATTATAATTCTATTATTGTTAATTGGCGCTGTTTTGTGTTTTAGGGATTTCCCTTGCTGTTTTTATATATTTTTCAAAAAATTTGGAGATGTTCGTCCCATGGATGAAATATTTAGTAATTTGAGGGTATGCATAATTGGTGCTCCCGAAAATAAATCACAACGACGTGCTACTAGAAAAAAGGTCTAATAATTATTTTAAAAAATTATAATATTGGGGTTTATTATTCTTTCTAGCCCAATAATTAGCCTCACGTCGAAGCGCGTCCAAGTTGTGTAATTTTCAGAATAGCTCTATCTTGTCTAGAAATTGTAAATGTATACCCCTCCTTAAAAATCAATTTATTATTTCAATTACTAATACAAAACTCACTTCCAAAAACACGTATGAAAAGTAAATGTGACTTTGAATTCGGGACGAATGTTGTAGTTTTTTTTTTGCATATCAATGATAATTTAATAGCATTACCATGAGAGTTTTTATAACAGTAATAATCCATTTACATTATAATGATAGTTTTTTTGCATAACAATGATAATTTTTCTGAGGTGGCAGTGTTCCATGGGTGCAACAACGTTACCTCGAGTGTGCGGGGGTGCGGTGGCATTACATTAATTAAAAGGGAAACGATTTATGTGAGGATGGAGGGGAAACAGTTTTCGCGTGAGGGAATGAGGGGAGAGAGAGCGAGACGAAAAATTAAAAAATGAGTAAAAAACTTGAAATTATTTATATGTAATTCATTTATAATGTATAAATATGGTTTAACCCGAGTTCTAAATATGATCCAAGTCTATAGAATTTTTTGTCAAAATGAGTCATGATGCGAATTTGAAAATCTCCACAGCTAAATATTATTATCACAGTGAGCCTCATAAATCATACTAATATGTCATTATAATATTTTCTTGGTACTTGAATTTGGGCGGCGTTGGGAAGTTTTTGGCCCACCTCTGTACATGGTGATGTATATCTTTTAATTTCAGTTTGATTAAATAATATGCAGTCTTAATAATATGATAAAAATTCACGGTAAATTTGAATTTACAGTAAATTTTATTTTTACACACTAATTTAAAGTGAACTCTATTTTTTTTAATATTATTGTTATACTTGCATAAAAATTATTGTTTAAAATGAATATTTTATTTTAAATAATGATAACTTGTGTATAACAGTAATATAAATTATGTATAGAAATGATTCATATGAGTATTTTTATTTTAATTTGGACATTTTAATATTAACCAGTGATGCAAAAATCGATTTAGGCAGTCAATTAGTTGGCGCTAGGCGTCCACATGCTATCCGATTTCATGATAATCTATCACATTTTATTTTCGACACTAGACCCCCTAAACCGGCTAGGGGGATATTTATTTTCCAATTTTTTTTGCTATTTTAAACGACGTCATTTTGTAGTTTTCCGTACCAACATAATGTTTTCCACCAACATCTAAACTTACTCGAAATAAATAAATGAAAATTGAAAGATTACAATAATGTACTCTCTCTGTCCTAATTTTGATTGTCTCTTTTTAGAAAAATAGTCGTCCTAATTTTGTTTGGTCATTTCCTAAAAAGAAAATAAAGCAACTTTTTATACTATTTAATACTCCATCCGTCCTGATTTTGATTATCCGCTTTCTATAAATAGTCGTCCTAATTTTGTTTTTCCATTTCTAAATAAGGCAACAAAATAACATTTAATACTATTTAATACTATTATTTCTCTCCACCATACCCACTTTTTCTGCCATTTAATACTATTATTTTCCTCCACCAAACCCATTTTACCCACTTTACACCATTTAATACTATTATCTCCTATTTTTTCTTAATCTCTACGTCTACAGTAAATGGATAAACAAAAATAGGACGGAGGGAGTAATATTATTTCTCTCCACCAAACCCACTTTACACCATTTAATACTATTATTTTCCTCCACCAAACTCATTTTACCCACTTTACACCATTTAATACTATTATCTCCTATTTTTTTCTTAATCTCCGTGTCTATAGTGACCGGATAATAAAAAATAAGACGGAGGGAGTACTAATTATATTATTCTCAATAAAATATCAATGTTCTAATTATATTATCCTCGACAAATATCAATGAGATGTTTGTAATCTTGAAAATTTCAAATCATATATATATTTATGATGAATTTATAAACTTTAATGCTAAAAATTATAAATAAAAAAAATAAATAGGCCCCGACTAATCGGCGTTTCGGGGCCTAGACGTTAGGCAGTCTAAATCCGCCCGACTAACAATTTTCGACTTCTGCGTCCTTAATATTAATAAGTGAATTTCAAATGAGATATTTCATTTTATAGATGAGTCTCAAATATTATTAGTTATTTTATATAAAAAAAATTGTTCAGTCCACGAAATTCGCAGAACCAATAATAATATAATAGAATACCTGTTCCTCATGGAAATAATCATGAATTTTTTTTATATGCTACAATCATGGGCACTCACCATTAGCATAGAAAAAATTCTCATGGAGCACCGCCCCACTGATGCAAAAGATAACGACTATTTTAAGTATCAAAAATATTTTTTATTTAATGTGCATTGAACTTGTTTCATCTCTTCACAATATATATTCAACTTAATGAACTGTGGTGAAACATTGATGAATGAAATTTTTGTTTGGTAGTTAGAAAAACTCTATACCATCATAATATAATCATTGTATATACTTTCTTAATTCATTTTTGTTGTCCTTTTATCCAAATAGCATTAACATCAATTTATACCAAATTTTAATCAAATGGTGATACACGATTGCTATATCCACAAAAGCGACAACTGATGTGATTTAATATACTAGTTTAGATAGACCATCGCGATGGACAAAAGTCTCGTTTTATAGCCCATGCGACGAAAAAATGAATAGGTCGCATGGTCAATGCGACACAATAATCTTTTTTTTTTAAATTTTGAATTATGATTTTATTAATTTATTAAACTCATTTAATTAAATTATTTAATTTAACTAATTTTTTATTTTATTATTTTATTCAACTCATTTAATTGAATAATTTAATTTAAATAAATTTTTTATTTTAATTCGAATTTTGAATTTATTGATTTATTTAAAACATTTAATTGAATTATTTAATTTAACTAATATAAAAGTACTGATTTATTTTAACTACTGATTTAATTTATTTAAATAATTAATTGATATTATTTGAATAAATAAAAAGTAATAATTATTTTTTATCCACAATATTAGTTCATTAATTGATTAGTATTTGTTAATTTATTGAAAAGTATTAGTTAGTTGGTTATAAAGTAATTATTTGTTATTCACAATATTAGTTCATCAATCGTTAATTTTTTTTAATATATTGAAAAGTATAAGTTAGTTGGTTATAAAGTATTAGTTCATTTATTGAAAGTATTAATTCAATTATCAATTCAAACATGAAAAAAATCACATTATATGGAAAAAAAATATACACATTACATAATTTCCATCCGAAAATAAATCACAACGACGTGCTACTAGAAAAAAGGTCTAATAATTATTTAAAAAAATTATAATATTGGGGTTTATTATTCTTTCTAGCCCAATAATTAGTCTCACGTCGCGGCGCGTCCAAGTTGTGTAATGTTCGGAATAACTCTATCTGTTCTAGAAATTGTAAATGTATACCCCTCCTTAAAAACCAATTTATCATTTCAATTACTAATACAAAACTCGCTTCCAAAAACACGTATGAAAAGTAAATGTGACTTCGAATTCGGGACGAATGTTGTAGTTTTTTTTTGCATATCAATGATAATTTAATAGCATTACCATGAGAGTTTTTATAACAGTAATAATCCATTTACATTTATAATGATAGTTTTTTTGCATAACAATGATAATTTTTCTGAGGTGGCAGTGTTCCATGGGTGCAACAACGTTACCTCGGGTGTCTTGAAAAGTCTTGTGGCGTTACATTAATTGAAAGTGAAAACGATTTATGTGAGGATGGAGGGAAACAATTTTCGCATTTAGGAATGAGGGAGAAAAATGAGACGAAGAATTAAAAATGAGTAAAAAACTTGAAATTATTTATATGTAATTCATTTATAATGTATAAATCAGGTTTAACCCGAGTTCTAAATATGATCCAAGTCTATAGAATTTTTTGTCAAAATGAGTCATGATGCGAATTTGAAAATCTCCACAGCTAAATATTATTATCACAGTGAGCCTCAGAAATCATACTAATATGTCACTATAATATTTTCTTGGTACTTGAATTTGGGCGGCGTTGGGAAGTTTTTGGCCCACCTCTGTACATGGTGATGTATATCTTTTAATTTTAGTTTGATTAATAATATGCGGTTTTAATAATATGATAAAAATTCACGATAAATTTGAATTTACAGTAAATTTTATTTTTACACACTAATTTAAAGTGAACTCAATTTTTTTAATATTATTGTTATACATACATAAAAATTATTGTTTAAAATGAAATATTTTATTTTAAATAATGATAACTTGTGTATAACAGTAATATAAATTATTTATAGAAATGATTCATATGAGTGTTTTTATTTTAATTTGGGCATTTGAATATTAATCAGTGATGCAAAAATCGATTTAGGCAGTCAATTAGTTGGCGCTAGGCGTCCACATGCTATCCGATTTCATGATAATCTATCACATTTGGCGTTTTCGACACTAGACGCCGCCTAAACGGGCTAGGGGGATATTTATTTTCCAATTTTTTTTGCTATTTTAAACGACGTCATTTTGTAGTTTTCCGTACCAACATAATGTTTTCCACCAACATCTAAACTTACTCGAAATAAATAAATGAAAATTGAAAGATTACAATAATGTACTCTCTCTGTCCTAATTTTGATTGTCTACTTTCCGTAAATAGCCGTCCTATTTTTGTTTGGTCATTTCTTAAAAAGGAAATAAAGCAACTTTTAATACTATTAATACTCCATCCGTCCTGATTTTGATTATCCGCTTTCTATAAATAGCCGTCCTAATTTTGTTTTTCCATTTCTAAATAAGGCAATAAAATAACATTTAATACTATTATTTTTCTCCACCATACCCACTTTACACCATTTAATACTATTATTTTCCTCCACCAAACCCATTTTACCCACTTTACACCATTTAATACTATTATCTCCTATTTTTTCTTAATCTCTACGTCTACAGTAAATGGATAAACAAAAATAGGACGGAGGGAGTAATATTATTTCTCTCCACCAAACCCACTTTACACCATTTAATACTATTATTTTCCTCCACCAAACCCATTTTACCCACTTTACACCATTTAATACTATTATCTCCTATTTTTTTCTTAATCTCCGTGTCTATAGTGACCGGATAATAAAAAATAGGACGGAGGGAGTACTAATTATATTATTCTCAATAAAATATCAATGTTCTAACTATATTATCCTCGACAAATATTAATGAGATGTTTGTAATCTTGAAAATTTCAAATCATATATATATATATATATATATATATATATATATTTTATGATGAATTTATAAACTTTATTGCTAAAACTTATAAATAAATAAAATAAATAGGCCCCGACTAATCGGCGCTTCGGGGCCTAGACGTTAGGCAGTCTAAATCCGCCCGACTAACAATTTTCGACTTCTGCGCCCTTAATATTAATAAGTGAATTTCAAATGAGATATTTCATTTTATAGATGAGTCTCAAATATTATTAGTTATTTTATATAAAAAAATTGTTCATGAATCCAACTTTAATGCTAAAATTATAAATAAATAAAATAGAAACCAATAATAATATAATAGAACGCTTTTGTTCCTCATGGAAATAATCATGAAATTTTTTTTTTATATGCTACATTATTAGTTGGGCACTCAAAATAGCATAGAAAAAAATAATAGAACACTCTCATGGAGCACCTACATCCAATCGATCTTGAAGATAACGACTATTTTAAGTATCAAAAATATTTTTTATTTAATGTGCTTTGAACTTGTTTCATCTTTTCACACTATATATTCAACTTAATAAACTGTGGTGAAACATTGATGAATGAAAATTTTGTTTGGTAGTTAGAAAAACTCTATACTATCATAATATAATCATTGTATATACTTTCTTAATTCATTTTTGTTGTCCTTTTATCCAAATAGTATTAACATCAATTTATACCAAAATTTAATCAAATGGTGATACACGGTTGCTATATCCACAAAAGAGACAACTGATGTGATTTAATATAAGGTCGCATAGACCATGCGATGGACAAAGTCTCGGTCGCATAGCCCATGCGACGAGAAATGACGGCGTCGCATGGTCAATGCGACGCAATAATTTTTTTTTAAATTTTGAATAATGATTTTATTAATTTATTAAACTCATTTAATTAAATTATTTAATTTAACTAATTTTTTGATTTTATTATTTTATTCAACTCATTTAATTGAATAATTTAATTTAAATAATTTTTTTATTTTAATTCGAATTTTGAATTTATTAATTTATTTAAAACATTTAATTGAATTATTTAATTTAACTAATATAAAAGTACTGATTTATTTTAACTACTGATTTAATTTATTTAAATAATTAATTGATATTATTTGAATAAATAAAAAGTAATAATTATTTTTTATCCACAATATTAGTTCATTAATTGATTAGTATTTGTTAATTTATTGAAAAGTATTAGTTAGTTGGTTATAAAGTAATTATTTGTTATTCACAATATTAGTTCATCAATCGTTAATTTTTTTAATATATTGAAAAGTATAAGTTAGTTGGTTATAAAGTATTAGTTCATTCATTGAAAAGTATTAGTTCAATTATCAATTTAAACATGAAAAAAATCACATTATATGGAAAAAAAATATACACATTACATAATTTCCATCCAAAAATAAATCACAACGACGTGCTACTAGAAAAAAAGTCTAATAATTATTAAAAAAAATATAATATTGGGGTTTATTATTCTTTCTAGCCCAATAGTTAGCCTCACGTCGCGGCGTCCAAGTTGTGTAATGTTCGGAATAGCTCTATCTTGTCTAGAAATTGTAAATGTATACCATTTACAGAAGGATCATGTGAGCGTTCCCAATTTGCAGATATAAACGGTACTGGATGATCGTCGCATGGCATATACAACTGAAATAACAGTTAAAAAATTATTATTATAATTAAATAAAAATCAAAAATAAAATAAACTTTAAAGTAACATTAATATAGTTTTTTCTTACCAATATCCAATGAGTGTTGTTGTGCACGTTCCCCAAGACCAATTTGTTGGTCGGAAGACCTCGACATTCATTTGTTATTGCGGGAAGGCAAAAAG
The DNA here is from genome assembly GCA_037126765.1 of Stenogyne calaminthoides. Classification (NCBI taxonomy): domain Eukaryota; kingdom Viridiplantae; phylum Streptophyta; class Magnoliopsida; order Lamiales; family Lamiaceae; genus Stenogyne; species Stenogyne calaminthoides. The sequence goes on along the minus strand of JBBCBC010000026.1, from coordinate 3,064,691 downwards.
TTCCGCCGTGTTCTCCAAATGACATTACAAAAACGTTATATGTGGTTGCAATCAGGTATCCATGATCAGGTAATGCAAACCATTTATCAGGTGGGGCAGAATTTGTGGAGTGATTAAGTGATTCCAAAACTGAGAAGGTTGTGTAACCACCTAAAATGTTTTCGTGTAAATCGCGCCTTATTTGCAGTTCATTATAAATATCCATCCGTACCCTACCCCATTCGTCCTCGCTTCCGTAGATTGCGAGTGCAACCGCTCTAAATCCACAGTTCCCATCTCCAATTACATCATTGTAGAAATGAATATAATTTTTAATATATGGAGGAAAATCGTCCTCCACCTGAGAGTTAAAAAACTGTATTGGATGGTTAATATTATTTTGAAAATTGGATGGCCTACTTTTGCGACGGGGGACTTCAGAAGTTTGGAGCCTCTGGGGCTTTGAATTTGGAGTTTCGGGGGGATCTGTGTCGGTATGGCCCGGACTTTGGGGATGTTCAGAATAACTCATCGTGCGTGTTTCCGATGTGCTATGTCTAAGATCAGCTTCTGGTGGAATATCCTGGTGCTTATTAGTTGCCGCCACTCTCCCCTTACCCCTTAATTGAGTAGACTTTTTTATTCCCGCACCTTTCATAGTGTACTCATACTCAGAAGGTTTACGATCGCTGGTCTTCTGTTTTGACTTTTTTTTTTTTTCAACATTCGATGGAAGAATATCTTCCGTGTCATCATCGAATATTTTTCTCCTAGTCTTACCACCACCGTCATCATCTGTTCTGGTGGTACGTATGCTAGAAAAATCTATATCCAATGTTTTCCAAAATGAGTCTATACAATTTAAAGGTATATAAGAGTACCGTGTAAGCTCGCAGTGGCACGGAAGACCATGTGTTCTCCTGAGATAGCAACCGCACATATTTCCGTCTAGATTCCTACTCACTTCTGCGACAATGAGGTTGAACGCCTTAGACGTGATACTGCGCACTAGTTGGCCGTAGAATTGGTTCTCCAGCATATCAGTCCTTGTCTTGTGGGCGCTAAACCTCGATTGCTTTTTTATCTCACATATCTGCAACTCCATGACTTGGTGAACCTTTTTGAAGATCACGTCAAAGTGTTTCTTGCCGCCATCCAAGTTTTTTTTCACCCTATGGTGTTCCTGTTCAACCCTACAAATATATTACATGTATCAATACAATAAGTCGTTTCAATAGTTTAATTTATGTAATAGTTGTGATAAAAAGTATAAAGATTGTACGGTTACCTGTTCGTGGTGTAGTTTCCGTAGTGCAGGCGACCATCGATATACATCCCTAAAATTCTCCGTTTATGCGGCGTAAGCCACGTATCTTCGCAATACGAAATCAAACCCGTAAATCTACTGTACTTCTCCTTTACGCAATCCCACCTAAATTCCCATTCTTCACGTGTGCCCGCTTGGACTGCATAATTCCACCTTACTTTAAAACAATCAGCAAACTTTTTGCTAAGTCCCTTTTCCACTAGGTGCAGAGCATGGTTATATACAGCTTGCTCTACGTGGGCGCCGCACAATTGTGTTGAGAATTTGGAAAAACTACATCAACAACATTCATCAACGCCGAAAGCCCCGTCCGTAACAAATTGACATTTTGGCGCTTCATCATCGTACAATCCCCGAATAAATCGTAGGATATATTCGAAGTGTTCCTGCGTTTCACGGATCATAAATGCATATGCAATGGTGAACGTCTTATGAGTGTTTGTTGCCCCAACGGCCTCAAGTAAAGGCATACCGTACATGTTCGTGTTGTATGTCGTGTCAATGATTAATACTTGCGGATATGTGTTGACCATTACAACCCGAACATGGGTGGTCAAAAACTATATCTTTGAGTCCGTAATCAGCATCCGTCCTAAAGGCGTACCTATAAGTTTAATAACTAATCAAATATAATACAATTATGTATGTAATAAAAAACAGGATTTCATATGTAATGCATATAAATTAAAGTTAATCATTAATAATAAATAGATTGTATTGACTATATAGCAAACTATACCCCAGTAATAAATTATATTGAGTGCAGTGGAATTAAAATAAAACCTACTTGACTGTTGAAGTTTTATAAAAAAATATTAAAAACTTTGCTAATATTTATACCTGTAATTCCATTTGTTTGAGGGTGTATGAAGTTTTCATACGTTGAGGTAAGCTCCTCCCTATTTCTCTCTTGACCTATTGCTGACAATTGTACATTCTCTTTGAATCTGTACTATTGTTGGGATCGATTGTCTTTAAATATCCCAAAATGTTGCTCGAGCTCACATTCATTGCACCTAGCAGTTGTACATGTTTGTACTGTTCAGGGGTTATTTGACCAAGTGTTGAACCCTCTGCAAATGATGAAAATCGATGATTGTGTGTCCCCTCCAACACCTCAATATGCCACCTATAATGCTCGACATCAGAAAGCCAAGCAAGTAAAGAAAAAGGACACGATTTTTTGGTGGTTTTGGTATTTCGCTCATTCTTGGTTTTTTTAGGTGTATATTTTCCACCTTCACTGCATATATACCTGACCTGAGTTGCATTAGAAGTACGAATGACCAGTGTGATGTTTCTCAAACCGGCAACATATTTTAAAAAAAAAGCGACTCCGTCTTTTCCGATTAAACCATCATCAGGAGCAATAAAATCACCAGTGACATCCTCAGAAACGTAATCAGGATCGTAATATGAACTCATATTTAAAAAAAAAATACAAAGTAAAGAAAGGTAGGAGACAAATTTATAATAGAAGATAATGATAATATAGGATGGATGTATGTGATGTATGTATGTAGAAGATGGGAAATATATATGAAGTAAAATTTATGTGATAGCATTTGGTGAAATGAACACGAATTTATAAGAAGTAAAATCGGGTCAAAAGATTTGATTTCGAGGTCAATCGGCCTGGGTCGCGGGCGACACGCGCCTCGACATCCTTCTTGTCACATCTCGCCACGTGTTCGACGACAAACACACGGTCGTGTTGACCATACGACCGGCAGGAAGACGGTCACGTTGACCATGCGACCTTCAGTAATGTGGTCGTTGACCACACCATGCGACACAGGTATTTGCCCGGATTTTAAATTTTTTTTCGCCCATTTTTCATTTTTAACCTCATTTTTTTTTTTTTTTCCAAAGCATCCATCCATTTGTTATATATATATATATATATATATATATATATATATATATATACATACAAGAACATTATACTCCACACATTCAACCACTAAATTAGGAGTTCTTACAAAAAACAAGAGAACAAACCATGTCTTCTACATCTACTAGTCGGATCCGACACAACCTTATTTGATATTGTGGAAAAGCTTGTCGTACGTACGTTTCTCAGAAGCCTAGAAGTAGAGGAAGTTTATTTCATAATTGTCCCGACTCCCTAAGTGAAGGTGGTGGATGTGATTTTTTTATGTGGGCTGATGATAACAATAAGGGGGTTGTTGACAAGAATGATGGCCAAGGTGAAGACACTAACACTAACGTGATTGAGGAGATGAAGAATCTGTTCAAGTAATCAAGGTTCTCACTGAAGCAATCAAGGAACTACTGAAAATGATAAAACTAATTTTTATTGTACTACTTCTGATTCTTGCATATAGGACCTTACAGTGGTTTGGTTAGTTTTATTGCATCTTAATGTCAGTTTTATTTTGGTATTCTTTTGTAATGTTCTAGTACTAATAGCTTATCTAATATAATGTCTTAAGAGTTATGTAATGTAATGTTAAATATGTAATCCTTTAATGCTATCTAATATATGTTGGTACTCTTTTTTTCATGTTTAAATTGATAATTAAACTAATACTTTTCAATGAATGAACTAATACTTTATAACCAACTAACTAATACTTTTAAATATATTAACCAATACTTATCAATTGATGAACTAATATTGTGAAGAACAAATAATTACTTTATATAATCATTTAATAATATTATTCTAATCAAACTAATATTTATTAATTAGTTAGCAAAATAAATTAATAAAACTTCATTAAAATCTGAATTATTAATTAAAACATAATTAAAATCTGAAAGTATTAATTAATAACGAGTCAAACATATTAAATGGGATGGTCAATAAATAAACCACGTGCGACAAAGATCATGCGTGGTGGTCGAGCGGGCCGACAGCCACATCACTCGATGCGCGCGCCCGACAGGTCTGAGGTCGCCTGCCATGCGCGTCCCGACAGACTTCGGCCGCATCTTGATGATGATGTCCTTTTCCTTCTTTGGCCGACCGCGTGTCATCATTTTGTTTTAATTTTTTTTTCTTTGTTTTTTTCATTTTTTCCCTCTATATATATAATATATAATAAAACAATATATACACATATAAACATCATTGTCACGACTCATTTTCACAACTAAATTCGAAAATTCTCTCATTTTCACTACACAATCCTCTCATTTTAACTACTCAATTCTCTCATTTTCACAAGTCGTTTTCACGCCGTCGCCTCCGTTGCCGGAATTGGTTTTGTTTTTCTTTTCATTTTTTTGTTTTAATATATCTTGTTGTATGCTTTTTCTTGTTCAATTTTTCCGACAAACACTAACGAAAAATTTATTCGATAACGCAGTCTACTTGCCGCCGTCCGCCGTCAACCAACTAAAGCACTCCAACTAAAGGTGTGTTTTTCTTGTTTATATTTGTATACATATTATATGCTTTAAAACGTTAGTTGAATATCCTTTTAAAGTGTTGTTTGTATTGCTTTTAAAGTATTAGTTGTAACCAAATTTTGGAAAAATTAAGAATTAAAAAAAAATACATACTTAGCTACAAGAAAATGATTTAGTTGAAACATCCATTGACTTATAACAGGCAGCAAGGTTAAAGTCATGAGAATTTTTTTGATTTAATTTTGTATGTAAGCTAATTTATTATCTCAAAGTTTCTTATTTGTGTTACGTATAAAAGAAAAAAGACTCGAACTTGATATAGAATACAGTTTATATATACTGAGATTTGAGTGTTTGTTTGAGTCACATATTTCTTCAAATATAAAAAGGGAAGATTTTGCCCACAAGCTTCAACTTATATTAAATTTTTACAGCAAATAATATTGTATAATAATTTTTCCAAACGGAATTAATGAGCTGGAAGTTGCTTCTAATTTCTTCCACTCAACAAATTTAAGCTACGATTTCAATAATTCAAGAAATCTAATTATAAGTATTGGTGCAAATTAGATAACACTCCATTTGCAATTATATATATAACTTCAAATTTTGACGACATGATATTTCATCTCAATAATAGTATCGTACGTATCTCTGTAACATGCATTAATAATATATGATGAAGAATAAGATGACATATTATTTTTTTATGATAAATTATTTAGTCTATAGTAAGACCTATTATTGCTGGATAAGGTGACAGATAAGGGTATATTATTTGCATGAAAAAAATGTGAGGACAACATGAGTATTAGTTCTATTGCTGTAAAGTATTAGTTGTATTGCCTGTAAAGTATTAGTTCTATTGCTGTAAAGTACTAGTCATATTGCTGTAAAGTATTAGTTCTATTGCTGTAAATTGTCACTTGCTTTGTTCTAAGGTATTAGTTGAATAACTTCATAATTTCTTCCTTAGTTCACTATGGCAAGCTTCAACTACCAATCGCCCGAATGCACCTATCTCATGTAGACTATGTAACCGATGTGTTACTGACTTCTAACGAATGCAACAAGAAACGTAACAAGAAACGCAACAAGATTCACAATTCGATTGGAGTACAATGTTAGGATTCAATCTAAACACCCCTCCAATGGAACAATATGTCGAGCAGTCTGTTCAAGTGCAGTATGCTTCAAATCCTGTACATGAAGATAATGTCTTCATGACCAACACCTTTATTACCCCAGTACAATTCCCTGATTTATACTCACCTACGTTCGATATGTCAACGCCCAACTTGAATCAGCCGGGCGCGTCTACCTTCAATATTCCAGGCGCGTCCACATCTCATCACGCCACTCCCCATGGTCCCTCAATGTCTCATCACTCAAGTCAGCATGAGTATGACAATGAATACCAAACTGCTACGCAGGCAACACTAGCCTCATCGTCGCAAAATGCAGAATGGATGACGACGACGCCCATGCTTGGAGGACCCAATGATCCAAGTCTGTTGTTTGCTTTCAAATGTCACAAAGCCAAAAAAATATGGGAAGATCCAGTAAGTAAAAATCACATTTTTAAAAATTATTATTTCAAACGGTTACAATATATAAATTAATGTGTTCATTTTTTTTTTAAATATGTAGCATTTTCAAAAGATCCTTGGTTCCCAGACTCGAAAGAAATCTATTGCCGCCTGGTCGTCGAATCCATTACCTGAAGGCCGTCAATATTTTCATATAATTCAACAATCTGGATTGGAGGGTATCGGGAGATTGATGTTTGAATCAAACAACATGCCCCTCATTACAACATTTGTTGAACGGTGGCACCCTGAAACAAACACGTTTCATATGCCTTTCGGGGAGATGACGATCACACTTCACGACGTTCACGCTATTCTTGGTAAACTGAAAATAAACTTAATATTTAAAAAATTAAATTTTGTACATGCTCATTAATTAATTTCACTTATAACAAAAATAACATTTTTCCAATGTAGGCTTGAGAATAAATGGCCTCCCCGTCGTTGGCAGCGGACCATGTCCTGACAATGCATTGATTAATAGGTGTGGATCTAGGGGAGGCAATTTAAAAAGCACACTCCTTAAGGATATACTCAAGGGGTGTTTTAGTGGGCAGCTGAGCGATGCCTCTATTGCTCGAGGTTACCTGTGGTACTTGATGGGGAGTACACTCTTCGTTGATAAAACACGTGATGGTGTCCCCAAAAATTATGTAAATATGTTGGGTAATCTTGAGTCTGTCCCTCGATATGCATGGGGAGCCACGACATTAGCTTATTTATATAAGCAGCTTGGGAAGGCATCCATAATTGAGACAGCACAATTGTCGGGCTGCTTAACATTAATTGAGGTAAAAATTCAATTTCAATATTATTTCCAATAATATTTAATTAATACACTATTATAAATATATATAACTAATAACTAAAAAACACATTTTTAATTTTCAGTGCTGGATATACGAGTACTTCCCTGACTTGCGCAAACGCAGCGAAGCTACCTCGTTTAACCCTGCCCACCCAAGAGCATCGTACTGGAACAAGACCCAGAAATTCCAAAACTCGACACGGAATCTTGTACATTATCGCAAACTGTTGGATAATTACCCTTCGACTCATGTATGTTTATCATTCTCAAAACACCCTTAATAGTAATAACATCAGTAATAATTTATGTACCTTAACAAAATGACATATAAAAATATTTTACTTACTTTATAGGTCAATTGTACTCCATTTGGCATTCCAGCGGATATCCCTACCCCTTCATTATTTCATGGATGCATTTAGTTTCTTGACTTCACCAAAGGGTATATGCCGAGGAGGGTTGCAAGGCAATATGGGAGGTTCAGCCCATACCGCCACCACCGATCGACTTAGATCTTGAACGTTCAAAATTCGGTGCCAGTGCAGAGATGTACAAAAAGTGTATGGACCCACTGTGGCATATTGAAATGAAATGAAAAATCATTGTTACCGTCTCGGGGACCTTGGTACCTTCGCTGTAGTTCAGGACAGTACCACGGATGAGTATCCTGCATGGTATGCAAATATTACTCATCCGAGAGTGCACAACACTGTACACGGTGAGAATAATGTTTATGTCAGTGGCATGTCGAGGTCAGCTCACCAACGGTTGGGACACGTGAGGCAACGAACTCACGATTTGATCAATCAAGCTAGTGTTGATCCACAGTGTCCACCCTATATAATGCCTCAACTTGGCTCGATTGCCCATCATGCCGGTACCGCGACGGTCCCCGATCCTGCATATTGGGGACCGCAACACGCGTATCCCCCTGAACAATTCACACAAGACATAGCTCCTGGTTGGTGGTGGAACGTATACGAATGGCAACAACAATACTACTTTTTTTTTATAGCAGAATTATTTATTTGTATTTTATTGTTTTATATGATTAATTATGATTCCAATTTTTTTTCTCTAGTTTAAATGTTTTAACATCTTTTGGTAAAGATCACTAATAATATAGAAATTGCTTGCTTATTTAAAAGATGAGTGCAAAAACTAATATATTTGTATATCTTATTAAAAGATATAAAAACCATAAACCCTTAAATCTATAAAAACTAATATATTTGTATATCTTATTAAAGGATGAGTGCAAAAAAAATAATATCCGAAAATGTCAACACTGGCGATAACCAGAAAAGACCCCCAATGTTGGTGTGGTTGGACGATGATGGAAGGTAATGTATTAGTAATCATAAATAATATTACGTTTTAACTTTTTATAAGTAATGAAATTCTTAATATGGACGAACTAATTGGACAACAATTTCATCGCATGATTTGGATACTGTGTGAATAACGTGGTACGGAGCATATGCTGCAAGTACCTTGACCCAAAATGGACAAACTGGCCCATGGTTCCTTCCGAGTGTCGGGAACACATGTGGACTATATACCAAGTAGGTTTTATCATGTTTGTATTTTACACTTATTATTATTTTTGTGAACACATGTGCATCTTATTTATTTTAATTACAGGGTAAATTCAAGATGAATGGAGATCCCGCTGATTTTAAAATAGAGTTCTTCAAAGTTTGTGCAACATTCATGCGTCAAGGATGAACAACTGCTAAAATACATGTTGACGAACCTGAAGGGTCACGGATAAAAAGGAAACCGTGGTTTGATTGGGGAAATGACATTTAAATTCATGTAGATTTTTTTATTAAGACTGTATTAAATTGATGTTTACTATTATTTTGAAAATGTATTTTTGGACTAGTTAATATTATTTGTATAAAATTAATGCTTAATATTAATTATTGTATAAACCAACTACATATTATTTGTACAACCCGGTCAACAATTAAATAAATTTTTAATTGTAAATCATAAATAAATAATTATAAATTATAAATAAATAGAATATTATAAAAATTAAAAAAAAAACAAAATTTTTTTTAAAAAAAGAAGCGTCGCATGGTCAACGCGACGGGACACGTCCTGGTCGCATGGTCAACTCGACGTAGGGGAGTCCCGTCGCATAATCTGTGCGATCGACTTGTACTGTGTTACACCAAATCAATTGTCACTTTTGGGTATATAGTATAACTCATGGTGATATGATATGGATAGAAGAAAATGACAACGAGATTGTGTTGGAAATTGATATATGACATTGCAAGAGACCATAATTTTAAAGTAAGAAATGATGAATGTTATTTAGAGCCACAGGAAAACTCACCGCACCACGTTTATTCTCGCTTTTCAAGATTGTCATGTTTTGTTTTTATTTTGTTCTTTTTAATACTTTCTCTGTTTTTTACTTTTTTATTATATGTTTAATTTTATGCAATCATACATCAATTTTTTTTAAAGAAAATTACAACTAAATACAAGATTGAGTAAACCATTACAACCAGATACAAATGACATAAATTTGAACTAAAATACGTGACACTTTAGTTCAAATTTGAACCAAAGTGCATAAATTTTCTGCACTTTGTATCTGGTTGTAAGTTTTTGGGTGACTTTGTAGTGTAATGTTTTTCTTCCTTTTTTATTAATTAAAGTATCAAAAGACTTATTAGATCCTATTAAGGGGTGTCTGCAAAAACTTATGATTTTAAAGAAGTGATTAAAATTAGTGATTATGGGATAAATGATTAATAGTAAAAGTTTTTTTTTTTCGAAACATTAATAGTAAAAGTTGATAATGTTTGTAAGGAAATTTAAAAAAATGTTGATAGTGTTTGCAAAAAAGTTAAAAGTTTTCAAAAAAGACTAATAAACTACTAAAAACATCCTCTTTGAAGCTTATAATTTATAGCTTATGAGAGCTTATTTAAGCTACTAAAAGAGAAATAAACATTCCAAATTGTTTTTGCACATAATTCTAAGTGCCTATAATCACTTATAAGTTTTTGAAAACACCCTCTAAATTTTTATAGGTCACAATGAAATCACAATTTAATACTTATTGATTAGGAATATTAATTTTTTTTTAAAAAAAGTAAAATTGCATTGAAATTGACTCAATGACAAATAAAAATAAACGTCATTTTAAATAAAATAAAACAGCTAAATAGGAATGAAGGAAATAATATATTCATATTGAGATTGAGATGTTGTCAAAACAGGGAAAACTAAGAGGGTGCTTGGAGGAAAAATAATGATGGAAATGATAATAGTTTGTACTAGTCTTATAAGCACCTCGATGCATTCATTAATGTTATAGTCATTAAACTGTATGTTTTATATCACATTTTTTAATTAAATTCAGATTGCATGTTTTATTTATATCAATATGCATGTTTCACCTATGTAGTCATGTCTTTCAGTATAATCTCAATGCGAATGGCATTGACTCAACAAAGAAGAGGTATGAGAAGTGTATTGGTTATAAATGTTTGATTTATGTTAAAAATGACTATTATTTCTATTGATATTGCCGGTTTTATTGAAAATAGAAATGGTTAAATATTAAAATGGTTTTTGTTTTTAGGAATTAAATAAATATGAACACTATTTGTGAAATGTTATATATTAATCAAGGGCTGCTTGATTTGTCATTAGGAATTGAAATGAAAATAATAATGATAAAATAATCAAATTGTCTCTTTTACAAATTTATGCTGTTTGAGCATATTCTTCTGGTCATCAATAATAAATGGAGCAAATTTCGTGCTTAATGTTTTGGTTGAATTTTTCGGCTGCAATTAACACTGGTTCCCCATTGTATCCATTTGCATTCAATCTGCCAATTTGTTTCAAGATAATAAAAACTCTAAAACAACTTAAAATCCATTATAAACACAAAATCAAAATAATTGAGACAAAGATAAAATAAGTTGAGTAAAAATAAAAAAACAGTGAAAAAAATCACAAAATGATTATAACTAACACAAAAATAACCCACTAAACTCGACTTATCACTCTCAATAGAAATAAGTGTATTTTTAAATAACATTAATTATTTTATTACTTTTTTTAATTTGATAGTATTTAACGATATTTCTTTTTAATAAAGACAAACTCTCTTGTTCACCGTATAAAATTGAATTCATACTAATACAACTACATTCATTTATTGATATCATTATTTTTATAAACTTATACCATACACATAAATACTATGATATTAGTTTATAAGTGTAACATATCAGTTGATAAATATTATGATATTAATTTTTACAAATATAATGATACTAGGTTCATGGTAAAGTCTCGTACACACCATGTACATCATGCAACTCGAGTGATTTTTTTAAACATGCAATTCATTTCACTAAACACACGCGACTTTTTTATAATGAAACACACAATCCATTTTCATCAGCACAAATTACATATTTTAGTACCAGTTGTTGGGATATAAGTTGCACAGATCTATTCGGGGTGAATATTTAAATACAAATTTAATTCTTATAATTATTACTAGCATGAATTAATCCTATATTAATTCAAATAATAATCCAACAACATATCATGCATATAATAATTCACGTAAAACCTACGCATGCGGAATTCTACGAGTTTACGTGAACGTACCTCTTGGGATGGCAACGGTGTGGCTGAATAGACTAACCGTAAGGACTTCCCAAGTATTCCCTTAGCCCTCGTTCGACTATCCGGTGGAAGGATTCTTGTGAACGATTTAACAAGAGGAAAATAAATTATGTTGCACCACCTTTGTAGATTTACTAATTTTTCCAGCACATGAAATTGTACATGGGAATGAAAGAATCATCCCCTATTTATAGATACCAAGGTGGACGAAAATTTGTGATAAAATAATGTGGAAAAATCTTTTCTTGATCTCCAAGAAATCTTGAATATATCTCTTATATTCTTTTTCCCATAATTATAATATTCCACAAAAATCCCACCTTATCTACATTATGGAATTTTCGAAAATATGGGGTCAAGAATCCAATATTTGGATCTTCTTGAATTTATGAGATATTCTTGTATTTCAAGAAATACATATCTTCCATAATATCTTTTCAAGAAAATCTTTCTTGCCCACTATATTTTCTAATTTTCGAAAATCACATCATAGATAACCTAGTGGGAGATTTCTTGAATTTAATGAGATAATCTTGTATTCCAAGAATACATATCTTCATTCCATAACAAAATTCAAAGAAAATCTTTCTCCCAACATATCTATGATTTTCGAAATTTACATGGAAAAATAAGCAACAATATTTATTTTATTTTAATCACCTCTTCGGTTATTAGACTATATGTTGGGCTACTTAGGGGGCCTTTAGGAGAATTAAGATTGGACCTTCTAATGGACCTTGAATATCTAATATTGAGCCACAATATTATTCAATCCCATAAATATTAATTAATCCCACTACATAATTAATATTGCACTATCCATCTTAACCCATATTACAGTCAATATGGCTCCCGGTTATTACTTCCCGTGTTTAAGATTATCTAGCCCATTAATTAATTCAAGTCACTGAAATAGCTTTCCATTAATTAATATCTTTTATCCTTGGTCAAGGAACGGTTCAACATTATTATCCATACCGGAAACTAATTCCACTTGCAAGATTTGGTATGATAAAGCTTATGAACCTCCCAAGGGGGCAAATCGAACAAGCGTACTTGCACACGATTCTTCGTATTAAATCTTAGCAATCACATGTTACTAATAATATTGCCCAAGATAAAAAGTATTGAATCTCACCGATTAAGCTACCCATGATAAGTCAAAGCAATAGTTACCAATCCCACGTGATCCTATTTAAGGGGACGAAGATTAAGAAATAACGAACCACCGAGGTCTAATTCTTCCTTGTTCAGTTCAAGAATTTATCCTCCTCAGAGGTCCTATTCAATTGCATCACCATGCACTAGTGTAATCTCTTGGTCAAGACAAGCCAATCCGAGCCTTACACTTCAACCTTTCACGATGGGTTGTTCATTTCCATCTAGGTCGTGAATGGAGTACTTTTAGTTACAAGGATCGTTAATTTAATCTTCTCGTGATCCGGTATCACTAAATTAACTACAATGTAACACGACGTTTAACTTATTGAAATGCTTATGCAAAGAAATATATGTAACATTCGATAATATTTAAAGCATCAGTGATAAACAATTTATTTCAGTAAATAAGTCTGAAAATTCAGTTTCGATTATACAAAGTAAAAGCATACTTTCCAGTATAATCCCAACATTTTTCCCGGACTAGATTGATACCTGCTAACCAGACCAACGACATAACATATCTAGATGTGTGCACAACATTGCATACGTCAGACTTCCAATCGCATTAGCGTATGGTACTTTGGACATTTCATTCTTTTCTACTTGAGTTTCGGGACACATGTCACGGCTTAATGTCTCACCTTTTACTACAGGAGTATCTACAGGCTTACAGTTATCCATTTTGAAACGTTCTAGAAGTTTCTTTATGTATGTCTCTTGAGACAGTGCAAGTAACTTCTTTGAACGATCTCTATGGATTTTTACATCAAGTAAGTATTCTGCTTCACCCATATCTTCATTTCAAAGTTTGAAGATAGCCATTTTTTAATGGTCTTAAGATACTCTTTGTCATTTCCAGCTAAAAGTATATCATCCACGTATAGTGATAGAAAAACAAAACTATCATTGGATCGTTTAACGTTGACACAGTGGTCTTCGTTTAAAGTAACGAAATTGTATGAGACCAGAGTAGTGTGAAATCTCAAATACCACTGTCTTGAGGCTTGTTTAAGTCCGTAAATTGACTTTTTCAACTTACAAACTTTATCCTCTTGACCTTGATGAATAAATCCTACAGGCTGAAGCATGTAGATTTCTTCATCTAATTCTCCATTGAGAAAAACCATTTTAACGTCCATTTGATGTAATTCTAGATCCATACCGGCTACCATAGCTAGTAATAGGCGAATTGAGGCAAATCTCACAACAGGTGAAAAAGTTTCTTGATAATCAATACCCTCTTGTTGGGTAAAACCTTTTGCCACCAAACGAGCTTTATACCTCTCTATTAACCCATCAGCCTTTCTTTTGATTTTGAGAATCCCTTTATTCCTAATTGCTTTTCGTCCCTTAGGAAGATTTACAAGTTCCCAAACTTTATTAGAACTCATAGATTCCATTTCTTCTTCCATTGCCTTTTTCCATTTTTCTTTTGCCGGACAGGACAAAGCCTCTTTCACATTCTTAGGCTCATCCTCGTCGACTGGAAATTCATCCCCATTTTCTAGAGAAACAAAGAAGGCATGTCCTTCTATGTCATAATGTCTCTTAGGCATATGTTTCCTAATACTTTTCCGAGGTTGATGTGTTGTTGAATCTTCGTTTGATAAATTATTCTTGTCAAGATCCATTTGATTCTCAACTGGAATACACTCATCAAGATCTACATTATTAGTCAAATCACTCCCACTTGGATCAGATGGAGTGTGATTTTCATCAATCTCAAAAATAGGTTCAGCATTTCGAATGCCACCCTTATTAGGAAATTCAGTCTCTAGAAAAGTTACATTACATGATTCTATTTCAGTCACACTTCCATCTCCTTGATCTCCAATTAATACATACCCCTTAGAATGATCACAATATCTTATAAAGATACATTTCTTCCCTCTTGGACCTAGCTTTCCATACTGACTCGAAGAATCAAGTACAAAAGCTGCAGATCCCCAGGTTTTAAGGTTACTTAGGTCAAGTTTTCTACCGTTCCAAAGTTCATATGGAGTTGAAGTGATTGACTTCGAAGGCACTCGGTTCAACACATAAGCCACAATTAACAACGCATCAACCCAAAAGGAGATAGGTAAATTGGCTTGTGCCATCATGGACCTTGTCATTTCCAACAATGTTCGATTCCTTCTTTCAGCCACACCATTTTGTTGTGGCGTATAAGGAGTCGTCAATTGCCGAATTATTCCTTTTTCATTACACAGTTTTTTAAACTGATCAGACATATATTCACGTCCTCTATCGGTTCTTAAAACTTTTATAGTTCTGTCATTTTGATTCTCAACCTCATTTAGGTATCGCCTAAAGCAATCTAATGCCTCAGACTTGTGAGAAATCAAATAGACATAACCAAAACGTGAATAATCGTCAATAAAAGTAATGAAATAGGAAGCTCCATGACATGCCCTCACATTAACAGGACCGCATATATCAGAATGAGTTAATTGCAATGGAAATTCAGCTCTAATAGCTTTTCCAAATGGTTTTCTAGTCATTTTACCAGCAAGACAATGTTCACATTTGGATAACTTAACCTTTGAAGATGAACTTAAAAGTCCCTCTTTTATAAGTCGGTTCATCCGATCTTGCCCAATATGACCCAATCTAGCATGCCATTTATTATTATCTACATAAGCATCACCAGATGAACAAACATTTAGAAAACACGAACGATCTTCATAATAACTAAAAGTAGTTCTATTACAATCCAATACAATAAAATCATCATAAAGATGTTCAGTACCATAGCAAACACCATTCAAACTAATAACAACCATGTCTTTACTAAACAACATATTATATCCTAAACATAAACAGAAATAAGATTTCTTGTGATATCCGGAGCATATAAGACATCATGCAGGATGAAAGCACGTCCATTGTCCAGCTCAAGTTTACAAGTCCCAACTCCTTTGACTTCAACTCGAGCATTATTTCCTACATAGATCCATATCGTCCCTTTCGAAACACGACGGAAATCTACATATGCTCCTCTATCTCGAGTTACGTGGTATGTTGCCCCTGAGTCTATAATCCACAAAGGATAATATCCAGTTAGTAAAACATCACTTGAGACATTTACCAAACTCAAATTAGAATCAGAAAGAATTACCTTGTCCCTCTTGGGCTCAGGGCATTCTCGAGCAAAGTGATCAAGCTGTTGGGATTATACTAAAAAGTATGCTTTTTACTTTGTATAATCGAAACTGAATTTTCAGACTTATTTACTGAAATAAATTGTTTATCACTGATGCTTTAAATATGATTGAATGTTATATATATTTCTTGCATAACGTTCAATAATTAAATGCGTGTTACATCAGTAGTTAATTTAGTGATACCGGATCACGAAAGATTAAATTAATGTCCCCTTTGTAACTAAAAAAAGTACGCCATTCACGACCTAGATGGAAATGAACAACCATCGCGAAAGGTTGAGGTGTAAGGCTCAGTTTGGTTTGTCTTGACCAAGAGATTACACTAGTGCATGACCGATCTTGTTTGAATAGGACCCTCTGAGGAGGATAAATTCTTCGAAATCGAACAAGAAAGAATTAGACCTCGGTGGTTCGTTGTTTTCTTAACCTTCGTCCCCTTAAATAGGATCACGTGGGATTGGTAAATATTGCTTTGACTTATCATGGGTAGCGAATCGGAGAGATTCAATACTTTTTATCTTGGGCAATATTATTGGTCACATGTGATTGCTAAGATTTAATCTGAAGAATCGTGTGCAAGTACGCTTGCTTGATTTGCCCCTTGGGAGGTTCATAAGTTTTATCATACCAAATCTTGCAAGTGGAATTAGTTTTCGGTATGGATAATAATGTTGAACCGCCTTCTAATTACCAGGACAAAAGATATTAATTAACGGAAAGCTATTTCAAAGGGCTTGAATTAATTAATGGGCTAGATAATCTTAAACACGGGAAATAATGACCGGAGCCATATTGACTGTAATATGGGTTAAGATGGATGGTGAAATATTAATTATGTAGTGGGATTAATTAATATTTATGGGCTTGAATTATATTGTGGCTCAATATTAGATATTCAAGATCCATTAGAAGATCCAATCTTAATTCTCCTAAAGGCCCCCGAGTAGCCCAACATATAGTCCAATAACCTAAAAGGTGATTAAAATAAAATAAATATTGTTGCTTATATTTCCTCTAATTTTTTTTTAATTTATGGATAAAAAGGGAGAAAAAGATTTTCTTTGAATTTTGTTATGGAATGAAGATATGTATTCTTGGAATACAAGATTATCTCATTAAATTCAAGAAATCTCTCACTTGGTTATCTATATAGAATATTTTCAAATTTTGAAAATATAAATTAAGAAAGATTTTCTTGATTTCTTGAAAAAATATTATGGAAGATATGTATTTCTTGAAATACAAGAATATCTCATAAATTCAAGAAGATCCAAATCTTGGATTCTTGTAACACTAAATTTTTCTAAAATCACCATAATAGAGGAGGTGGGATTTTTGTGGAATATTTTAATTATGGGAAAAAGAATATAGAAGATATATTCAAGATTTCTTGGTGACCAAGAAAAGTCTTTTCCCCACATTGATTTTCTACATAAAATTCGACCACTCCTCTCCTATAAATAGGGGATGATTAGTTCATTCCCAAGTACAATTCCATGTCTTTGGAAATATTAGCAAATCCACATAAGTGGTGCAACAAAGTTTATTTTTCCTTTTTGTTAATTGTTCGACGAAGTGTCCTTCCAATCGATAGTTGAGCAAGGGCTAAGGGAATATTTGGGAAGTCCTTTTTGGTTAGTCCGTCCGGCAGTAAGTCACCGCCATCCCGAGAGGTACGCTCGAAAAACCCGTAGATTCCGCGTTCGTAGGTTTTACGTGGCTTTTTATATCATGATATGTTGTTGCAATTATTATTTGAATTAATATAGGATTAATTCATGCTAGTAATAATTAATGAATTAAATTTGAATTTAAATATTCACCCCGAATAGATCTGTGCAACTCATTCCCCAACAAGCGCATCGAGCCATTTGTTTGCTCAATTTTTAAATTGTAATTTAATTCGTGGACATTAAATTTGAAATTGGATAGTAGAACATTAGATCTGTTTTGCGGTATCCAATTGTCATGGATTTTAATGTTTATTTTTGCATGCATATAAACTCGTGGTTTTTAATTCGATTATCTTCGGATTTGTTTTTGCCTCGTGAGAAAATCCACGAGTAGACTAGGATTTGTTTGATTTGATCAATGTAATAGATTAGTCTAGATCTGGGTTTATTTATTTTTTGTAAATAAATTGTAACCGGATCGGGAACGAAGAGACGAAGAATTAAAGGACGAAAATCGAGAACGAGGAGTAAGCGGCGGTTGCGCCATTGGTAATGGCAATAAACGGCAAAGCGGCAGCCGAGCAGCGAGATGATGGGCTTGTAGACGGGCAGGCGGGCGGCGCTTCCAAAGCCGAGGACGGGCGGATGCTGGGCTACAGACGGGCGCTAAGGATATCTGTGAACGCCGAGGATGCGGCGAGGCGGAGGCGGGCGAGAAGCCATGACGCGGATGTCGCCGCTCGCCGAGAATCCCGACCGCCGATCTCGCCGAGATCGGCGGCCGAACCGGCCAGCCGGGCGGTGTCGAGGTCGCTTAGGCTGCCCCGAAGCAAGTGGCGGTCGGATCTTGAGCGTGCATCCCTTCCGCAGAAATGCCATGGCGTGGCGATTCGAGACAAGTATTTTTTCGAGACGAACGAGTGGGAGAAATTCGAGACGTGTTTCATCAAGATCAAGCCAAGGAAAATCAAACCATGACAATTGGATAATTTGTGCCCAATATGTTTTTTTTTTTTTTTCTTGCTTTTGCTTGATTTAATTTGGCTATCTTGTGCTTTTATTTAATTTGTTTAAATGTGTTTGCATGAGGGTTGCCAAATTGAAAAATCTCAACTTCAAAATTACTAAGTATGTTTTAAATAATTAATTGACAATTTTATTCCGGATAATAAAATTGAATTAATTTTGACCTCCATGATTTATTTATTTGTGAATTCTTTTGGAGAAATTCCCCTCACCCGGACGGGTCAAAAGATAGGTTTCACATGAATGAATTCTAAACGGGTGATTGTGGGTTATTACTAGTGGCGGCGATGACCCTCCCCACGAGGCTCGATCAAAGCGAAATAGTAATCCTCAGATTTAATCATGGTTATTACTTAGGTATAAAATTGATATGCATATACTTCCCAAGTCCTCCTGTCAATTTTATATTGGTCAAGTGGGAGCCAACTATTAATCTGGATATTAAAGGTTTGTAAATCGTTCTTGTTTGTAACTCGCTTGAATGTGTTTAAATAATGACCCACCCCACGCGCTTATTTAAACTGTTTTGAGATGTTGGCTGATGCATGTTCATATTTTTTTTGAGATTTTAATATGATGCATGTGATCAAACCTTGTGATAATTTTGTGCTTATGCATATTATTGTTTATTTCAGTTCATCATGTCGCAACCTTTTAATCCACTGTTATATACACTCAAAGAACACCAATTATCTGGAGAAAACTATAATGTTTGGAAACTAAATATGATGCATGTCCTACCTGCACAAAAACATTATTGATTCTTGATGTACCCAAGCCACGTAAAGCTTCTTGATGAATCAACTCGATGCGGCAAGACATGAGTATAATATTTGGGAGCAAAGGCCGATGATGAACCCATGAAACGTGTAATCTTGACTTCACTGTCTGATGATTTGAAACACGTTCATGAAGGTGTTGAGTCCGCTGCGGAAATTATGCAAAGTCTTGAAGAAATGTTTTCAACAAAAGACCGCATGATCGATCAGTTTAAAAACGACGACGTGGCTAGGCTGAAAATGGTTGAGGGAACACCTGTAAGGGAGCATGTTCTCAGAGTCAAAAACCATTTTCTGAAACTGGCTTATCTCGGAACTAAGTATTGTGATGAGGCCCAAATCAATTTCTATTGCTTACTCGCCAAGGAGCTTCGATGAATTTTCTTTGTGGTTTTGTGATGAGTGATCACATGTTTACCATGGATGATCTTCAAGAAGCCTTGGAGAAAGTGGAGAAGCATTTAGGAAAGAAAAGATTTAAGCATTGGTGACCAAAAGCCTTTTCTCGAGATTTAGGCCGATGGAAGGCAAGTCTCAAGAAAAGGAAAGTGGTCGAAACAAAAAGCAAGCTCATCATTAAGAAAAGTGAGAAAAAGACGGTTAGGCTGGTTGGGTGTCAAGAAAGAACCAAAAAGGAATGTGTTTCAATTCGGGGGAGAAAGGACATTGAGGTCACTGTTCCAATCCCAAAAGGAAAGGAAAGAAAGGTAATCCTCACTCACTAGTTGTTGAAACTTGTTTAGCGGCAGATGCCTCCCATTTATGGGTGGTGGATACGGATTCCCTGATCATGTTTGTTTCACGTTCTGAGGGGTTCAAAAGGACCCGACAACTAAGTGGAAGTGAGATCCTCATCACACCGGGCGATGCTACTGAGTGGCGGTGAAGCGATGGGAGAAAGTGCACCCGTCTTTTGAAGACAAAGTTTTAATTTTAAGAGATGTTCTGCAGACGTTCCGAGTTTTAGAAAGAATTTGATTTCGGTTTCTAAACTTTTTCATGATGGATATTCGGTTACTTTTAATAAAGTTGTTACCATTTCTCTTTATGATAAATTTATCCGCTCATGAACGTTGGCGAATAATCTCTATAAAATTAACTTGGCACACCACTCAAGAAATGCATCCTATAACACATCAACTATTTACGAGAAAAGAAAAACGTTCATCGACGTGAACGAGACACTTTTGGCATCTAAGATTGGGTCATATAAATCCAAAGAGATCCAAAGGTTGGTGAAAGACGGTTCACTAGAACTTCTCCAAGTTGAACCGCTTTCCAACCCGCGAATCATGTTTGGAGGGTAAAATGACCAAGAGGGCATTTGGAGCCAAAGGAATAGGGCCAAAGAAGTGTTAGAGATCGTTCACACGGATGTATGTGGTCCAATGTCAACCAAAGCAAGAGGAGGTTATGAGTATTTAAATCACTTTCATTGATGATTACTCAAGGTGCGGTTATATTTTTCCTTATGAAGCATAAATCGAGACCTTTGAGAAATTCAAAGAATTTAAGGCTCAAGCAGAGAATCATAGGGAAAAAACGATATCAAGTCTCTACGATCCGATCGTGGAGGCGAATACCTCAAATGATGAGTTTTTGAACTAATTATCGATGAAGGATTGTATCCCACTCATCGCACTTAAACCCCTCAACAAAATCGGGGTTGCAGAGCGAAAAAGAAAAATGAACTCTTTTGGAAATGGTTAGATCAATGATAAGTTATGCGGATCTTCCCAAGTCGTTAAGGGTCATGCCTTGAAAACAAATGGCTTACATTCTCAACTTGGTGCCATCCAAATCGGTTCCCAAAACTCCCAAAGAATTGTGGACCCAAGCGCAAGCCTAGTATGAGACACATGAAGATTTGGGGGTGTCCGCCCTCGTGTTGGATAAGGAAGCCGTGGAATTGGATCCTCGATCGGAATTAAGGTCGTTTTGTAGGATACCCGGAACAAAATGGTGTATGTTCTATGGTCCTGAAGATCAAAAGGTGGTCATAAGCACCCACTTTAGATTTTTTGGAAGAAGACTATATGAACCAAAGAAAACCCAGAAGTGAGATTACCTTAAATGAGCTTAGAGGGCAAACCTCATTGCCAATTGTACTAGATGATATACCAAACGATCACGCTTTCAACCGGAGCCTCGTCAGAGTGGGAGGGTTGTTAGACGGACCGAAAGATTCATGGGAATAGGAGAGTCCTCGGACTTGATTCCCTGGACAAGGCGAATCGGACTCATGGACATATGACGAGGCACTCCAAGATAAGGATCTGATTCTTGGCAAACAAAGAATGAAAGCCGAAATGGGTTCTATGTTTCATAATAGAGTGTGGGAGCTAGTCGAACCACTTAATGGGGTCAAACCCATTGGATGCAAGTGGGTATATAAGAGGAAAAAGGACCGGACGGGAAGGTTGAAACCTTCAAAGCAAGACTAGTGGCGAAAAGGTTATACTCGAGAAAGAAGGGATCGATTATGAGGAAACTTTTTTCGCCAAGAGCTATCTTAAGTTCATCCGTATTCTCTCTTATCGATTCTTTAGCATTTACGACTTTGAAATCTGCAAATGGATGTCAAGACAGCTTTCCTTAACGGAAGTCTTGATGAAGAGATCTATATGCAACAACCCCAAGGTTTCATTGAAACAGGCCAAGAACATCTTGTTTGTAAGCTCAAGAAGTCCATTTACGGACTCAAACAGCATCCAGAGCTTGGAACCAATGTTTTGATCATGTTATAAAGTCTTATGGGTTTGATCAAAATGAGTTTGAAAGTTGTGTGTATAAAAAAGCGTGTCGGAAATGCATTGGTATTCTTAGTACTATCGTAGATTTACATTCCGATCATCGGAACGATGTGAAGGTGTTATCGACGAAGGGCATGGCTTTCAAAAAATGGTTTGATATGAAGGACTTAGGGGAAGTCGGACACGTCCTTGGGATCAAGATCACTCGAGGTCGCAAGAAAAGGATGTTAGGCTTATCGCAAGCTTCATACATAGACACTGTCTTGAAACGTTTCAGTATGCAAGATTCCAAGAAAGGATTCGTACCTTTCAGGCATGGAATCCATCTATCCAAGAAAATGTCCCCTAAGACGAAAGAGGAGATAGATGACATGAAAGGCATTCCTTATGTTTTCGATCGTCGGAAGTCTTATGTATGCAATCTTTGTGTCACGAGACCCGATATCCGCTTTCTCGTAGGCATGGTGGCAAGATATCAAAGTAACCCCCGGAAAGAGCATTGACGGCAGCTTAAAAAACATTACAAGTATCTGAAAAGAACTCGGGATAGAATGTTGGTTTATTAGTCATGAAGTCCAATCCTCATTGGTTACACGGACTCGGATTTCCAATCAGACATAGACTCCAGAAAATCTACCTCCGGTAGTGTGTTTTGCATGGGGGGAGGAGTCGTGACATGGAGAAGCGTCAAGCAGAAATGCGTCATGATTCTACCATGGAAGCGAATATGTAGGCATTGCTAATGAGGCAATGAAAAAGCGGTTTAGCTCAAGCACTTCCTTGTGGACTTAGATGTGGTTAAATTTGCCCAAAGAAATCAACATTTATTGTGACAATGCCTTGAAGCGGTTTGCAAATTCAAGGGAACCAAGAGCCCACAAAGCCAGTAAACACATTGAAAGGAAATACCATCTTATACGAGTCATCGTTAAGAGAGGAGATATAGATGTGGCAAAGATAGCGTCTGAGGACAACCTAGCAGATCCATTCACAAAGAGTCTGCCTCTGAATACATTCGAGAGACATGTGGAAGGAATGGGTGTCAAGACCGTTGCCAATCTGCTTTGAGTATAAGTGGGAGAAATTATTAGGTTCGTGTAGGTGACATTAGATGTCACGGACTACTCGAGACGTGTTGTAGTATACTTAAAAGCAGACTTTGAGTATAAGTGGGAGATTGTTGGGATTATACTGAAAAGTATGCTTTTTACTTTGTATAATCGAAACTGAATTTTCAGACTTATTTACTGAAATAAATTGTTTATCACTGATGCTTTAAATATGATTGAATGTTATATATATTTATTTAATAACTGTTCAATAATTAAACGCGTGTTACATCAGAAGTTAATTTAGTGATACCGGATCACGAAGATTAAATTAATGATCCTTGTAACTAAAAAAAAGACGCCATTCACGACCTAGATGGAAATGAACAACCATCGCGAAAGGTTGAGGTGTAAGGCTCAGATTGGTTTGTCTTGACCAAGAGATTACACTAGTGCATGACCGATCTTGGAGAATAGGACCTCTGAGGAGGATAAATTCTTCAGAACTGAACAAGGAAGAATTAGACCTTAGTGGTTCGTTGTTTCTTAACCTTCGTCCCTTAAATAGGATCACGTGGGATTGGTAACTATTGCTTTGACTTATCATGGGTAGCGAATCAGAGAGATTCAATACTTTTTATCTTGGGCAATATTATTGGTCACATGTGATTGCTAAGATTTAATCTGAAGAATCGTAGTCAGTCGCTTTTGCTTGATTTGCCCCCTTGGGAGGTTCATAAGTTTTATCATACCAAATCTTGCAAGTGGAATTAGTTTCCGGATGGATAATAATGTTGAACCGCTTCCTCGACCAAGGACAAAAAGATATTAATTAACGGAAAGCTATTTCAAAGGCTTGAATTAATTAATGGGCTAGATAATCTTAAACACGAGAAATAATGACCGGAGCCATATTGACTGTAATATGGGTTAAGATGGATGGTGCAATATTAATTATGTAGTGGGATTAATTAATATTTATGGGCTTGAATTATATTGTGGCTCAATATTAGATATTCAAGATCCATTAGAAGGTCCAATCTTAATTCTCCTAAAGGCCCCCTGAGTAGCCCAACATATAGTCCAATAACTGAAAAGGTGATTAAAATAAAATAAATATTGTTGCTTATATTTCCTCTAATTTTTTGAAATTTATGGATAAAAGAGGGAGAAAGATTTTCTTTGAATTTTGTTATGGAATGAAGATATGTATTCTTGGAATACAAGATTATCTCATTAAATTCAAGAAATCTCCCACTTGGTTATCTATATAGAATATTTCGAAATTTTGAAAATATAGTGGGCAAGAAAGATTTTCTTGATTTTCTTGAAAAGATATTATGGAAGATATGTATTTCTTGAAATACAAGAATATCTCATAAATTCAAGAAGATTCAAATCTTGGATTCTTGTAACACTAAATTTTCGAAAATCACCATAATAGAGGATGTGGGATTTTTGTGGAATATTTTAATTATGGGAAAAAGAATATAGAAGATATATTCAAGATTTCTTGGTGACCAAGAAAAGTCTTTTCCCACATTGATTTTCTACATAAAATTCTACCACTCCCTCTCCTATAAATAGGGGATGATTAGTTCATTCCCAAGTACAATTTCATGTGCTGGAAATATTATCAAATCCACATAAGTGGTGCAACAAAGTTTATTTTTCCTTTTGTTAATTGTTCGACGAGTGTCCTTCCACCGGATAGTTGAGCAAGGGCTAAGGGAATACTTGGGAAGTCCTTTTGGTTAGTCCGTCCGGCCGAAGTCAACCGGCCGTCCCGAGAGGCTACGCCACGTAAACCCGTAGATTCCGTGCGTGGGGTTTTACGTGGCTTTTTATATGCATGATATGTTGTTGCAATTATTATTTGAATTAATATAGGATTAATTCATGCTAGTAATAATTAATGAATTAAATTTGTATTTAAATATTCACCCCGAATAGATCTGTGCAACTCATTCCCCAACACAAGCTTATGACAATTATAACAAGTCATCTTGCTCTTATCTTTCTTCTTCTTAAACCTTTTCTTTTTCATCTTTCCACCAGGTTTGTTAGTAGGATTGTTGAGATGATTTCCAGTCTGAGGTTGCTTACCTTTCTCCCCTTTCTTCCAGTTTTTCTTTCGTTTAAAGCCCGAAGCTTGTTTCGAACTGGATTCAGTGAAGTGAACACTAGATGATGACTTGACAGCTCCAAGTCGTTCATCTTCTAGCTCAACATGTCGAGCTGCATCAACAAAAGTCTTGATACTTTCGTTATGGGCCAAGTTGAACTTCAAGTGTTCCCACTTATCGGGAAGTGACCGGATGAGGGCTTGAATTTGTTGTTCATCAGAGAGAATATGACCGGCAGTTTTAAGTTCCCTGATCATATTAGACATTTCACAGATATGTTTTCTAATATTATGATCAACTTTTTTTCTTATAAGTGTCGAACTTAATAGTGAGCTGCGACGAGTAACTGATATACCTCCATACTTCTCCCTCAAATACACCCAGATATCATGAGCAGTTGGATGTTGTTCACACTCGTGAATCATGTCATCAATTACCTAACTGACAAGTATACCTCGAGCTGTAGAATTTTTCTTTTTCCACACAAGGTACACATCTTGGTCCCTTCTCCCTTGAGTCCCAGTTCCAACTCCAGGATCCTCCTTCACATGATTGATAGCGTCTAAAGCATCTTGTTCGTCAAGGACGTACCAGATCTTATGACGCCAGGTGTCATAGTTATCACCATTTAGTTTCTCGCCCTTGTTCAACTCAACGATAATAGTTTTTGATGCCATTTGTCTAGAATTTGCAAGAAGTGATACAAATATTTAAATGTAAGTCCACATTTATTATAAAATTTCACGTAAAGCAAGTTTGACATCCAAAATTGCAAGCACAAAGTATGATTTCGAAAAATAACTTAAATTCATTAATCATCAATCATATCAAGTACCTCAAAATTTGATTCAATCTTCTAAACAAAAAATTGCATAAGTTTTAGCAATAATCATTCGCCCAAAGCTAAAACATCCCTCAATATGAAATAACAAGCTTATATCAAAACATACATCTTACATATATGTCATAAAGCAACTATCATTTCATACAACAATAGTTTTTCTAAACGGACTAACACAAGTCTAATAAAACAAACTACAAAAATAAATAGTCATATACAAATACAACTAATGACGTCCTCTTGAGTAAAACAAGTAACGACGTCCTCTTAAGCAAAACAAGTCACGTCTACTCTTCATAAGGGACTTAATTTCCTTTTCAAAAGTTTTTTCAGCAGCTTTATGAAGAACATTTGCAAAATGGTCTAACATGGAATTTCTAATTCCACTGTTTCTTCTATTCCTCATATTAAGAGCACCGGATTGACGAAGTCCCCCATTTCTTAAACTTGCAGACCGTGCAACTTGTTTACACTTTTCATCAACAATCATTTTCATTACGATGTCTCGACCACTAGGCACATTATCTAATGTTGATAATTTACCCCTAAAAATAGTTTGAAGTCCAGGTGAAAGTGAATTAACCCAAACTAAAGAAGTGTTAATATCAGTGCCTACGGTCGATGGAAGGATCTCTCTCTGAACCAAAAACTTCAAATATATGTACATGTCATACATGCATATAAAGTGTTCTTCTAGAGTTTGATTTTCTTTCATTTTGCAATTCAAAAAACTTTCAAGCAGTTTTTTCTTTGACGAATGTCTCGCGTAGAGATAGTTCTTCTGAGACGCATACCTAGAAAATGAGCAACCAACCAATAACAAATTAGTCAAACTTCCAACACATGAATACAAAACTTACTCTAACGCAAAAGGAAAAACACATTTCCAAGCGTAGTAAGTTAATTCAACTTTGGTCCTCAATTTCATAGATAAATAAATATTTGTAATAAATTGCTCAAATGCCACATGACAATACTCATTATGAATCTACACAGAATATCAAGCTCACAGGAATTTTCGTTGATCAAAATGGAATTAAAATGACCTCAAACGAGGTAAATAAAAATGAAAAGAGCGCGCAATCGTCGAAATAGGCTCAAAATAGGACTGTAAACAGCCATTTTCGGCCAAATGACATCACACACGCAAACCCAGGCGTCAACCCGAGCCACCACGCGCAAGCCCGAGCCTTCACGCCCCTACACGCGCAACGCGCGTGAGTTCACGCGCATTCACATGCCGGCACCATCATCCGCGCGTGTGTCCCACGCGCCTACGCTGACGGTTGCGCGTGTTTCCCACGCGCCGACACTGATGGTCGCGCGTGTGTCTCACGCGCCGACACTGACGGCCTCGCGTTTGGCCCACTCGCCGACACCGACCGCCGCGTGTGTGGCCCACGTGCCGGCAATCTGACTTTGACCGAATTTTTTAATTAATTGCAAATATGTCCCTAGTAAATATCTAATTCTCAAAAGGCAACCCCACAAGTTTCTGCAAATTTTCGATCTAGTCCCAAAACTATACAGATTTTTCAAAAATCCATAAGTCACTCAATACTTGACCAAAATTGACAAACTTTATACCAAAAGAATCGTCTCGGAACGTAGAGTCTTTCTAAACTAATACTTTTCCACGATTCATACTGTATATGTTCGAATTTTTCAGTCAAAGTCTCGTAAAATTTCCCAAAAAAAAATTTTATCTTTAAAAAGACAAGGCCAAAAATTATGAAACTTTACAGTATGTTTCAACACTATACAACGCATATAAAAAAAAAAATTGGCCTCAAATTCGTCCATTTAAAAAAAATATGCATCTTAGGAAAAAATACGAACGCACTTAAAACATGTGAACAAAGAAACACAAATATCACAGGCTATATAAGTACGAACGAGAATCACAATAAGCACAACGAGAGTCCAACACATTGGCTCTGATACCATTGTTGGATTACTCCTACAAAAAGGGAAACATGCCTTTGGTGATCACGTGAAATAATATCGAAGGATTAAGGATTAACAATTTTTAAAAATTTGACGCTCACGTTAATCGGATTCTCCTAGTCCGAATAGCAATCCTAGTCCGAAGGATTAAGAAAAGTTGTTTTATGGGGGTAGTAAGTGTGTATGGGGGGTAATAAGTGTGTGTTGTAAGGTTATTAGTGGAGAAGAGTGTGACCATTTTTGGGTGTGCAAAATCTTATAGATGAAAAAAAAAAGTGTGTTAAGTGTGTTTGTTTATAAGTGGAGAAGAGTGTGACCATTTTTTGGGTGTGCAAAATCTTATGACGGAGGAGTAGTATTCAACAATTGTAAATTCAACAACATTTTAAGTCATTAAGTACAATTCAATAAATGAATTCCTGAACAAGTTGCAAAAGATAGTCATAGGATTCACAAAGATTTAGCCCTAACAACACAATAAACGAAACAAGAAGATATACATATATAATATTTTAATATGTAAATGTAATTTAGAGTAAAAAAGATGGTGAATGAAGCTGAGCAAGAATGACAGAAGCGGCGCATTTGAGCAGTGAAAGTGAGTTGGTAATTAGGGTTCCTTGAAATCTTATATGTTAATAACGTAATATACATGTATAATATTTTAATATGTAAATGTAATTCGATTTATTCGGTTTAATCAATTATTTTTCTATATTAATTGAGCCAAAATCGAAAATCGATTTTGTTTCAAAATGTATAACGGAATCGATATTTTAAACTGTATTTAACCGAACCGAATTAACCGAAAAAACGAATTAACCAAAAATTATCGGTTCGATTCGGAAATCGGTTTTCTTGATTTTTTGCCCACCCCTACTTCTTTTGGTGGTCTTTGACATTGTGAAAATAAAATATTTGATCGATTATGTAGCCATGCTCCCTCAACTTCTTGACTAACCAATCGAGCTTATATATCTCATCACTTGAAGGGTGTGTGATTTGTCACAAGAAACAAATGAATGAAAGAAGAATTAAATATTTTTTATTCGATTCGGTATTTATATTCGAATACAAATTATTTTTTTATAATTGTAAAGTATTCAATCCGATATTCACAAAGTTCGATTAATATATATAATAAATAATTAATAGTAATACATATCATAAATTGAATGAAAATTAGTAATATATATTATATTATTATTAATGACAAATAATATATACTTCATCTAATTGAAATACATGTCATTTTATATCAATGCACACATATTAAGAAAACATTAATTTTGAAATTCTTTAAAAATAGACTTTGAAAGTTAATTCTCCCTCATTTTTTATTTACATGTTGTTTTATCCTTTTGAATTATTTGTGAAATAGATGTCGTTCTGGTATTTTATCCATTTTTATCTCATATTTACCCTTAATATTGTAATTTTTAAATTTCAAATTTCCTACAAATATATTGTGTGTTTAATTTTTCAACGAATATTATTTATTATTAAGAATATTTAAATAAGATTAATTAAGATTAATTTTGAAAAAAAATATGTCCTTAATTTGCCTTAAAAACCCCATAATGATATCTATTAAAAAAGGAGGGAGTATTATTTAAGATATTTTTATTGATTCTATTAGTAAAGTAGAATTAAACATAATTAATTGATCTTGAGAAATGCAAAACGACATCTAAAAAAAAAAAAAAGAGGAAGTACTATTTAATATAATTTATTTCTAAATAATCAAAGAACCCAAATATGACATATAAATTGCAAATGATATTGAAATGCCAAAATAACATCTAAAAAAATGGAGGGAGTACTATTTATAAACACTATCGAATGAATAATTCGAACACAACTTTCAAATCAAATACGAATCATATTTAAATTTTGAATTTTAAACCAATGCAAAAATGTTTTTAAATAGTTTAAGCATCAACATTGGATTCGTTTACATCCCTACCAGCTACGACCGGGTTGCTTTACAGGGCCTATGTTTCTCATATTCATTCTGATCCTTTCAACATCATCCCACCTCCCACAAAACGCATATACATTAGACAAAAGTACATATGCTGCACTACAATGTGGATCAATTTCAAATATCATTTTTGCAGCATTTTCAGCCACTTCTACATTCAATTTCCCCCTGCATCCACTCAACAATGCAAGCCAAATCAAGATATTTGCTTTCATAGGCATCTTTTTCACTAAATCCTCTGCTTCGTTCACCTTCCCACTTCTGCACAATAAGTCCACCATACATGCATAATGCTCGAGCTTCGTTTCGACGAATGAAAGTCTCCGTATGCTCTCAAACAAGCGTCGTCCCTTCTCAAGCATTCCGGAGTGGCTGCAGGCATTAAGCAGGCCGGTGAATGTGATCTCGTCCGAGTTTGGTTCCCGTTTTCGTCATTTGGGTGAAGAACGATAGGGCCCACTCGACACAGCCGTGTTGAGCGCACCCCACGATTATTGAGTTCCAAGAAACGGTGTTCTTGTTCTTGATTTCCTCGAATGACAAAACCCCGTCTCGGATATTTCCACACTTTGTATATAAAACGACGAGGGAATTGCCAACGAAGGCATCGGTTCCCAACCCTAGCTTAACGGCTAAACCGTGAACCCCTTTCCCCCAATCGATTGACTCCATTTCACGAACCGAGTTCAGAACACTTGCGAACGATGATTGATTTGGAGTTACTCCGAACCTAATCATATCACCGAAAACTCTCAATGCAGCATCATGCTTATTGTTCACACCATACCCTGTCAAAAGAGACGTCCACACAACCACATTCCGATGCAATCTCTGATTAAAAACCTTCACACATCCCTCCATTTCTTCGCTATTTGCATAGAAAGTGATCATCGAAGCAGTAATATACGCATCATAATCATAACCAAGCTTCATAACCTGCCCGTAAACCTGATTCCCGAAACTTAGATCACCAGCATTACCAGAGCTCGAAATAGCAGAGCACAAAGTACTCGAAGTAGGCTTCACTCCAACACTCACCATCTCCCCAAAAATCGACAAAGCCTCGTCGCTCCTCCCCTGTTTATCAAGCCCACTGATCATCGTCGTCCACGAAATCACATTCCTGTCAGGCATTTCATCAAACACTCTGACCGCCTCTTCGATTCTCCCATTCGTGAATAACCCATTAACCATCACGTTCCACGCTGCCGTATCCCTAACTGGCATCTCCAAGAACATTCTTTTAGCTTCTTCAATCCTCCCATTCTTGAACAGGGCGTCGATCATCGTCGTCCAAGAAACGACATTCTTGTCAGGCATTTCGTCGAACACCTTCAGCCCCATTTCCAGATTGCCAGAATTGACGCAGCCTTTGATCATTGAGTTCCACATGACTGTGTCTCTCAGAGGCGTTTCGTCGAACAGTTTCAGTGCATCGTCCAATTTGAAATTATCAATGCGGGAAGAAATCATCTTTGTGGTTGAATATACATCGCGAGAAGGCGAATGAGAAAAAGCTCGATCTTTATCGTGTGTTTTTCGATTCTTCAAAGGATTAACAATGGCTGAATCAGAGATTTTTGAAGGGTTTATGAGGATAGTGAGAGAAGCAATACTTGGTTTGGTGAAATTCGACACGAAATTTTCGAATCTGGTGCCAATTCTTAGCATTTCTGATCATAGTAGTTTTGATAGACGTTTGAACTTTGAAGAAATAATTGAAAGATTGACACTACCTTAATATTTTGAAATTGTTTGATTTAAGGCTGTTTGTGATGGAATGACATCAATTTCACAAAAATATTCAGTAAATTTGAACGGACTTTATGTCTGATAAATCTAAATGTCGAACTCCAGAGTCAAAAAAATTAAACAAATGTGAAATATTAATGAATATGAGCTCGATTTATTCAATTTAATTAATTTTAGTTAAGAAATAGAACTTTTATTAAACATTAAATAAACAAGACAGAAGCTTGTATATAGATTGTTAATACTATGAACTTTATTTTTAATTTATGCATTTAACCCTATCCAGGGTATAATATAGGTTAAATTTAGTGGTTTAAAAAAATATTAGAAATGAGTTAAATGAGTAAAATTATCAAAGCTCAAAGCATGAACCTGGTTCATGGGAGATCAACTCAATAAACTAACACCAGTGAACATTGTTCAACGGTTAAACTTTCATTTAGTAGTGCCATTACACCTACAAACTAATACAAAAAACAGTTCGATGTGTTTTGTATATATAGAATATTATGATATTAATTTATACCAGTAGTGATATAATTGAATGAATGTTATGACATTACTAAATGAATGACAATGAAAATCCACTGTTAACTCCAAAAAACGGATAGGAGGAATTAAAAGAAAATTAGAAATACATCGGCTAGTTATCGCAAAAATCTCTGCCAAAAAGAAAAAGAAAAATTACTAATAGGTACAAATTTATGATGCAATTTTTTTTAGAAAGGAATTTATGATGCAAATTATTAATATGTATAAATGAGATTGCATATTCAGTCAAATTTGCACGTGAAAGTGTAAATATATCTATGTATATATAATTATTTTTTTATCTATTAGTAAATTGTAATGCTGAATGTGAGTGTTTTTAATTTCTTTATCATAACTTGAAAGCCGGATAGAGAACACATGAAAGAAAGAATATCTCCAACTTTTTCAACTTTTCAATGAGAGGTGGTTTCTTTGCTAACATATTACTTTTGAAATTGAGCATAATTCGAGCATTTATAATATGAGAATATTCAAACTTGTCAAATCTTGATAATCATGCAAGAATTAATTGGAGAAATCATAATTCAGATTATTAGGAAAGTTGAAAAATAAAGCCCTAATTTTTTAAAAATCAAAGCTAGAAACTGCAAAGAATGGTAGGCAAGTAAGAATCTGGTATTCCATCTCTTGCAATCAACATTCAACTTTACAGCCCCTGTAGAAAACCTTTATGATCATATTCATAATCATACACAATCTTGCAAGAAAAGAATTCTTCCACCTAATACTTTTTTACACATATAAGACCTCTATCAATCTCCACAAAACACATGCAAAACTATTCTTGATCAATCCTTCCTATCAATCTTAACCACATCCGTTGATCGTCGCTCGTTTTTTCAATATCGTAGATGATGAAATCCGTTGCTCGGCTTCTTCTCTTCCTCAACTTTTGATGTACGCTATAGTTCTAGGTATCGGCGCCTGGGCTATGAACAGAGCTATCGATCATGGTTTCATTATCGGTACGTGTATGCATGTTTTTTTTGCCCTTTAATTTTCACCAATTTTAATTTTAGTCTAACTTTTCAACTTCGAAAATTGTCCTTTAAGTTTGTTGAGTTCCACTTTTTCGTCCTTTTAATGGCCAAAATTGGTTAAATTCAACTGGACTCTCACACTTCTTGCCATGGGGTAATGTGTCTTTGAGAAACATTTCCAGAGGGTAAAAGAGCATATTTGGACTTTGGAGGGGCCTAAATGCAAATTTCTTTTTATTTTCCAGGTTTGCGTGCAAAGAGATTGAAAAACATGTCAGAAATTCCAGTTTGGTGAGTTGAATGAATAAATATGCCAGGCATGGAAAATAATTGATTTTACAGAGATTTATAAATTAATTTAATTTTTTTTTTATTTTGCAGAAAACAATGGAGGCTTTCATGATTATACTTTCTGCTACTCAGCTGTTTTATATAGCTGCTATTCAATATTCATTGAACAGAGGACACTGAGTTATGATCCCCAGAATTAGTCGGTCATCGGACCAGATACCGAGTTATAAAAATAAAATAAAATTAATTTAATAGATTGAGCTCGACTAAATGACAAACTCAATAACGATTTATAACTTATATAAATAGGTGCTGTTAACAAATCCACCATAAAGCAATGAAACCAACAATTAAGAAAAGGGACTGAAGTAAGGACCGAAAAAAGATTGCATCAACATATATTTAAAAAAAAATTGTAAAATTTGCAACTTCATAGTTTCCTCAAGAAATAGTTTCCCGTCAAAAAGATAAAATAAAAAAGAAAAAAGAAATACCAAACACATTTCAAACTCAGAGAAGATTCAAACTAGTCAATCTAGAGGATCTTGTAAGAATTAATTTCAGAAAATGTACTCTAAAAGTTATTCAGTAAATAATTAAAATTGAAGAAAAGCCTAAAGAAAGATGAGTTAAAATGACATGCAGCCTAACAAGAAAGAACCAAACAAAAATCTTTCCACATGAGATGTTAATCCCTTATAAAACCCATTTCTTTCTGTATTCGTATACAAAAATCTTTAAACTGAGAAATCCCTTGAGTCAAACTCAACCACATATGTTCAAAGTTGGTTCCTTTGTCAACCTTGTATACAATGTCTGAGCAGCTTAAACCTATCGTGGGGCATTTTTCTGGCAAACTCAATAACCTGATAGATGAGTAAGTCTCTTGTACACTAGCTTTACGGCACAACAGCACGCAACTAATACTGTTCAGCGAAAACAACTAATACCGTTTCAACATGCACGGTGCACCATTGAACTTGGTGCATACAAGACTTTGTCAGACTAAATTAACTAGAGTTGAGCACAAATTCTTCAAGTCTGCTCTAAAGAAAAAACCTACTTATGAAACAATTCCAAATAAAGCATGAGACAATTCATTAACGAAGATGAATCAATGACCAAAAGATGATAGCAGCAACATATAATTCCAAAAAACACAGGAAATTGTAGTTTTCTCAAGAAATATCAAACTGCACTGCGTCCCCACGACAATCATCATATCACACTCAAGAAGAAGCAATTCTAATCACTGAAAAATGAACAAAAATAGGATTCATAATTTGTATGTACTAGCTCGTAGGTGCTTTCCATATAATACTAAACACTAGTGAAACTATTAAGTCATTGACCTTGCCTCCTTGCACATTATTCTTTAGATTTTGTTCGTTAAAGAAGAATGATCAACGACGAATAAATGGAGTCCTTCAGAGCATTCCATAAGCAAAAAGGCAGACTCATGATCTGTTTCTTTCTGTACAAATAAGAAAGTAGGATTTAGCATTCGGCGATGTAAAAAAATAAAGCAATCAATCAAAATATACAAGTAATGATTTAGCTCTCTCATCAGTGTTTACATGAAAGGCATTTTTCATCCCACTGATTAGTTTTAGTGAACTTATATAATGAGAGAGCAACATGAGTCTTTTCTATTGTAAAACTAGAATCAGCTCCCATTAAGATTCATACGAGTTGAATTTTTCCTACTTCTTGGCTATCCTTGAGAGAAGCCACCAAACCTGCCTAGAGAATATTCTAATACCAAAATCCTAATCATATCAAGTGTTTGGACAATAAATATGCATATGACACAAAGGGTATGTTTGATTTGAGATTTAGTGGATTTTGGAATCTTGATTTTAAAATCTAGTGGATTTCAAAATCCTGTGTTTGATTTGAGATATAAGTAGTAGGATTTAACTTTATGTTAAATCAATGTGTAAGAATGTGTGATGTATTATATTATTGTTAATTGTAATTGTAATGATTGAATGATTGTTTAATAATTAATGTGTTCTATTGGGAGTTGTAAATGTGAGAAAAAATGTATGGAAAGTGATATTAATAAAAGAAATGTGGGAATAAAAAAATCATATTGCCTTAATAAGTCATTGGATAAAGTGTAATGGAGAAAAAGAAATGGTATTCTAGTGTTTATATGTATCTGTAGGGGTGAATATATTGGGTCTAAAAATCCGAACACTAAGAATCCCAAAGTAGAACAACATTTAGATTTCGAAATATCATATCTCAAATCAAGCATACCCTAAGATCTGATAAAGTTTAATCTGAATTTTGCAAATTTGAAGTAAACTATACATCTACCAATTGAACACAAAAACAAACAAAGAGTAGGTCTAGTGTGAAAATTTTCATGTATGAAAATCTATAAAATTGCCCTAAATCAACCATCTACACCCTAAACACTAAATAATGAACCCTAAATTATGACCTATTTGGGCCGGGTGAACCATGAACCACTTGGGCCGAGTGAACTATGAACCACTCAATTTTGTCTTACCTTCACCAATTACAGAATTTGATTGTAAATTAAAGTTTTTTCATGTATGAAAATTTTCATACTAGACTTTGTCACAAATAAATACACCTCAGCTCATCACTCAGCAAAACTCATCTATCCAGTATTGCTAAAGCAGAGCTCTGCGAAGAACAACAATCCCACTTCACAGCATTGTATATCAGAATCAAAAGCAAAAACCAACATGCTCTAGCACCATTTACTCAACTATAATTGTAAACATATTGCCATATGGGGAATTCCAACATAAAATAGATGAACAGAACCATACTACATTTCAAACTCTTCATGATTGAGCAAAAGTAGAGATAAATCGTTCTTTTATACTGACCGTGAATTATCTACCAGACCCCGAAAAAAGTTCAAATAGCCCACAACAGCTCTTCCAGGATGTTGGTGGCTCTGCATGTGGGGCAGGAACTAGCAACGGCTGCAAAGAGAGATTCAAAAAGATTAAAATGGAATGAATGCAATCAAATTTGGTAGTAAATAAAAACCAAAACGAGAATGTACCTCAGTAACTCCTGAATCCTTCTCAGCATCTCTTCCATTATCAGCAGCTGTTACAGGTACATTGCATGACAAATTTAATTGATCATCGTTTTCCTGTGCAATGTTCTCAACAGATGGAATGAATGCTTCCTTCTCCTGTGATGCTGCATCATTAGAAGTTTCTGGAACACCTACATGTTCTTCAACAGAACTCTCCTTTTTCTCCCCATTTGCATTGAATACATATTCAACTGTAGAAGGAACCGCAGGTGTGATATTCTCGATAATCGAACTACTTGCCCCTTCGATATGAGTGTTATCAATAACCTCAACATGTTCTCTGGAAAAAGTATCAGCTACCTTAACTGAATCAGCAACGGGAGTGATACGGACTGCAGCTTGACTACTTTTGATGCCATGAGACTCATCATCAGAACTGCTGCTGCTGCTGCTGCCACTGCCCGAGCTCCCAGACGAACCCCCATCGTAAGATGACTTCCTCGACGTCTCATCATGCTGAAACTTTCCATTTTTCTCACTGGTTCCATCCTCAATCTTGAATTCCCTTTCAACTGAAATTGCACTCCCCTCATCTCCGACTTCGATTTTCGTTCCTTCTACAGATTTCCCCCTCTTCTCAATTTCCTCTTCCTCCCCCTCAGTTAAAAGGCTGTGTTGGCTATGGTGGTCCTGAGACGCAGGGGAACTAACCTCTCCAACATCACTCTCCTTATCACCACCTACTATATTCGAATCCATTCACACAATTCAAATCAGGAGCAGAACAACACAAAACCACAAACAAATTAGAACTCTCACTAACTTTTTTCACAGTTCCAAACAAAAAACCTAGCAACCAATGCCCAATTACACCGATACACGAACCACATAAAATGAAATTGACAACAATTTATACAAAATCACACAGCAAACACGAATTAAAAACAAGCGCACAGACCGAATTGATGGAAAAACAAACTGTAAAGTTCCTAAAGATAAAAACAATAATTGAGCAGCACATGGGGGTGATGTACCCATGTATTGAATTAAATAAAGCGCGGAATCATCTTTTTCCAAATAAAGTTGGATAGCAATTGTACCATGAGCGTGAGAAGAAGCGGATGATGACGGATTGGGGTGGTTGCCGGGTTGATTTCCCTTCTTTTTCTTGGCAGCTTTTCGCTTCTTTGCACCTGATGGCATGGTGGTGGATTGATTGAGAGTGGATTCGAATTGAATCGTGGGATGTTGGCTCGATTTCCAGATTCTTCTCTCTCCCCCACACTTTCTCTCACTTCAACACCCAAAGCTTTGCTGTTTTTGTTTCTACTAGAGAGAGAGAGTGTGTGTGTGTGTGAATGTGTGAATTTCAAAAAATAAAATTAGAAAAAAGGAAAAAAAAATGAGCACAGCGAAGAAGAGACGGGTTGGTTGGATGTGAGGTGAGAAATATTGGATTTTAAGGGAATCTCGTGGGGTAGATCAACTGTTTCTCTATATTTACCACACCGCTCTTTTTACCATCCAAACATGCCCTTCCATTCTTCCATTTCTTTTTGGGAAATTCCATTCAACCATTTCACTTTTTATTTTTTTTAAAATTAAATGTTACTCCCTCTTTTTCGGTATAAGTTTTTCCAGACGACTAAGTGTGTGTTTTGAAACATATGTGAGAAAGTAGAAGTGTTTTTAATAAAAAAAATAAGTTGGGTCACACCAGCTTTAAAAAAAACACTTAACTAATGTTCTCTTGTGATTGAAAACATGCATTAAGTCTTGTATGTATCCATATGCATCATGCACTCATAGTGCATTTTAGAATTATACAATTTTTTATACTGAAAGATATAACTTATTTGCATTGAACTTGGTAACTATTAATATAGATAAATAGTTGCACGGTTCGGTGTAAACAAGTGACATTATTCAAAGTAGAATGATTCTAAAATGCATTATGAGTGCACGGTACACCTGGATGCACATGAGACTCACTCTTTCCTTTCTTTTGGACTATTTCATTAACGAATAATAATAAAGTAATAAATTATGGGTACTTTTATTGAAAATTAAAAGGTACTTTTGAGAATTGGAGGGAGGAAAAAAATATGTTGAATAATGAGTGGAGTAATGAGTGACATTTTTGTAATATTGTATGAAAAGTGAGGATACAAATTATGGATAGTGAAGCTATTTTTTTTTATTTATGAAAATGAAAACTTATTATGAAAGAATATCAAAGGAAAGTGAGAAATTTATAATGGAGAAGACGTAATATATATTTTGATTTTATTTAAACGAGTATATACTAAATAGAGTGGGGTAATGAGTGAGGTTCTAACTTCTAAGGGCTAATTTTATAAATTTATATATATAAAATAAATAAATTGGTTGAATTGTATATATATATATGAGTTGAAAAATATGAATGTTACGAGGATGAAGTTTATGAATTTATTTTTATTTTTGAAGTATGTAAATTATTTTGGGACGTAAAAAAAAAAAAATGCAAGTATATATGAAATGGATGGAGTATTTTACAAACATATTGCTGAGGGTAATATTTGTATGTTGCATAATTAATACTCAGTAATAAAAACAATTAATATTGTTCGTGATAAAAATTTATATTATTCAATGGTAATACCTAATATGATTTAGTAAAAATATTTCCGTAAAATATGCAATTGATAATGTTCAAAAAATACACCAATTATATGGTACAATTGATAGTGTAAAAGATTTTTTCCATTATTGATTGTTATTTAATAAAGTACTTGACATGTATTTAAAAAATAAAATACATAATAGTACGATGAACGTTGGATGGGTGTCAAATGATCAATTTAAAATAAATACTAGTATTAATTAATATCTAGCGGCTTATAAGGGATGAGTTTTCATTTTCTTAAAATTTCGTTAATGTTTATTATTAGCAACGTGAAATTATTATAGTAAGTATCCTTTCTGTGATAAATTGATCTCGTTTAAAGTTAAT
This sequence comes from Stenogyne calaminthoides, assembly GCA_037126765.1. Taxonomy (NCBI): domain Eukaryota; kingdom Viridiplantae; phylum Streptophyta; class Magnoliopsida; order Lamiales; family Lamiaceae; genus Stenogyne; species Stenogyne calaminthoides. The sequence continues at coordinate 3,024,832 of JBBCBC010000026.1, read as the reverse complement.
GTATTTTTACCATTTATCTTCATGTATTTTTTATTTTAATTAATAAATAAATTTTGACCGTCTGTGACTTTACAATTGAATTCTTTTTAAGAAGAGGTTGATTGAATGCTAAATAAATGGATGACATTTTGTGGGGGTGGTCTTTGATATATATTGTATTAATTGGCATGTAATTTTATCGTTTTTACAAATTATAATCTGTATAATTTTTTATACAAAATGTAATGTACTAGTTAAAATTGGGAAAAAACTATTTGCTAAAATATTTTTTTCGATATTATGGTATATATAACATATTATTTGTTACTATATTTAGCTGAAAAATTTTTCAAAAAACAAATCTCATGTTGGAATCGATCACTTTTTATTAGCACATATTGCAATTTTGTTAAAAAAAAATAATAGATTGTAATTTATCAAAAGAGCAATAGTACAAATTGAAATTTATAATTAACCTTATTAATTGATTTAAAATTTATTAGATATATTATGTGATTGATTTAATTCAATATCATTATTTTCATTAGTGAAAAATTACTTGTGGAAAAATTTAAAAAGATAATATTAAAAAAAGAGAAGAAGAACGATTTAACATATATATAGTGGCTTCGGATATAATAATATAAATATTTCATTCCACCAATTGCATTAATTGATGTACAGTTAAAATAATTAATATGTTTTTAATATATTTTTAATAGAATAACTAATATAACCTAAAATTATACTTAAATGGCACGATACAATTGATATATAATTTTTTTTTTTTAAATCTTTGTATGATTTTTTTTTATAAGCATTCATATATTTTCAGAAAAATAAATTAAAAAATAGAAACTTGGTTATAATCAACCACACAGGTACACTTCATAAATGTATGCTTACCCTACTACTACGTATTAGGCATGTAGAGACTATTTTGTTAATGTTGATTTAATGGTGCATTTAACCTAAATATATAATTTAATGTTATGGTTTACAAAGGGACAATAAAATTAAAATAAGCCATTCAAATTGGCCCACGACAAAATGATCCGTGCCACATATTTCCCGTTTTCGAATTATTTAAATTTATTCTATATTTAGAAAAAAAAAATTGATTGACATGTGCTTCTGAAAAATGTATATATTAAATCTGGATCCATACACAAATCTGTTTCATTTGAAATTTATGTGAGTGAATTTTTTAAAATATGTTGATCGTGTATTCTGAACCACACAATTAATAAAATTTGTAATTTGATTTTTGTTTGAATTGATATATGAATCCTTTCACACATTTAAACAAAAAGACTAGAACGGTTCGATTTTTTATCTCTTTTAGAGAAATCGATTCCGCATTTAAACAAATTTGAAAATTATATACAATTTATTTTTTTACAGCGAAAACAATATACAATTAAATGAAGGGTTTATTCTAAAAAAAAAAAAATACAAGACCTTTACGATCACGACTTTTAATATTTTTGTAAAAAAATTTAAATTTTTATTATGTTTCAATTTGATACCTATTTTTTAAAACTCGATAGAAAGATGTGACATGACTCGTCGGAACTTGTATCTGAGTGCCACATTGGGACGCCACGTAATAATTTTTTTTTTTTTTTTAAATTCCACATCAATAATAACTCTTTCAACTTTTCTAAAGTAACACTTTCCGCATTGCACTATGCTTTTATAAACGTTTTTTTTTTTCTTCAGGATTACAAAACAAAACTAACACTTTTAATTTCAGAATTTAAATAAAAGATGGTTTCAAAATTAATACAAAAATCCCACACTCACCCTTCGAAGAACAAAAACCCTAGTTAATTAACACTCACTCAACAAATCACTTGCCCTTTAAACGCGGACTCAAGTAAAATTTTCACCACTCATTAGCTAACAAAAATGCAAATTAACAACTAGTAACACATAGACAACCATTCATACTTAAAAAGAAAAAAAAATCAATATTAATTGGACTAAAAAGATTTTGACCCACTATTACCACCACTGTTTGAAGCCCTTTTTCTTCTTCAACTGCAGGAGTTCAACGTCTACCAACTACTACTGTTGAGTTTGATGTAAAATTTTGAGATTTTGACAATTTGTATTGCGTCGAGTTTCGCCATTTTAGGGTTCTTGATTGGGGATAGCAAATAATTTTGGGGATTTTGAATTTTGTTAAATCTGATAGTGAAAAAATAATTTGTTTATTAATTATGAGAGTGAAAACGTATATTTGGATTAGTGTAGAAAACATATATTGAACTTATATAAGTGTTATTATTTAATGTAGAAATCATTGGTGTTGATGTGAAATTTAAAAAAAAAACAAAAAATTATGCGGCACCTGATGTGTTGCTCAGACACAAATTCCGGCGACCCATATCACTTATTTCTGCCCGAATTTAAAAAATAGGTATCAGATTGAAACACAATAAAAAGTTGAAATTTTTTTACAAAAATAATAATGATCGTGATTAAATTGATACTGAGGGTTAATATCGTGTATATTTTAAAAATTAACCCTTAAATAAATTAATATTTATACGAGACAATCTTATATATTAACATAAATTAATATTTACTGTATTAGTATGAATCATAAGTTAACAGGACTCCAACCTAATCGTTATAAGTGAGCAATTCTCCCTTTTTACTTTGGAAATAAAAATAAAAATTTGGGGATCATTTTTTCTTTTAAAATATTATTCGATTGGGGTTCCATAAGTTCATTATGGATGAAAGTCGTCTTATATATTAAACATTCTCATGCAAGTTTTAGCATAGTGCTAAAAGTAAACTTCATTTGGAATTAGACAAATTGTTATAATCATAAGTTTGACAATTCTCTCTTTTTATCATGTTTCAATAATTTATTATAAAATATAAATGTAATACTACCTGTTATTTTTCTACATACTGATAGTGATTTTGTTTGGTTTAGGTGTCGACTTTACATTAGATCTAATTTAAATCGTTTGCAAGATGATATATTACGACAGTACATGTCATAATTTGGTTGAAATGACAAAGGGACGAGTCTAACGCGAGTATGATCTATCCCAAGCCCCATCCATCAAGATATAAATTTTTTAATTTGACATTAAATACTTCAAAGTAAAAAGTACAGTATATAATTATTTAAAATAACATTTATTATTAATTTAAATATTAATTAATAACAACACATTATGTTTATTTACACAAAAATAAATATACAATAATACAAATATAAATTTGTATATATATATTTTTTTTCTAAAAGATTAAATGATGACTCGAACCTATAATCTTACAGTATAAATAGAGGTGATTAAACTGCTTGAGCTATTCCACATTTCCACTTCGTCCGAACCACAACTCTAGTTCTGGGGCAGTCCAATAAGAATATATATATATATATGTGGCGGTTTAGTTGGTACTGTGATAAGTTCTTTTTTTTTTTAATAGGAAAATACATATATTAATGAATAGCCGGAATATCGGCGTTCACATCGTACATAATCACCTTCGGAATGGACGATGAACAATAACAAGACTCACGAGAGTCTGCAAACTATGTCAACTCATTGACAACCTTATTAGTAGTCCTACGGACCCAATTAAAAGAGCAAGAATTGAATAGATAACAAATGTTACGAATATCCGCTATGATACCCCCAAAGTATGAGATATTTTTCTTCGGCCTTTGTAGTGCCCAGAATACCACCTGGGAATCGACTTCAGCAACCATATCTGTTGGGAAATTTGTAATTTTGATGGAAGTTCCAAAACAGATTGTAATAGGACCAGTCAGACCTGTTAGCTAACTGATGAAGTGGATATCAGATTAGGATGACCAGCTGAGATGTATAGACTAACAGATAGGTCACATATTGAGGGGGAACTCAATATGTAAAGGTTTAGTCAAGAAGATCTGAAGACCACCAGACGAGAAGACCAGAAGACCTACATCAGAAAGAGTGAAGAAGAGTTTGCAAGTTGTGCTAAGACAACCTGCGTCAGAAGACTCAATCAGGTAGACTGATCAACATGGACTAATCAGGTCAGCTCAAATCTGGTGACCACAAGAAGATCACCAAGACATACATGTTCATCAGACACGAAGAATGTCAACCTAAGTTGGTAAATCAAACACTGAATAAGTGTACTTGATAACCAATGTGAGCAAGACACGTATGTACGGAGCTGACATTGCAGGACGAGGTGCTTAAGAGTTAAACGGCTAGAAAGGACAAGCTTGCATACTTTTGGTCATACCGCCTCTGTGCACATCAAATCGGGTCTGCAAACCTACCTTAAATAAACCGAAATTTGAATTGCTCTCCAATGGCTAGTTCGATTTTGTGCCTATATATATGGGATCAACCTTTATAGTAAGGTTACGAAAATTATACACAAGCTCAAGCTCAAGCAGATTTCTGCACGAAGAACACTCAAACGAATATTTTTTTCTAAATGTTCATCCCATAAGTTCTTAACTTTGAATACTCATCATTTAGCTTTAGGCTACCCAGATACTAGGATAGTATTCCAGTTGGAGCACTACAAATCTTATACCCAAACAAAAGTTAGGTTAAGTTTGTTATAACAAGATTTTAGTCTAGAGTTTCTAGATCTGATTTCTGGGATTGGTTGAGTGAGAACTCTTGAAACATATGTTGGTTGTACTGTGTTGGACTAACACATTAAACTAAGTCCAGTTGGTTTAGTTGGTGCCCCGTCTGAAGGTAAGAGTGGACGTAAGACAAGTTGTCCGAACCACTATAAATCTTGTGTGATTTATCTGCTTTACACTTACACACCACTTCTTTAAATCTGCATGCATTTACTAAGTCTGGATCAGATTTGCATCAAGCTACTGATCTGATCATTGACTCTTTGTCATCTGATAAAAAACCAGATTACTGAGTATCTGATTTGAGAAATGGTTTTTCACACAGATTAACTTATTTTCCGCACCATCAGTTAAACTAATAGACGCCTAACTGATCTTCCTTCAGGCGATCAGTAAGTTGGATATCAGTCCGTACTGATTCACTCGCACTCTGATCAAGCAACTTGCATATTCACACCTGAACTCACGAAAAGTTTTAGAAGTCTATTCACCCTCCTCTCTAGACTTCTACCCTCACTAACCTGTTTGGGACCTACAATATCCATATAGCCTTTCTCCAATGCCAGCGCTACGCCTCGACGCACCTGTTAACGAACTCTGCCACCATCCACAACATTGTCCCCATCTCATTCCTAATCACACATCCAATCCCAGTCCCATACCCCGGTTTGCATGCAGCGTCCATATTTAATTTCACTGCATTGGTCGGAGCAGGGTACCATCGTTCCTGTTCAGTCCTCTTCGACACTTGTGGACGGCGCAAGTTTGCTGCGTTATATTCAGACAAATGATCTCAAGACGTCTCCACTATGCGGGTCGGGGTAGTAGTCACGTTCCTGAAAACCAAAGAATTTCTTGTGTTCCATATCGCCCATAGTGTACAAGCCAATCTTGGGCAATCTTTCTTCTCCATTCGTGATGACAGTTCCATGACCCAATCTCCAATTTCCAGCAACTCTCCATTCACTATCAGACCAGTCACGAAAGACTCCCATACTGCAGCAATTTTGGGACAATCTCTTAAAGCGTGTTCCGTCGATTCAATTGGGTCGCCATATTGTTTACATTCTGGGTCGACGTTTACGAACTTTGATATTAAGCTTAAACAGGACGGGATGATGTCATGCATGAGTTACCACATAAAGAGACAGACTTTTGGCGTGATTAATGTGAGTCCAAGTTTAACTACAAGCTACTCCTTGCTCTGGAATTTTTTGGAAGAAAATGTGTTCTTTTAACTTAATTGCAGATTTACAGAACAGCGTGAAAAATAGTGTAGAAAGATCTGAATTTCATCACATACTTTGTGTTGAGGGGTAATCCAAACATCACACACACATTTTCTCTTATTCTCGTAGAATCCACATCGAAATCCAAATTGAATGACCTGGTTTCATCCAATAATCGGAGCGAAAAAAGAAAATTAGGGCACTAACGAGGAAGAAGAAAGCCCATGAGATTCGCCAGAAGAGAAGAGGAAGAAGAGGAAATCTGACCGCGTCCGACTGCGCGCCCGAGGAAGAAGATGAAGAAGCCCATTGGCCCACCAACAATCTGCCCTAAAACCCGGTTCCCCTGACCGCGAGAAAAAAAATATCCAATTGCACATATCACTTGTATCCAATATTGTATACAAGTTTTTATCATATATTTGAGACGGAGGGAGTATATAAATTAATAATTGATGACTTTTCTTGATATCGCAATAATCTTTAATTCAATTAATGGAACCAAAAACACGGTCGTCGGCAGAGTAATTAGGGGCGTCTCATCAGTTTGATTAATTTGTGTTACTTTTTAGTATATAATCGTATACTATTAGATACACTTTACTGATTAGTTTGATTAATTTTTTTTTTCCTCACAAAAATTCATATGAGACGGCAAGCTAAAATAAATCAACACCCACCTTTTTAAAGTGTTAAAACGCTAATGACAAAATTATGTCCTATTGTGTAACCGTCTCATACGAGTGGTTTTTTTTTTTAAATAAAATAAACTAGTAGACGTATCACATATCTAAATATAGCATACATAGTAGAATACACATAAAAGATAAAGTGTAGTGTGAACAAGTTTCACAATGAAACTGGTTAAGAAGTGTGACTTATATTGCTAAAGAGTGATTTTTTACTGTAAAAGGTGTGACGTTTTACTGTAAAGAATATTATTCATAAAAGTGAAGAGTGTGATTTATATTATAGCAAAGAGTGTCGTAATGATAATTGAAAGATGCGACTTATATTACTAAATTGTGTGACTTATATTACTAAAGAATATGTCTTTAAGATAAAAAACCAATTTCACGGTGAACAAGTTTCACAGCATAACAACTCCAAGTAGAAGGATACACAATGAAATTGCTTATGATTTCCTTAATTTTAGTCGTCCCAATTTGAGTTTTAATATCACTTTCAATTAATAAGTGCCCGTTTACAAATTTTAAAATATAGCTGAGAAGCATTTATTAAAAAAATATTAGACACAATTTTTTAAAATATAAAGTGTTGCTACTAAGTTTGCAAACAGACACTAAATTTTGCACAGTACATACTATATATGAGAAAATCTTTTATTTCGTATGAATTTTTTAAGACAAATTCATATAAGACGGTCTCATATATGAGACGGAGTACAAATTAACACAAATTACACTCATTTCTCAAAAAATATTAAAATATTAATATCCAATTTACACTCCGTCTCACGCAAGTGTGACTCTTTTTTTTTTATCCTATTGGTCTTATAATGAACACAATTGGGCTCAAATGGGCTTACCAGATAATCGGCCCTCTATCTCAATAATCAACAAGTGGGCTTTCTAAATTGGCCCGAGCGAATATAACATCAAACAAATGCATCATACTTTTTTTTTTGAAACGAAAATGTAACATACTCGAATAGTTTGACAAAAGGGAATCAATTATTTTCTTCAATTTTGCTTATTAAATAAGAGTTCACCAAAATTCATGTTACTCATTAGATAAATAATCAAAGATATATTTTAATCTTTTGAAACTCGACCCTTGTTTCGTGGCAAAATATTCTAAGAACATTTTTACAAAACATGATGCTTAAATTCTAGAGATGTCAACATTGACCCGACCACGCCCAAGGCCGCCACGACGTTAAAGGTTTGCCCCGAATTCGCGTCTTGGCGAATTGGGTTTCCGGTCTGAGATATCACTCTTACCCCGACCCGACCCTTTTGGACCCGTTTTCATATTAAATTTTAACATATATAAATATAATATATTACTATAATTTTCGTATTTATTAGTATATTAAGTATGTAAGTAAGAGAAAAAAAGTTTTTTGGACCCATAACTTATCCACTTCATTTTTCGTCCCAAAAAATTTAATTGTCTAATTTTAGTCTCATAACTAAATTGATTGTCCAATTTTGGTCCCATTTTTGCCGAAAAAACGCGAATAAAGCCGTTTTGATGACGTGTAAGTCACGTGTCGATAAAATTTGGGGGTTCTCTATACTCTCGATGATGTGAACGCTGACTATTTATTTTTTTAATTCAACTTCATAAATATATTTTAGGTCAATATATATTGATAAAACATCATATTAAATACAATATGGTAATTTAACAAAAATTCATATTGATATTAATATCTTTAAAATGTGAAAACAAATTTATAAACATGCTTCTAATAACATTTATTAATTCTTTCAATTAAAATATTAAATTTATATTAAATATTTTAAAATATAATTATTATTTTTTTTATTTTGAACGGGTCGAATTCCGCCCAATGTTTTCTTAACGGGTCGATCCCGCCCCTATATTCAAAGAACGGGCCGGGTCCGGGTACTCTAGTTCCCAACCCGACCCGCCCAGCCCGTTGACATCCCTATTAAATTCATACATATACTACCAGACAAACAAAAAAAAGAAGTATACATATACTAATTATAAAATCACATTAAAGTATGCATTATAATATGACAAAGTTACATATACTTAAGTTGGGCTAATTTTTAGGTGATGGGCGGCCTGTTAAGATACAAAAAGTCGTTTGGACCTTGGGCTTGAATTTGTTAACATAAAGAGTCCGGTTGTGACACCCCCTTAATTATGAGATACACCCTCAATAATTATTTTATTATTTTATTATAATTAATAAATAATTCATCACTAATACACATTTGAGCTTGAACAACTGTTAAAAAAATCCTTAGAGATCGGTTATAACAAATGTCCAAGAATAAATTTATCAAAACGGACAATTATTAAAAAACCGATGTCCAAAAGTTGGGCTTGAACAAATGGCTTTTTCAACCGCATTGCAAGAGGGGGCTTGACAATGGTTTAAATCATTGCCTAACTTAAAAATTTTTTTATAATTTCGTTTATTATGTTAGATAACCGTCCAATCAATATCTTTTTTTAATTATTAATTTATATTTTAAAAATCCTATAATAAAACTATAAACCAAAACTTATATATACGCCCAATACCATAAACCATAAACCAAAAATCCTATAATAAAACCATCAACCAAAACTTATACCACATATATATATATATATATATATATATATATATATATATATATATATATATATATAACAACATCAAATAAATAAACATACACATCATGAAATAAATAAACATACAATCATAAACATACGTCTAATACACCAAAAAACATGAAATATATATCATCACAAATATATAATTTAATTACATGCTACCAAAATTTCAAACAACGATCACTCAATATCGTATGAATATAAGAATCGATTGTAAAAAGGTACCCTTCAATCGTTTTTCCATTTCTCCCGCCTTTTCTTAGAGTAAGACTTGAGCTCACGCTCATAGACAAAACCGCAAAACAACGAATCAATCAATATAGTATGAATTTTTATTCATTCAATAATAATTTAAATAAATCGATAAATTGACTTACATTGAGAGAAATGTTCGTTAGAGAAGCGCGGATTATATCTTCAATAAAGCAACACACAAAATGTCCACAATGTTCATTATCTTGTTGCCTCGGAACTCGTTGATTAACAATTATAATCACGTACATAATTATGATTTCTTTTCTATTAATTTGATAATTTACTAAATTAAATTTACCTTAATGTTAATCCAAATTCACTTTATTTAACTTAGATCTTGAACCTTGACTCTGAAGGCGACTCCGATACATCGTCATCACACTATTATTATTATAATTAAAAAATAAAAATAGATTAAATATGCATAATTTTAAAAGTAAAACAAATCATTGTATAGAATATTAAAAATGAACTTACGCTTCCATATATGAAAAACGAGATCGTATATGATTTGAATAAACTCCATCCCGAAATTGGGTCCATAAAATACACACTTAATGTATTCATGTGTATGGCGACCAAAGACCCAATGGTTCCTATATTATATTGAGAATATTAAAATTAACTGCAAATTTAGCATATATATGTGCAAATATTATAAATATGAATACAAATTTTAACGAAATGTTTATCACTCACCCCACATTTGTTGGCCAAAAAATGAGATGATCGCTCCCCGTTTGATTCAAAGATATGATTAACTAACCCATCCATGGTCTGTACTTATCACCCAATATGCAAGACACCCTGGGGAGACGAAGAATACATTCCACTTGCTTTTACATCTCCGAGAGATATATACCCCACCCAAATATCTTTAACCAACATATATACGCTAATTAATATTTAAAAAGAAAATTAAACTATTCAGAAAGTGAATATTGCGAATTAGTAAACACATACCTGAGGTAAAGGGCTATGGTGGTTGCACTCAACAATCTTCATTCAAGACTTCGAGCACATGTTCCTCACTGACGAATTCTTGAAAAGTATTCTGATTAACTTTTGGCATTGATTAAAGAAGGACCACAATTTTTTATGATACTTCATGTGATGTCTACTTTTATAGTTACGGTCCTTAAAAAAATATTTCATTTTTTTTTTGAATGAGATAATCTTGTATAAGATGAATCCATCCAAATACCCACCAAAAATATAATTTTTTTAAAGATGTAAAGATCAATCAACTGAGTTAACTAAATCCATTTTGAGATGACGTTGCTTATAAATACTTTATACCTGTCCACGCAGTTGATAATATATTGTTTTTTTTCCTTCTGATAATGAGATGTTGTAAATCACATTTTTGAAAACTAACAAAGCATATTAATACATAACAATGAAACCAACGTTATTAATATTATACAAGACCCGATAGTGAATATTTCAACAGCTTGATTATAAAATAAGATTGCAAGTTTATAAATAATATACCGTTCATAAAATTCAAGTAGCTTAAAATAGGAACTAGCTAAATTGTTAATATTAAAATTTTTGCTTGTCTGCTTGACCGATTTATTTATAAAATATGTTGTCTCAATTCACTATAAGAAAATAGTGAATTGCATACAAAATTTTTCAATATATCTACGAAAATTTTAAAAAAATATTTTTGTTCATAAATTTTCTTATTGACTACGACGACTTGCCTACAAAATTTTCAATCATATAGACATTTTTATAGGTAATTTTGCCTATAAAAATGTAATTCATAGGTAAATTTGTTAATTGGTAATTTTTAAACTACAAATACAATTGCCTACGAAAATGTAAATTGCCTAGGAAATTATTTGTGTAGGTAATTTATTTGCCTACGAAAATTATAAATGTGTAGGTAGTTTGCTCGTACGTAATTTATTTGCCTAGAAAAATATTCGTGTAAGTAATTTTTTTATAGATTATGCTAAAAATTGGTAGACAAGTGGTAGACAATCCTCATTTTTTAAGGATTAAATAATTTTTATAGAAATTTTTTGCACCCATTTGAAAATTTAGGCATTTCTTATTTTTTTTTTTTTGCAGTGATTATCCAAATATTCTAAAAATAGTTTTAAATTCATAATTGCAAATATGACTACGATGGTGTTTTCAAAAACTTATAAGTGATTATAGTCACTTAGAATTGTGTGCAAAATTAATTTGGAGTGTTTTATTTCTCTTTTAGTAGCTTAAATAAGTTCTCATAAACTATAAATTATAAGCTTCAAAGAGGGTGCTTTTAGTAGCTTATTAGTTTTTTTTTAAAAAAACTTTTAACTTTTTTTGCAAACACTATCAACTTTATTTTGAATTTTTTTACAAACAATCTCAATTTTTACTATATATTAATCACTTTTACCATAATCACTAATTTTAATTACTTTCTTTTTAAAATCATAAATTTTTGCAAACACTCCTAAATAACAGAAGATATCATGGTGGCAACTGTCAAGTTGGAAACCTATACATTGTTCTATCATGTATTTAACTTTTATTCGTCATCCGTGACGATTTAACACCAAAAAGTCAACAATTGTAGTGATTACTTTTCTAATAATGGTAATTTAAATTTATTTTAGCAATAAACGTGCTGAATTAGTACGTTATAGGCCTCACAATAGTCAAACACGAATATCACATTTTTTTATTCAAAAATTCCAGAAGAGTGCACGTTGGTTTTCTGAAACATATCCAAATAAGAATGCCTCAGAAATTCAAACAGGACATAAATATTTTATTAGTCCTAGTTACATATAATAGAGACGTCGATAGAATCCTCTACAAATCATATCTTTGATTGAGTCATCTTTTCTGTTTGAATTAGTCGAGAATATATACCGGATGGATCTAATTATTTTGAGAAAAAAAAGTTTTTTATCCCATAATTTATGCACCGTCTATTTTTCGTTCAAAAAAAATTTAATGTTCAATTTTAGTCCCATAACTAAATGAATTGTCCAATTTTGATCTCATTTTCACCGAAAAATTGGAAAAAACGTCGTTTTCGCTCTCATACAAGTCATGTGCCGGCAAAATTTAGTCGTTCTTATATTTACAGATATTAAAACTTAGTTTTGATTAAATTTATTGGATTATTTGCACATGTGTAGTTTAATTGATTAAAAAACGTAAAAAAATAAAAATAAATAAATAGTCAGCGTTCACGTCATCGAGGGTATAGAGAACCTCCAAATTTAACCGAATGTGACTTACACGTCATCAAAACGGCATTGTTCGCGATTTTACGACAAAAATGAGACCAAAATTGGACAATCAATTTAGTTATGGGAACAAAATTGGACAGTTAAATTTTTTGGGACGAAAAATGGACAGTAGATAAGTTATGTGACCAAAAAACTTTTTTTCTCAATTATTTTATACTAGTAGTATGATTGAGTACATTATAATTCACAGAGTATAGGGTGAACAAGTTTCACGGTAAAATTGGTTAAAAAGTGTGACTTATATTAATAAACAATGTGACTTTTTGCCATAAATGGTATTACTCATAAAAGTGAAGGGTGTGACGTATTTTATAACAGAGGGTATCATAGTGATAATTGAAGGGTGTGACTTATATTACTAAAGAGTGTAACTTATATTACTAAAGAAAAATAGTTTCACGGTGAACAAATTTCACAACATACCAACTCATTATAATTTCACATTTTTCTATAGCTTCGAATTTTTAAATAAAACATAATTTTTTCATGGTATTAGACGTCCCGGATCAAACCCTGCTGATAACAACTCTACCCACACTAATATATATATATATATATATATATATATATGATATGGAGCCTAATATTAGGCTCCATAATAGCTTATGTGACATTCCTAAACTAAGCCCCAAACTATAAACCGTAAACCCTGGGTGAACCATGAATCAGTTGGGCCGATTTTGAGTCGGGTTGAGTTGGGTTCGGACCGGGTAAAAAATTTATTAGGCTCTATAAGGAGCCCAATATTAGGCTCCATATCAAAATCATATATATATATATATATATATATATATTCTCGTCATCCTTGGAAATGAGGATCCCGACAAATAATGGATAATTAATCTTTACAAGTCTAGGTCCAAATCACACCGAAATATGTACAAAGACGAGCATAGCCTAACTCAGTTAGAGTACACAGTTAATAAAAAATGCATAATCCCCCGTCCAAGTAAAAAAACCAATTGTAAGCCTAATAGTAACGTTGCCCTAATTTTGTCTAAATAATCTTATTACCCTCAAGTATAAAATATAAATTTAGGCTCTCCTTTCACAAGGTGAAAAATGACAACTCTTATATACTCATCTTTTCTATCTCTCAACTAATACATTTCCTCTATAATAAAATTTTATATAAAAATATGAAATTGGAACTGACTTGATCGTTGGAGTTCCCGTGCCGAGGCCTCCTCCAACATATCTTTTGCAGGTCAGCAGATCGAGTTCATGCCATACTCAGTGGAGAAGATGAAGACCTGAAAATAAATATTTTACTTTGCATCAATATTTATTTGTGTGTGTATATATATTATGTTTCTTTTTTATTTTTCAAATGTCTCAAATATTTCTATTTAATATTTATTATTAATGATCAATATATTGATCTAAATGTAAGTTTTAAACACTCATTAAATATAAATATAATAAAAAATAATTTATTTAATTAGTTTTTTCAACGATTTTTTAATTTTTGTGAAAATATATATTAATAAATTTTGTTAATATACTTCGAATGCAATAAAATTAACCAGATTTATATAAACAACTTAGTTGTTTCTAAATTTAGATTTTATTATTACATATATTTAGTAGGAGGAAACTCAATTGATGAGTTGAGATAAAAAATATATAAGATCATCTTGATCAATTGTTTTCTAGGTAACTTTATCATTGTATTTGAAAACTCAAAGTCAAGACAAATTAATTGGTTAGATGACAAAGTGAAGTTTCTAGGCAAGGTGAAAAGATGCGTTTAGAATCACTTTATAAATATAGATGAAACCTACGTATCAAGGTTACATAATTTTTAGCAGGTGAGCAATCAAGCAACATCTTTCAAGTAATCTCCAACCAAGAGCATTAAGCTGATACTTACCAAGAATATAAACTCGATTAAAATTTCTTAGGATTCTACCTAAGCGTTCTTAAGTATGTATTCTAAAACTTACCTTGTAATATCCAAAACTTAGAGATAATTTGTATCCTTAGCATTTGGCTAAATTAATTAAATGATTCTCGCCCTAGTTGGAAACCATGCCAACCTCATTTTTTAGTGTATTGAGAGTTAAAACTGTTTGAAAAGTGAACTCACAATCACAACGAGTATAAACTAAGGGTCTAGTTGTCAGCATAACCTTAGCTTGATGGTATAGTCGAACCTATCGGTTTAGATTATTTGTCGATAGGATTATTATCATGCTTCAACTTTACACTCATCTAACTTAGCTTATTTGAAGTTGACCAATTGAGTACACAAAAATGTTTATATAAAGTATATTCATCCCCCCCCCTTTTTTTTTCTCTTTTTTACCCTCACTTAACTCATTTGAGACTTACACAATATGAAGGGAATACTGATGGGATTATTTATGAATTGATTGTAGTCAAAGTAATCTTCGAGTTGGTTTAAAAAAATTGTGATGGAAGAGAATTAAATTTTAGGGAAGTGTCAAGGGTGGATAGTGCAAGTGATTAGAGCTTCACTACTTAAAATCCCAGGACTTGAGTTCGAGACACAGAGAGGAAAAATGTATTCTCTCTTGTGGTGGGGTGGTGGTCACCCTCTTGTGGTGGTTGCAGTTTTGGGTTGCAGTTCTCGGTGGTCCCCCTTGGTGGTTGCGGTTTCAGTCTATAGCGAGATGAAAAGATATGTCATGTGCCCGATGATAGGAGAAACTATTGTTTTTTTTTATCAGACAAACATTTATTATATACTATAATAGTGGGTATAAAAAGTACACAAAAAAATACAGTTATTTAAAGAGTGTTTCCAGTAACCATTCTAGGACTTGAGACTCAATCACTAAAAGAAAACCTAGAACTCGCCTTATCTTTCGCAAGTAGCCAACTCAAAACATTCGCCTTAAACTCATCAATGAACTTAGTGCTAGAAAACACAAGACTCCTAAATATAATATCATTTCTTCATTTCCAAATTAACCACACTACTCCTAGCCAAAGACAAATAGCAATTGATTTACTTCGTTTCCTTTGAAAGTTTGGATAAAAGATAAGAGATTCGAGACCATACTTGAATTAAGAACTGCTGTAAATTTAATCCACTTCATGATCTCCATCCAGATTGTGTAGGAATGAGGGCATTCAAAAAATAAATGTTTAGTTGTTTCTTCCTTGGATAAGTACAAGACATACCTTAGATCGTCATGTGTTGAAGAATTTTTCGTCTAACAAGATTGTAATTTGTCGGAAGACGGTCTCGAAGTAATCTCCATGCATGGCCCACAACTTTGAGAGGTTCAATCTTGTTCCAAATGATTCTGAACCCAGTGTCCAAGTCGTCGAGTAGTTTCTCCACTTCAAGTCTAGCCATAAGTAAATCGTAGGCTTCCTTAGTAATGTACCCTCTGCTTGGAGACAAACTACACCTCCACTTGTCCAACACTCCGGGCTTAGGTGCAAACCTGTTTAACAAAGAGATAATAGAGCTTAACATATTCAATTCAGTATCCAACAAATTACAATTCCACTTCAAATCCCACACCCCAATACTCCCCGTTCCCCGTAGAACCCACCCTCCCCATTTTTCTTGACCCAAATCATACAAATTAACAAATTTCAGTCTAAGAGGTTCAACTCTTACCCACACATCTCCCAAAAAAAAAGTGTTATTCCAATCCCCCACCACCCTCACCAAGGGAGAGGATCCTCTCCAGTTAACTGGAGTTGTTGGGGAATTAATTGCCCGGATCTATTTGGGATGAATATTTAAATTCAAATTTAATTCTAACAATTATTACTAGCATGAATTAATCCTATATTAATTCAAATAATAATTCAACAACAAATCATGCATACAAATTCGTCACATAAATCCTACGCATGCAGAATTGCTAGGAGTTTACGTGAACTAACCTTTCGGAGTGACAACCGTTGAGAAGATGGATCCCGTTCACACGAACACACCAAAAGACCTTCTCAAGTATTCCCTCGTCCTTGTCCAACAATCCGGTGGTAGGATGCTTGCGAACAATTAACAAAAGGGAAAAATAAAATTATGTTGCACCACCTTTGTGGATTTCTAATTTTTCCAACACTTGGAACTACTTGGGGATGAAAAATTCATCCCCTATTTATAATACTAGGGGTGACCAATTTTTTTTGCTATGGAATAGGATGGGAAAATCTTTTTCTTGATCTCCAAGAAATCTTGAATATATCCAATATATTCTTTTCTCCATAATTAAAATATTCCACAAAAATCTCACCTTCTTTCTTTTATGGAATTTTCGAAAAATAAGGAGTAGTGGAAACAAGATTTGGATCTTCTAGAATTTATGAGATATTCTTGTATTCCAAATACATATCTTCCATAATATATTTTCAAGAAAATCAAGAAAATCTTTCCTTCCTTATTTATTCATAATTTTCGAAAATTTCACCAATAAATAACCAAGTGGGAGATTTCTTGAATTTAATGAGATAATCTTGTATTCCAAGAATACTTATCTTCATTCCATAACAAAATTCAAAGAAAATCTTTCTCCCTCTTTTATTTATTATTTTCGAAAATAATAGGAAAATTAGGCAATAATAATTTATTTTATTTTAAATACCTTTTTCAGTTATTGGACTTTATCTTTGGGCTAATTGAGGGGTCTTTAGGAGAATTAAGATTGGACCTTTCAATGGACCTTGAATTTCCAATATTGAGCCGCAATATTATTCAAGCCCATAAATATTAATTAATCCCACTACATAATTAATATTGCACTATCCATCTTAACACATATTACTGTTAATATGGCTCCCGGTTATTATTTCCCGTGTTTAAGATTATCCAGTCCATTAATTAATTTAGGCCACTGAAATAGCTTCATATTAATTAACATCTTTTTCCTTGGTCAAGGAACGACTCAACATTATTATCCATACCGGAAACTAATTCCACTTGCAAGATTTGGTATGATAAAACTTCTGAGCCTCCCAAGGGGACAAATCAATCAAGGCGCACTTGCACCCGTTTCTCCGTATTATATCTTAGCAATCGTCGTGTAACCAATAACATTGCCCAAGATATAAGGTATTGAATCTCACCGATTCTCTTCCCATCATAAATCAAAGCAATGATTATTAATTCCACACGATCCTATTTAAGGGACGGAGATTAAGAAATAATGAACCACTAAGGTCTAATTCTTCTATATTCAGTATGAAGAATTTATCCTCCTGTAGGTCATATTCAGTGCATCATAATGCACTAGTGTAATCTCTTGGTCAAGACAAGCCAATCTGAGCCTTGCACTTCAACTTTTCACGATGGTTTGTTCATTTCCATCTGGGTTGTGAATTCTGTACTTTTAGTTACAAGGGACTGCTAATTTAATCTTCTGTGATCTGGTATCACTAAATTAACTACAATATAACACGTACTATTTATTGAACAATTATGCAGTAAATATATGTAACATTCAATGATATTTAAAGCATCAGTGATAAATAATATATTTCAGCAAATAAGACAGAAATTCAGTCTGGTTATACAAAGTAAAAGCATACTTTCCAGTATAACCCCAACAATCTCCCACTTATACTCAAAGTCTGCTTTTAAGTATACTACATCACGTCTCCTGTAGAATCTACGTGACATCTAATGTCACCTACACGAACCTAATAATATCTCTCCCACTTATACTCAAAGCAGATTGACAACAGTCTTGACACCCATTCCTTCCACATGTCTCTCGAATGTATTCTGAGGCAGACCCTTGTGAATGGATCTGCTAGGTTGTCCTCTGACGCGATCTTTGCCACCTTTATATCTCCTCTCTTAACGATTTCTCATATAAGATGGTATTTCCTTTCAATGTGTTTGCTGGCCTTGTGGGCTCTTGGTTCCCTTGAATTTGCAACAACTCCGACATTATCACAATAAACCGTGATGATGCTGGGCAAATTCGGAACTACGTCCAAGTCCACTAGAAAGTTCTTGAGCTAAACCGCTTCCTTCACTGCTTCACAAGCAGCTACATACTCAGCTTCCATGGTAGAATCTGCGATGCATTTCTGCGTAACGCTTCTCCATGTCATGGCTCCTCCCCCCATGCAAAACACACTACCCGAGGTAGATTTTCTGGAATCTAGGACTGATTGGAAATCCGAGTCCGTGTATCCAATGGAAATCAGACTGTCTGACTGATAAACTAACATTCTATCGCGAGTTCTCTTCAGATACTTCAGAATATTTTTAACTACAGTCCAATGTTCTTTCCCCGGATTACTCTGATATCTTGCTACCATGCCAACGACAAAGCAGATATCACCTCGTGCACAGCATAACATACATGAGGCTTCCGACAACCGAAGCATAAGGAACTCCTTTTATGTCATCTATCTCCCTTTGCGTCTTCGGGCACATTTTTTTGGATAGATGTATTCCATGTCAAAAAGGTACAAAGCCCTTCTTGGAATCTTGCATTCTGAATCGCTTCAAGACAGTGTCTATGTATGAAGCTTGCGATAAGCCTATCATCCTTTTCTTATGATCTCGAGTGATCTTGATCCCAAGGATGTGACAGGCTTCCCCTAAGTCCTTCATATCAAACTGTTTTGACAGCCATGCCCTTACGTCCGACAAAACCTTTACATTGTCTCCTATGAGCAGAATATCATCTACATATAGTACTAAGAATACCAATTCAGTTCCGACACGCTTTCTATACACACAACTTTCGAACTCATTTTGATCGAACCCGTAAGACTTTATAACCTGATCAAAACATTGGTTCCCAGCACGCAATGCTTGCTTTAGTCCGTAGATGGACTTCTTGAGTTTGCAAACTAGATGTTCTTGGCCTTTTTCAATGAAGCCTTCGGGTTGTTGCATATAGATATCTTCTTCAAGACTTCCATTTAGGAAAGCTGTCTTGACTTCCATCTGCCAGATCTCAAAATCGAGATGCGCAGCTATCGACAAGAGAATACAAATGGACTTAAGCATAACTACAGGTGAAAAAGTTTCCTCATAGTCGATCCCTTCTTTCTGAGTGTAACCCTTTGCCACAAGTCTAGCCTTGAAGGTCTCTACCTTCCAGGCCGGTCCACTTTTTCTCTTGTATACCCACTTGCAACCAATGAGTTTGATCCCATTGAGTGGTTCGACTAGCTCCCACACCTTATTATGATCCATAGAACCCATCTCGGATTCCATTGCTGTTTGCCAAGAATCCGCATCCTTGTCATGGATTGCCTCATTGTAAGTCCATGGGTCTGATTCATTCTCACTAGGGACCAAGTCTGACTACTCTCCTATCCCCATGAATCTCTTGGGCTGTCTGACAACCTTCCCACTACGACGAGGTTCCGGTTGTGTAAGTGTGTCGTTTGATATGTCGACTTGTACAATTGACATTGAGGTAAGACCCTTTAGCTCATCCAAGGTAATCTCTCTTCTAGGCCTTTTGTCGTTCATATAGTCTTCTTCCAAAAATCTAAAGTGCGTACTGATTACCACCTTTTGATCTTCGGGACCATAGAACATGCACCCTTTCGTTCCCTTGGGGTACCCTATAAACAACCTTAATTCTGATCGTGGATCCAATTTACCGGCCTCCTTGTCCAACACGTATGCCGGACACCCCCAGATTTTTATGTGTCCTAAGCTGGGGTTGCGCCCGGTCCACAACTCTTTAGGGGTTTTGGGAACCAATTTGGATGACACCAAGTTTAGAATGTAAGCCGCTGTTTCCAAGGCGTGACCCCAAAACGATTTGGGTAGATCCGCATAACTCATCATTGACCTGACCATTTCTAAAAGAGTCCTGTTTCTTCGTTCTGCAACCCCGTTTTGTTGAGGGGTTCCGGGTGCAGTCAACTGGGATACAATCTCTTCATCTGACAAGTAGTTCAAAAAATAATCCCTGAGGTATTCGCCTCCACGATCAGATTGTAGAGACTTGATACGTTTTTCCCTATGATTCTTTGTTTGAGCCTTAAATTCTTTGATTTATCGAAGGTTTCAGATTTATGCTTCATAAGGTAAATGTATCCATATCTTGAGTAATCATCGATAAAAGTAACGAAATACTCATAGCCTCCTCTTGCTTTGATTGACATTGAACCACATACTTCGGTGTGAACGATTTCTAACACTTCCTTGGTTCTATTCCCCTTGGCTCCTAATGCCCTCTTGGTCATTTTACCCTCTAAACGTGATTCGTAAGTTGAAAATGGTTCACCCCGGAGAGACTCCAATGAACCATCTTGAACCAACCTTTGGATCCTCTTTGGATTAAAATGACCTAGTCATAGAAGTGTTTCGTTCACATCTGCTGAACGTTTCCTTTTATTTCTTGAAATAGTCGATGTGTTATATGATGCATTTTGCGAGTAGTGTGCACATATAATAGTATAGAGATTGTTCATCAATGTCCCATAATAGATACATTCATCATTCCGATAAATGATGTCATTCTTATTAGAAGAAACTCGGTATCCATCAAAAGAATTTTAGAAACTGAAAGTGAATTCTTTCTAAAACTAGGAACATAAAGAACGTCCCTTAAAACTAAAATTTTATCACTAAAAGATAAATGCATTTCTCGCACTGCTTTAAACACTACTTACGTAGCACTGCAGTACCTGCTACTCATGTAGCACTGCAGTAACCGCTACTTACATAGAATTGCAATAACCGCTAATTACGTAGCATTGCAATAACTGTTACTTACGTAATATTGCCCAGTGTGATGAGGATCCCACTCCCACTAAGTTGTCGTGTCCGCTTGAACCCGTGAAGCAAACATGATCAGTGGATCCATATCAACTACCCACGAATGAGAAGTATACGCCGCTAAACAAGTTTCAACAACTAGTGCGTGAAAATTACCTTACTTTCCGGCTCCTTTTGGGCTTGGAACAGGCAAACTTTCATTGTCCTTTCTTTCACCGCAATTGAAGCACTTCCCCTTTAGATTTTCCTTGACACCATCAGCATCCCTCATCTTATCATTGCCCTAGGCAACAATTGAGTCTGATTGCTTATGGCTTTTGGTCCTCTTCTTCTTTTTGTCTTCCCTTCGCCTAGAAGATGAAGACGGACCACTTGCCGTCAATGCTTGAGTTTGGTGCCCCATCAACGTCTCTGCCGAGACCAAAGATTGCAACAAATTAGCTAGCGAGGCCAAAGTTCTCAAAACTTTTGGGCAGAGAGTGGAGTACCAAAACAATCAGGGTCTCCAGATCATAATCTGTACCCAGAACCTCAAGTTTGTTCAGATGAGCCATCAATTTTGAGGACGTAATCCCTTACGGGGTTGTCCTCCACCATTTTCAGAGACAACATCTCTCGCAAGGTGATCTGACGAGTCCCGCGTTTTTGACTCGTCAGTTGGCTCATCTGGTTTTTGGTGTGTCAAGAATCCACTTGTGCTTTTGTGCAGTTAGGACAATCATAAGTTTTCGTTTCCAATAAACATAGTTTCCTATACAATTCTATTGACTTTAAGTATATTAACAGTGGATTAAAAGGTTGCGACATGCTGAACTGAAATAAATAACTATTGTAAAAGTACAAACATATCACATAGTTCGATTACATGTATCATATTAAAATCTCAAAAAAATATGAACATGCATCAGCCAACATCTCAAAACAGTTTAAATAAGTCACTGTTGGGGAATGATTTGCACAGATCTATTCGGGGTGAATATTTAAATATAAATTTAATTCTTATAATTATTACTAGCATGAATTAATCCTATATTAATTCAAATAATAATTCAACAACATATCATGCATATAATTAATTCACGTAAATCATACACATGCGGAATTCTACGAGTTTACGTGAATGTACCTCTTGGGACGGCAATGATCTGGCTGATTAGACTAACCAAAAGAACTTCCCAAGTATTCCCTTAATCCTTGCTCGACTATCCGGTGGTAGGACACTTGCGAACAATTAACAAAAGGAAAATAAATTATGTTGCACCACCTTTGTGGATTTACTAATTTTTCCAGCACATGGAATTGTACTTGGGAATGAAAGAGTCATCCCCTATTTATAGAGCATAGGTGGTCGAAATTTTGGGCAAAAAATAATGTGGGAAAATCTTTTCTTGATCTCCAATAAATCTTAAATATATCTCCTATATTCTTTTTCCCATAATTATAATATTCCACAAAATCCCACCTACTCTTTGTTATGGGATATTTTCGAAAATTATAGGCAAGATTCCAAGATTTGGATCTTCTTGAATTTATGAGATATTCTTGTA
Source organism: Stenogyne calaminthoides (assembly GCA_037126765.1). Taxonomy (NCBI): domain Eukaryota; kingdom Viridiplantae; phylum Streptophyta; class Magnoliopsida; order Lamiales; family Lamiaceae; genus Stenogyne; species Stenogyne calaminthoides. Next base: position 3,001,925 of record JBBCBC010000026.1, on the reverse strand, counting down.
TTTCAAGAAATACATATCTTCCATAATATCTTTTCAAGAAAATCTTTCTTGCCCTTTATATTTCAAAATTTTCGAAATTATCTTCATGAATAACAAGTGGGAGATTTCTTGAATTTAATGAGATAATCTTGTATTCCAAGAATACATATCTTCATTCCATAAAAAAATTCAAAGAAAATCTTTCTCCCCTTTTATCCACAAATTTCGAAAATAATGGAAAAATTAAGCAACAATATTTATTTTATTTTAAATACCTTTTTCAGTTATTGGACTATATGTGGGGCTACCCAGGGGGCCTTTAGGAGAATTAAGATTGGACCTTCCAATGGATCTTGAATTATCAATATTGAGCCACAATATTATTTAAGCCCATAAATATTAATTAATCCCACTACATAATTAATATTGCACTATCCATCTTAACACATATTACAAATCAATATGGCTCCCTTGCTATTATTTCCGTGTTTAAGATTATCTAGCCCATTAATTAATTTAAGCCACCAAATAGCTTTCCATTAATTAATATCTTTTGTCCTTGGTCAAGGAACGGTTCAACATTATTATCCATACCTAAAACTAATTCCACTTGCAAGATTTGGTATGATAAAGCTTATGAACCTCCCAAGGGGGGGCAATCGAACAAAGCGTGCTTGCACACTATTCTCCGTATTAAATCTTAGCAATCACATGTGACCAATAATATTGCCCAAGATAAAAAGTATTGAATCTCGTTGATTCTCTACCCATGATAAGTCAAAGCAATAGTTACCAATCACACGTGATCCTATTTAAGGAACGAAGATTAAGAAATAACGAACCACTGAGGTCTAATTCTTCCTTGTTCAGTTATGAAGAATTTGTCCTCCTGTAGGTCCTATTCAGTGCATCAGTCATGCACTAGTGTAACCTCTTGGTCAAGACAAGCCAATCCTAGCTTTACACTTCAACCTTTAACGATGGATTGTTCATTTCCATCTAGGTCGTGAATGGTGTACTTTTAGTTACAAGGGACTGTTAATTTAATCTTCTGTGATCTGGTATCACTAAATTAACTACAATGTAACACGTAAGACTTATTGAACAATTATGCATTAAATATATGTAACATTCGATAATATTTAAAGCATCAGTGATAAACAATTTATTTCAGTAAATAAGTCTGAAAATTCAGTTTCGATTATACAAAGTAAAAAGCATACTTTCCAGTATAATCCCAACAGGTGGCAAGATATCAAAGTAACCCGGGGAAAGAACATTGGACGGCAGTTAAAAACATTCTGAAGTATCTGAAAAGAACTCGGGATAGAATGTTAATTTATCAGTCAGATAGTCCAATCCCCATCAACTACACGGACTCGGATTTCCAATCAGACATAGACTCCAGAAAATCTACCTCCGGTAGTGTGTTTTGCATGGGGGGAGGAGCCGTGACATGGAGAAGCGTCAAGCAGAAATGCGTCGCAGATTCTACCATGGAAGCCGAATATGTAGCTGCTTGCGAGGCAGCAAAAGAAGCGGTTTGGCTCAAGAACTTCCTAGTGGACTTGGATGTGGTTCCGAATTTGCCCAGCAGAATCATTGTTTATTGTGACAATGTCGGAGCAGTTGCAAATTCAAGGGAACCAAGAGCCCACAAAGCCATCAAACACATTGAAAGGAAATACCATCTTATACGAGATATCGTTAAGAGAGAAGATATAGATGTGGCAAAGATAGCATCAGAAGACAACCTAGCAGATCCATTCACAAAGGGTCTGCCTCTGAATACATTCGAGAGACATGTGGAAGGAATGGGTGTCAAGACCGTTGTCAATCTGCTTTGAGTATAAGTGGGAGAAATTATTAGGTTCGTGTAGGTGACATTAGATGTCACGAATTAGGAACTACACGAGACATGTTGTAGTATACTTAAAAGCAGACTTTGATTATAAGTGGGAGATTGTTGGGATTATACTGGAAAGTATGCTTTTACTTTGTATAATCAAAATTGAATTTCGGACTTATTTACTGAAATAAATAGTTTATCACTGATGCTTTAAATATCATTGAATGTTACATATATTTACTGCATAACTGTTCAATAAATTGTACGTATTACATTGTAGTTAATTTAGTGATACCAGATCACAGAAGATTAAATTAACAGTCCCTTGTAACTAAAAGTACGCTATTCACGACCTAGATGGAAATGAACAACCCATCGTGAAAGGTTGAAGTGTAAGGCTCAGATTGGCTTGTCTTGACCAAGAGATTACACTAGTGCATGACTGATGCATTGAATAGGACCTACAGGAGGATAAATTCTTCAGAACTGGACAAGGAAGAATTAGACCTCAGTGGTTCGTTATTTCTTAATCTTCGTCCCTTAAATAGGATCACGTGGGATTGGTAACTATTGCTTTGACTTATCATGGGTAGCGAATCAATGAGATTCAATATTTTTTATCTTGGGCAATATTATTAGTCACATGTGATTGCTAAGATTTAATACGAAGAATCGTGTGCAAGTACGCATGTTCGATTTGCCCCCTTGGGAGGTTCATAAGCTTTATCATACCAAATCTTGCAAGTGGAATTAGTTTCCGGTATGGATAATAATGTTGAACCGTTCCTTGACCAAGGATAAAATATATTAATTAATGGAAAGCTATTTCAGTGGCTTGAATTAATTAATGAGCTAGATAATCTTAAACACGGGAAATAATGACCGGGAGCCATATTGACTGTAATATGGGTTAAGATGGATAGTGCAATATTAATTATGTAGTGGGATTAATTAATATTTATGGGCTTGAACTATATTGTGGCTCAATATTAGATATTCAAGGTCCATTAGAAGATCCAATCTTAATTCTCCTAAAGGCCCCCTAAATAGCCCAACACATAGTCCATTTAACTGAAAAGGTGATTAAAATAAAATAAATATGTTGCTTATTTTTCCACTAATATTTCGAAAATTATGGATAGAGTTGGGAGAAAGAGTTTATTTGAATTTTGTTATGGAATGAAGATATGTATTCTTGGAATACAAGATTATCTCATTAAATTCAAGAAATCTCCCACTTGGTTATTCATAGTGATATTTTCGAAAAATATGAAATATGGTGGGCAAGAAAGATTTTCTTGATTTTCTTGAAAATATATTATGGAAGATATGTATTTCTTGAAATACAAGAATATCTCATAAATTCAAGAAGATCCAAATCTTGGAATCTTGATCTCTATATTTTCGAAAATCCATAGTATAGAGTAGGTTGGATTTTTGTGGAATATTATAATTATGGGAAAAAGAATATAGGAGATATATTCAAGATTTCTTGGAGATCAAGAAAAGATTTTCCCACATTGTTTTTATCACAAAATTTCGACCACCCTAGTCTCTATAAATAGGGGATGATTCTTTCATTCCCAAGTACAATTCCATGTGCTGGAAAAATTAGTAAATCCACAAAGGTGGTGCAACATAATTTATTTTTCTTTTGTTAAATCGTTCACAAGAATTCTTCCACCGGATAGTCGAACGAGGGCTAAGGGAATACTTGGGAAGTCCTTACGGTTAGTCTATTCAGCCACACCGTTGCCATCCCAAGAGGTACGTTCACGTAAACTCGTAGAATTCCGCATGCGTAGGTTTTACGTGAATTATTATATGCATGATATGTTGTTGGATTATTATTTGAATTAATATAGGATTAATTCATGCTAGTAATAATTATAAGAATTAAATTTGTATTTAAATATTCACCCCGAATAGATCTGTGCAAATCATTCCCCAACACCACCATGCCAACGGCAAAGCAGATATCCGGTCTCGTACACAACATTGCATACATAAGGCTTCCGACAGCCGAAGCATAAGGAATGCCTCTCATGTCATCTATCTCCTTTTGAGTCTTAGGGCACATTTTCTTGGATAGATGGATTCCATGTCTGAAAGGTACGAAGCCTTTCTTGAATCTGACATCTTTGAATCGTTTCAAGACAAAGGTCCATGTATGAAGCTTGCGATAAGCCTATCATCCTTTTCTTGCGATCTCGAGTGATCTTGATCCCAAGGATGTGTCCGGCTTCCCCTAAGTTCTTCATATCAAACTGTTTTGAAAGCCCTGCCCTTATGTCTGATAACACCTTTACATCGTTCCCGATGATCGTAATGTCGCTCACGATATAGTACTAAGAATACCAATGCGCTTCCGACACGCTTTTTGTACACACAACTTTCAACTCATTTTTTTATCGAACCCATAAGACTTTATAACATGATCAAAACATTGGTTCCAAGCTCGATGCTGTTTGAGTCCGTAAATGGACTTCATGAGCTTACAAACTAGGTGTTCTTGGCCTTTTTCAATGAAGCCTTGGGGTTGTTGCATATAGATCTCTTCATCAAGACTTCCGTTAAGGAAAAGCCGCCTTGACATCCATTTGCCGATTTCAAAGTTGAGATCTTGCAACAATCGATAAGAGAATTCGGATGGACTTAAGCATGGCTTCTTGGCGAAAAAAGTTTCCTCATAATCAATCCCTTCTTTCTGAGTATAACCTTTCGCCACGAGTCTTGCCTTGAAGGTTTCCACCTTCCTGTCCGGTCCTCTTTTTCTCTTATACACCCACTTGCAACCAATGGGTTTGACCCCATTAAGTGGTTCGACTAGCTCCCACACTCTATTATGAGACATAGAACCCATTTCGGCTTTCATTGTTGTTTGCCAAGAATCTGCATCCTTGTCTTGGATTGCCTCGTCATATGTCCATGGGTCTGATTCGTCTTGTCCGGGAATCAAGTCCGAGGACTCTCCTATTCCCATGAATCTCTCGGTCTGTTTCACAACCCTCCCACTCTGACGAGGTTCCGATGTGTAAGTGTGTCGCTTTGGTATGTCATCTTTGCAGTTGGGATTGAGGTTTGCCCCCTTAGCTCATTTAAGGTAATCTCACTTCTGGGTCTTCTTTCGTTCATATAGTCTTCCTCCAAAAATCTAAAGTGGGTGCTTATTACCACATTTTGATCTTCGGGACCATAGAACATACACCTTTTTGTTCCCTCGGGGTATCCCACAAACAACCTTAATTCTGATCGAGGATCCAATTTTAAACTTCCTTGTCCAACACGTGGGCGGACCCCCAAATCCTCATGTGTCTCAAACTAGGCTTGCGCCCGTCCACAATTCTTTGGGAGTTTTGGAAACCGATTTGGATATCACCAAGTTCGAATGTAAGTTTGCTTTGTTTCAAAGGCATGACCCCAAAACGACTTGGGAAGATCCGCGATAACTCATCATAGATCTAACCATTTCCAAAAGAGTCCTGTTTTTCGCTCTGCAAACCCCGCTTTTGTTGAGGGGTTCCGGGTGCGATGAGTCGATGCAACCCTTCATCGGATAAGTAGTTCAAAAACTCATCGCCGAGGTATTCGCCCTCCACGATCGGATCGTAGAGACTTGATACGCTTTTTCCCTATGATTCTCTGCTTGAGCCTTAAATTCTTTGAATTTCTCAAAGGTCTCGAGATTTATGCTTCATAAGGAAAATATAACTGTACCTTGAGTAATCATCAATAAAAGTGACAAAATACTCATAACCTCCTCTTTGCTTTGGTTGACATTGACCACATACATCTCATGTGAAAGATTTCTAACACTTCTTTGGCTCTATTCCCTTGGCTCCAAATGCCCTCTTGGTCATTTTTTTACCTCCAAACATGATTCGCAGTTGAATTGGTTCAACTTGGAGAAACTTCAAAGAACCGCCTTTCACCAACCTTTGGATCCTCTTTGGATTTATATGACCTAATCTTAGATGCCATAGAAGTGTCTCATTCACGTCGATGAACGCGTTTTCTTTTCTCGAAATAGTTGATGTGTTATAGGATGCATTTCGTGAGTGGTGTACACAAAGCTTAATTGTATAGAGATTATTCGACAACGTTCCATGACATATAAATTTATCAAAAGAGAAATGGTAACAACTTTATTAAAAGTAACCGAATATCCATCATGAAAAAGTTTAGAAACCGAAATTAAATTCTTTCTAAAATTCGAACGTAAAGAACATCTCTTAGAATTAAAACTCGCCTTCAAAAGAGACAGTGCACTTCTCCCATCGCTTCACCGCCACTCGTAGAAGATCGCCCAAAGGTGATGAGGATCTCACTCCCACTAAGTTGTCGGGTCCGCTTGAACCCCTCAGAATGTGAAACAAACATGATCAAGGATCCTCCTGATCCACCACCCATAAATGGGAGGCATACGCCGCTAAACAAGTTTCAACAACTAGTGCGTGAGAATTACCTTTCTTTCCATTCCTTTTGGGTCTGGAACAGGCTGCCCTCGATTGTCCTACTCTCTAGTTTTACAAAACTTTCCTCATGCTTGAGTCTACTTAGTTCAACTTTCTTCTCTTTTCATCATCCTTATCACCACTTGACCTAGGATGAAAAGAAGATTTCTTTTTCCCAAGTTCTTTTCCTCAAGGCCCCTTTCCTTTCAACCAAAGTGAGAGCATTTACAAGATCATCCAATGTAAAATCTAGATCTTCCATTAGATACTCAAGATAGTGGTGATTATAGCTCTTTGGTAAGGATTGGAGAATGAAATCAATCTTAGTCTTGAAATCACATTTTTCGCCGAGGATCTCAAGTTCCTCGAATAAAGACCATAACCCTAAGGGCGTCTTTGCTTGGCTACCGCAATGTCCCTTTTTCCATTTTTAATTCAAAGAATTTCTTGCTTCACACTTTGATTGCCATATGGGTCTGATGTGCGAACATCGCTCGAGATTCTCAGAAGATGTCTGCGGTGACTCATATTCTTGATGAAGGTGTTTCAACGATCCGACAGATGTGCGAATTGTATCCTTCATCAATTCATTTGCCGACTCCCATTCAAAGATAAATCATCTCATCCCATATTCCGACGTCCTTAGTTGGTTTTTTTTGTTTTGGTGTATCAAGTACCCATTTGGAAGGTGATGCGGTTAGATGTGTTTTTTAGTTTGTATTTCCAATCAAAATAGTTTTCACCAAGAAGCAAATTGTCTTTAAGTATATTTGATGAAGGATTAGAAGGTTATACATGATGAACCGAAATAAACAATAATATGCATAAGCACAAATATATCACAAGGTTCGATCACATGCATCATATTAAAATCTCAAAAAAAAAAATGAACATGCATCGTGAAACATCTCAAAACAGTTCAAATAAGCCACGTGGGGTGGGTTATTATTTAAACACATTCAAGCAGGTTACAAACAAGAACAATTACAAACCTTTAATATCCAAATTAATTGTTGGCTCCCACTTGACCAATATAAAATTGACAGGGACTTCGGGGAAGTATATGCATATCAATTTTATACCTAAGTAATAACCATGATTAAATACAAGATTATTATTTCGCTTTGATCGAGCCTCGTGGGGAGGGTCATCGTCGCCACTAGTAATAATCCACAATCATCCATTTGGAATTCATTCGTGTGAAAGATAACTTTTGACCGTCCCGTGGGGGGAATTTCTCCAAAAGAATTCACAAATAAATAAATCATGGAGGTCAAAATTAATTCAATTTTATTATCCGGAATAAAATTGTCAATTAATTATTTAAACATACTTAGTAATTTTTTGACGGTGAGAGTTTTCATTGGGTAACTCTCATGCAAACACATTTAAATAAATTAAATAAAGCATAAGATAACACAATAATAAATCAAGCAAAACAGAAAAATAAACATATTGGGCACAAATTATCCAATTGTCATGGTTTGATTTTTCTTGGCTTGATCTTGAAGAAACACCGTCTTGAATTTCTCCCACTCGATCCTCTCGAAAAGAACTCCGTCTCGAAACGCCACGCCAAGTAGCTCGCGGCCGGATGCACGCCAGATCCGCCGCCCTTGCCGAGTGACCACGCCTAACGCCTTTGGCATTGCATCAGACGCCCAACGCCGCGCTCGCTGGCGGCCTCTCGCGAGTATCGCCCGACCTCGACCTCGGCGGCGATCGCAGCGTACTCCACGCGTTATTCCTTCGCGCGATCGCTAGCCTCGCCTCGCCAGGATCTCGCGGCCCGTCGTGCGCTTCGCCTCAGATTCGCCCGATCCGCTCCGCGCCGCGGTGCGCGTCGCCTTGCGCCCGCCCGCTTGCGCGGCACGATCCTCACGGCGCTTCGGCCCTCGGCCTCGCCCGTGCCCGTGAGTGCCTGTAGCGTGCCTCCCTTGATGCGTTTAGCGGCGACGCCCCTTTCGCCCGATTACGGATTTTACCCTTTAATTCTTAAGTCTCGTCACCTCGTTTCCGATCCGGTTACAATTTATTTATAAAAAATAAATAAACCTAGATCTAGACTAGTCTATTACATTGATCAAATCAAACAAATCCTAATCTACTCGTGGATTTTCTCACGAGGCAAAACGAATCCGAACTAATCGAATTAAAAACCACAATTTATATGCATGCATAAATAAACACATTAAATTCCATGACAATTGGATACCTGCAAAACAGATCTAGCAATTCTACTATCCAATTTCAAATTTAATGTCAGCGAATGAAATTACAATTTAAAATTCAAAGCCCGAAACCTTGGCTTTGATACCAGTTGTTGGGGAATGATTTGCACAGATCTATTCGGGGTGAATATTTAAATACAAATTTAATTTTTATAATTATTACTAGCATGAATTAATCCTATATTAATTCAAATAATAATTCAACAACATATCATGCATATAATTAATTCACGTAAATCCTACGCATGCGGAATTCTACGAGTTTACGTGAACGTACCTCTTGGGACGACAATGATCTGGTTGATTAGACTAACCAAAAGAACTTTCCAAGTATTCCCTTAATCCTTGCTCGACTATCCGGTGGTAGGACACTTGCGAACAATTAACTAAAGGAAAATAAATTATGTTGCACCACCTTTGTGGATTTACTAATTTTTCCAACACATGGAATTGTACTTGGGAATGAAAGAGTCATCCCCTATTTATAGAGCATAGGTGGTCGAAATTTTGGGCAAAAAATATTGTGGAAAAATCTTTTCTTGATCTCCAAGAAATCTTGAATATATCTCCTATATTCTTTTTTCCATAATTATAATATTCCACAAAATCCCACCTACTCTTTGTTATGGGATATTTTCGAAAATTATAGGCATGATTCCAAGATTTGGATCTTCTTGAATTTATGAGATATTCTTGTATTTCAAGAAATACATATCTTCCATAATATATCTTCAAGAAAATCAACAAAATCTTTCTTGCCCTTTATATTTCAAAAATTTCGAAATTATCTTCATGAATAACCAAGTGGGAGATTTCTTGAATTTAATGAGATAATCTTGTATTCCAAGAATACATATCTTCATTCCATAACAAAATTCAAAGAAAATCTTTCTCCCCTTTTAACCACAAATTTCGAAAATAATGGAAAAATTAAGCAACAATATTTATTTTATTTTAAACACCTTTTTTCAGTTATTAGACTATATGTTGGGCTACTCAGGGGGCCTTTAGGAGTATTAAGATTAGACCTTCCAATTGATCTTGAATTATCAATATTGAGCCACAATATTATTCAAGCCCATAAATATTAATTAATCCCACTACATAATTAATATTGCACTATCCATCTTAACCCATATTACAGTCAATATGGCTCCCGGTTATTATTTCCCGTGTTTAAGATTATCTAGCCCATTAATTAATTCAAGCCACTGAAATAACTTTCCGTTAATTAATATCTTTTGTCCTTGGTCAAGGAACGGTTCAACATTATTATCCATACCGGAAACTAATTCCACTTGCAAGATTTGGTATGATAAAGCTTATGAACCTCCCAAGGGGGCAAATCGAACAAGCGTACTTGCACACGATTCTCCGTATTAAATCTTAGCAATCACATGTGACCAATAATATTGCCCAAGATAAAAAGTATTGAATCTCGTTGATTCTCTACCCATGATAAGTCAAAGCAATAGTTACCAATCACACGTGATCCTATTTAAGGAACGAAGATTAAGAAATAACGAACCACTGAGGTCTAATTCTTCCTTGTTCAGTTCTGAAGAATTTGTCCTCCTGTAGGTCCTATTCAGTGCATCAGTCATGCACTAGTGTAACCTCTTGGTCAAGACAAGCCAATCCGAGCTTTACACTTCAACCTTTCACGATGGATTGTTCATTTCCATCTAGGTCGTGAATGGTGTACTTTTAGTTACAAGGGACTGTTAATTTAATCTTCTGTGATCTGGTATCACTAAATTAACTACAATGTAACACGTACAATTTATTGAACAGTTATGCAGTAAATATATGTAACATTCAATGATACTTAAAGCATCAGTGATAAACCATTTATTTCAGTAAATAAGTCCGAAATTCAGTTTTGATTATACAAAGTAAAAGCATAATTTCCAGTTACAAACCTTTAATATCCAGATTAATAGTTGGCTCCCACATGACCAATATAAGATTGACAGGGACTTCGGGGAAGTATATGAATATCAATCTTATACCTAAGTAATAACCATGATTAAATACAGAATTATTATTTTGTTTTGAACGAGCCTCGTGGGGAGGGTCATCGTTGCCACTAATAATAATCCACAATCATCCGCTTGGAGTTTATTCATGTGAAAGCTATCTTTTGCCCGTCCCGTGGGGGGAATTTCTCCAAAAGAATTCACAAATAAATAAATCATGGAGGTCAAAATTAATTCAATTTTATTATCCGGAAATAAAATTGTCAATTAATTATTTTTAAAACATACTTAGTAATTTTCGAAAGTGATATTTTTCTAAAATAATTTCTCATGCATCTCATATTCAAACATAATTAAATACGCAAGAAAAATAAACCAAACATCAAAACAAAAAATTAAACACATTGGGCACATATATCCAATTGTCACGGTTAATTTTTTGACATGTCTTGATCTTGAGAAATCGTCTTCATAGCATTCATCGTTCGTCTCGAAAAGCTCCCACTCGACCGCAACATTTTCTTTAGAATGTCCTCCGTCTAGGTCCGAAATGACGTCCGACATTGGGTAGCTTACGACCCGAACACGATCGCGCGCACCCGCAGCACACCAACCCAACCCAAAAATCATACTCGCCCATCGCCGACGGCTCTCGGTAGTCTTGCGCGGATCTGCAAGGCCGCCCTACTTCCCCAGCGTCGCTCACGAAGCCCGCCTTGTACCAGCACGTGCACGCGTCGCCCGGCTCCCGCTCGCGTCGCGGCTCGTATCGATCGATTCATACTGTCGCTACGCCGTCTGCCCACGCCCCCTGTTCCACCGGTTTTCGGTCACGCCTCGGCTTGCGCCCGCTTGCGCCGAGCGCCTCTCGGCCAGACCCATGCGCGATCGCCTAACACTTCGTTCTTTGGCTCGCGTACGTCCGGGCACTTGGTCGCTTGTCTTTAATTCTTCGTCTTCGTTCTCGATCAGGTTATAATTTATTTATAAAAAATAAATAAACCTAGATCTAGACTAGTCTATTACATTGATCAAATCAAACAAATCCCAATCTACTCGTAAATTTTCTCACGAGGCAAAACGAATTCGAACGACTCGAATTAAAAATCACAATTTATATGCATGCATAAATAAACATTCATCAAATACCATGACAATTGGATACCTGCAAAAAAGATCTAGCAATTCTACTATCCAATTTCAAATTTAATGAACAACGAATTAAATTACAATCTAAATTTCAGAGCCCGAAACCTGGCTCTGATACCAGTTGTTGGGGAATTAATTGTCCGGATCTATTCGGGATGAATATTTAAATACAAATTTAATTTTAACAATTATTACTAGCATGAATTAATCCTATATTAATTCAAATAATAATTCAACAACAAATCATGCATACAAATTCGTCACATAAATCCTACGCATGCAGAATTGCTAGGAGTTTACGTGAACTAACCTTTCAGAGTGACAACCGTTGAGAAGATGGATCCCGTTCACATGAACACACCAAAAGACTTTCTCAAGTATTCCCTCGTCCTTGTCCAACAATCCGGTGGTAGGATGCTCGCGAACAATTAACAAGAGGGAAAAATAAAATTATGTTGCACTATCTTTGTGGATTTCTAATTTTTCCAACACTTGGAACTACTTGGGGATGAAAAATTCATCCCCTATTTATAATACTAAGGGTGGCCGATTTTTTTTTCTATGGAATAGGATGGGAAAATCTTTTTCTTGATCTCCAAGAAATCTTAAATATATCCAATATATTCTTTTCTCCATAATTAAAATATTCCACAAAAATCCCACATCCTTTTATGGAATTTTCGAAAAATAAGGAGTAGGGGAAACAAGATTTGGATCTTCTAGAATTTATGAGATATTCTTGTATTCCAAATACATATCTTCCATAATATCTTTTCAAGAAAATCAAGAAAATATTTCCTTCCTTATTTATTCATAATTTTCGAAAATTTCACCAATAAATAACCAAGTGAGAGATTTCTTGAATTTAATGAGATAATCTTGTATTCCAAGAATACTTATCTTCATTCCATAACAAAATTCAAAGAAAATCTTTCTCCCTCTTTTATTTATTATTTTCGAAAATAATAGGAAAATTAGGCAATAATAATTTATTTTATTTTAAATACCTTTTTCAGTTATTGGACTTTATCTTTGGGCTACTTGAGGGACCTTTAGGAGAATTAAGATTGGACCTTTCAATGGACCTTGAATTTCCAATATTGAGCCGCAATATTATTCAAGCCCACAAATATTAATTAATCCCACTACATAATCAATATTGCACTATCCATCTTAACCCATATTACTGTTAATATGACTCCCGGTTATTATTTTCCGTGTTTAAGATTATCCAGTTCATTAATTAATTTAGGCCACTTAAATAACTTCATATTAATTAACATCTTTTTCCTTGGTCAAGGAACGACTCAACATTATTATCCATACCGGAAACTAATTCCACTTGCAAGATTTGGTATGATAAAACTTCTGAGCCTCCCAAGGGGACAAATCAAACAAGGCGCACTTGACACGTTTCTCCGTATTAAATCTTAGTAATCGTCGTGTAACCAATAACATTGCCCAAGATATAAGGTATTGAATCTTACTGATTCTCTTCTCATCATAAGTCAAAGCAATGATTATTAATTCCACACGATCCTATTTAAGGGACTGAGATTAAGAAATAATGAACCACTGAGGTCTAATTCTTCTATATTCAGTACTGAAGAATTTATCCTCTTGTAGGTCCTATTCAGTGCATCATAATGCACTAGTGCAATCTCTTGGTCAAGACAAGCCAATCTGAGCCTTGCACTTCAACCTTTCACGATGGTTTGTTCATTTCCATCTAGGTTGTGAATTCTGTACTTTTAGTTACAATGGACTGTTAATTTAATCTTCTGTGATCTGGTATCACTAAATTAACTACAATGTAACACGTACTATTTATTGAACAGTTATGCAGTAAATATGTGTAACATTCAATGATATTTAAAGCATCAATGATAAATAATTTATTTCAGCAAATAAGACAAAAATTCAGTCTAATTATACAAAGTAAAAACATATTTTCCAGTATAACCCCAACAGGGTCCAGTTGAATCTGGACCCTCCAGTTCACACACACCCGCACGAGTATGTGTGTGTATGTGTAAAATGGAGGGTCCAGATTCAACTGGACCCTCCATTTACTGGAGGGGATCTAAATCCCCCTCACCATACCCCTGTTAAACCAACCCCCCTTTGGCCCAATGGTAATCTTGACTATCTCTCTCCATTATCCCGACATTCTACCTAACAGCCCTCGAGATAAAGTTTCAAACCCCGCACTCTGAATATCCCATAATTAGACTCTAAAACCTTAACCCACAGACTACTCTTCTCATTCAAGAACTTCCACATCAATTTTCATAACAGTGTTATATTAAAAGACTCAATATTCCTTACTCTAGCCCCCAGGTAAAAGGAACTATTATTATTAATTGTCTTAAAAAGTTATTGTAATTATTTACCTTTAATTTTTTTTTAGGGAAGTTACTCAACTGTCATAAGGGCAGAAGACACGTTAAGACAATTTAATTCTATCTATCTTCTTAAAATAATACTCCTACGTTTTATATATCTGAATTGTTTGAAATGTAATATTTAATTGAATGTAGCATAGGTCAAATATTCCTTCATATTATTTTTTTTCTTGTATGTTAAAGGATTGGACTGCAAAAAACTATGACTTGACTTCGATTTATTAAAGAACATATTTTATAACAATTTTTTGTGAGATTGGTAATCTTGTTATCTTGTAAGGATCGCCTACTAAAAGCTAATAGCATCCACGAAACTATAAATCTCTAATTTTACACAAATCAAATTAGGTACGGTTTAATTAATTTTGTTATAATTACGATGGACGGCAAACACATGTTTAGTTAGGAATTTAAATGAAATGACAAGTTGTTGTGTTACACATTTTAAATTCAAAAAAAAAAAAAAAAAATCAAATTAAGTTACTATAAATTTTTTTATAAATGAATTTTAATTCATGTGAGACGGCCCATGTCACAATATATAATTGGTTACAATTTCGAAGGCTGGTCCAGGGACCAGAAATATGAAATTTAATATGAACTATTGATTAAATATTTTTTTTGAGAAAGTCTTATCTGAAATATTGCACACTAGTGTTATATGCAATACAACATAAATAAGGTAAAAATTGCTTAAAATTCGCAGGTCTGGGCGCGGGTCGGGTCTGGGCGGGTCGGGCGCGGGTGCGAACAGTGGGTTCAAGGTTGGCGAGGACGCATATGTATTTATAGAATGATATTTTTATCAAATATGTATTGTAGCCTAGTGGTTCAGGCTTGTTGCTAATAAATTTGGTTGCAGGTTCGATTCCCACTGTATGCATAATTTTTTTTTATTTTTTTTCTCAAATTTTTGTGTGTTACTACATCTATGTATAAGTGTTACTATATTATTATATTACGTGTTACCACATGAACAAAATCGGTACAAGCGCGAAAAGAAATCACTAAAGAAATCACTGTCCAGAATTACAGATTTAAAGAACAATTTGATGTGTTACTACATGAACAAAAAGAGTGTTATTATATGAGAAAAAGAGTGTTACTAAATGAACAAAAACCAGTACAAACGCGAAAAAAATCTTCAGTCCAAAATTACAGATTTTTTATTTTTTTTTCTCAAATTTTTGTGTGTTACTACATCTATGTATAAGTGTTACTACATTATTATATTACGTGTTACCACATGAACAAAATCAGTACAAGTGCGAAAAGAAATTACAGTCCAGAATTACAGATTTAAAGAACAATTTGATGTGTTACTACATGAACAAAAAGAGTGTTACCATATGAGAAAAAGACTGTTACTACATGAACAAAAACCAGTACAAACGCGAAAACAATCTTTAGTCCAAAATTACAGATTTACAGAACAGCGTGAAAAAAGTGCAGAAGGATCTAAATTTCATCACACACTTTGTGTTGAGGGGTAATCCAAACATCACACACATATTCTCTCTTCTTCTCGTAGAATCCACATCGAAATCCAAATTGAATGACCTGGTTTCATCCAATAATCGGAGCGAAAAAAGAAAATTAGGGCACGAACGAGGAAGAAAAAAACTCATGAAATTCGCCAGAAGAGAAGAGGAAATCTGACCGCGTCGGCTGCGCACGCGAGGAAGAAGATGAAGAAGCCCATTGGCCCACCAACAATCTGCCCTAAAATCCATTCCCCTGACCGCGAGAAAAAAAAGACCTAATTGCACATATCACTTGTATGCAATATTGCATCCAAGTTTTTGTCTTTTTTTTTTTCAGGAAAAGAACTACTAAAGAAAGTTAATTTCAATATTGGGATAACACAATATATATTGCCTACAATGTCGACGGCTGGTCTAATATAGTATCCACGAATATGATATTTGAACTATTAAAGAAAGTTAATTTCAATATTGGGATAACAAGACACTCCTCTTATTCAGATTAAATAACAACAATACTAATAGTAGTATAATGTGTAACTAACTCAAATTTGACAAATTCTTCTGTGATTTTTTTTTTAAATGTGAGATTTTTTTTTGAGTAGATGAAACCCTATTTAATTTCCTTTAATTTTTATTTATATGCTATGCATGCACTATTGTTATCTTTTTTGTAATATTAATATATTTTGTCTGTAATACTATTTTCATATTGATTTAATACCCTTTAAAATTTATTTTATTCTTATGATTTGAATGTAATTAATATTGTTATATTTTTGTAAATAATACTACTATGCTTTGTCTGTAATGCTGTTATGCTTTCACATGTAACTCTGTTATGAATTGAACCATGGTCCATTTATTTTCGGGTCAGATATGAAAAACCCACAAATTTTCATTTTTTAATCAAAATTATGCTATTTTTAAATGTAAAAATTTTCACATAAGATCAAAATATTAGAATATCACATTAACTATTATTGTATTATCTTATGAAAAATCCTCCTGAGATCGTCTTCATAACATGATGATTAATAGTCAACGTCATTTTATTTATTTATTTTATCATTTTGAACATGAATTAGTATGCATTTTACTTTTTCAAAATTAGTTACGTAGTTGAGTTTGCTCCGTCATACATTCCAGAATACGATTCACGAGACCAAAAAAGATATGCCTCATTATTTATTATGTAGCAATCCAAACATTACAACCATCATATTTGTTAAATGCTAAAAATAGTGATTCCCCCCTATATATATGCCTATTTCTATACAATCATATCACACATTTCGTTCACAATTGCAGATATGGCTAATTCCCAGCAAATAAAAAGAACAGAAATTAGCGTTCAAGAGCTTGTAAAAAATCCCATTTATGAAATTCCAGAAAAATTCTTGATCGATCAAGAATCTGCCAAAAAGTCTCAGTTTGCAGTTGTTCCAACAATCAACATGCAGAAATTTCTTGATGAAGAAACTAAGCTTTTGGAGCTGGAAAATCTGCACTCTTCATGCAAAGAATGGGGCATTTTCCAGGTAATCTTTTTCTTTAAATTAATGATTAAATATTATAGGTGAAGCCTGAAATTGCACCAATATACAGATCTGAATCGTCTGACTGGGCCCCAATTAATTTTTAGGCAAATAATTATAGGGTGGGTATCCTATGCACTCAGTGTACGTTGTACTGAAACATACAACTTGTTTACCCTAAAACGTGCAACATGTATTTGTGAGATAAGTTGCACTTTTTAATATAAATAAGTTATATATTTCAGAAATACACTATAGAGTGCACAGTGCACGTGATGCATACAAAATCTAGTCATAATTAAAGCACCATTGCACCGTGCAACTAAAATGCATTTTAAATTGTAGTATTAGTTGTTTTACAAAAAAAATATTAATTGATCAAAATAGTTGCAATTGCAATTAGTGCACCCCAAGTGTGAGCCCGAAATCGCTTAGGATGTGTCAAATTTTAGTCCCCATTTTTGTTATTTTTTAATTTTGATCCTTTTAAATAAAAAATTAAGAAAAGTAAAAAATATATAAAATAATTTTTAGTCCCGTAATTTTTTATTTTATTCAAATTTGGTCTTTGAAAAACAATTTAAAATTAATACTAAAATGATCAAAATTAAAAAAATAAAAATATATATAACTAAAATTAAAAACGATCCAAGTTGCGCCCAATTAATCGTAACGTTAACTTTTGTGCATGCAGCTAGTGAATCACGGGCTCGATTCATCACTATTGGAGAAACTGAAACACGAGATTCAAGAATTTTACGATCTTCCATTGAAAGAAAAATTGAAATTCAAAATTAGGGCCGGTGAATTCGAGGGATATGGTCCAGCATTGATTCAAAATTTTGGTGATGAAAAAAGTTGATTGGGCTGATAGGTTTTATGTCATCACCAACCCTATTTCACGAAGAAAGCCTCATATTTTTCCAGAGCTTCCATCCTCTCTAAGGTACGATCACGGCAAGAAAATAGTGAATTATCTATAGAATTTTTTAATATATTTACAAAATTTTCAATAAAAATAATTTTATTGTCTACGGCAAACCTACAAAATTTTCCAATCATGTAGATATTTTCATTCATGGGCAATTTTGCCTACGGAAATGTAATTCATGGGTAAATTTGTTTGTAGATCATTTTTAAACTACAAATATAATTGCTTACAAAAATATAATTTGTATATGTAATTTGTTTGTCTACGAAAATTACAAATGTTTAGGCAGTTTGCTCGTGGGTAATTTGTTTGCCTAGAAAATTATTTGTGCAGCTAATTTTTTTATAAATTATTCTAAAAATTGATAGGCAAATCGTAGGCAATCCCCACTTTTTAAAAGATCAAATTATGTTTGTAGGAAAATTTCGGAGTCATTTGAAAATTTTCGTAGGCATTTTTTTTTAGTGAATATAGTCGTGTTTTATAATTAAAAATCGTGTGTCAATTGATTTATTTCGACTCTACTCGTAGTGATTTGTGCATGTTGATAAAAGTCATCTTATACACGTGACATGTGGTGCTATCGAAATGAATCTTATTAGAATCTATAATTAGGTGCACGGTCCAGAAATTTAATTTGAGTAGATATATATATATATATATATATATATATATATATATATATATATATATATATATATATATATATATATATATGTGTGTGTGTGTGTGGACGGACCCGTAAATTTTACTTAGGGGGCCCAATTTATAACATAAAACAGTAGCTAAATGCACTTTAGAATTTTTATATATTTTCAAAAATTATTTGGACTAAACATCTTTATATTAATAACTAGAGTCGAATACATTTATATGTATATTGAAAATGTGAATTATACATATTCTTTCTCTATTTTGTTACCCCTTTCTCACCTAAAAATCAACATTTTATTTATAGAGAGTTGATTTTTACAAGGATTAGTAATAGTGGTGTACAGTGAACATGATGCACATAATACTTTGTTTAAAGGAGACAGACATTCGTATGAGATAGTTTTATACATGATATAGGGTATAATCTATAACACAAATAATACTCATTCTTCCAAAATATTAGAGCGTTAATACACAATTTATGCTTCGCTTTACTATGAGACTGCCTTATACAGGTGTCTCTTAATTATAAGTATATATATATAAGAAATTCAAGTGGGGTCAGGGGGGCCCAGTGACCCCCCTGGCTCCAAGGTAGGTCCGTCGCTGTGTGTGTGTGTAGGTGTGATTAATGAGTTGTTTTAATAAATTAAGTGAAATATATATAGAGTTCATGTAGATCTAAATCTTTGTGTTGATTAGATGAAATGAAATTAAGAATATAGCTCCTCCTCTCCCTATCCCTACCACAATATCTTGCTAAAAAAAATTCATTAGTTAATTAAATTAACGTTGTGAATTTATGAGTCCAGCATAAGTGGCGGATCTGGAATTTTGAATCGAAAGACGGAATCAACAAATTCATGTAAAATTGACCACAAAATCAATACTTTTAGATTCAATATACTTTTTACATTTAAGTAATACATTTGTTCAGTTAAAACTAGTAATATTGTTTAGTGAAAATAAAGAATGTTGTTCCCTGACAACACAGTTAACTGACTGTTCCAATCGTCGTCTCCACAGGGAAACCCTAGAGGTGTACATCTCGGAGCTACAAAAGCTTTCGACATCGATTTTCCGACTGATCTCGAAAGTACTAAAAATCGATGAAAAAAAGTTGTTGGAGATGTTCGAAGACGGAATGCAATCAATGAGAATGAATTATTACCCACCATGTCCGGAACCCGAAACGGTCATCGGCCTAACGCCGCACTCCGACGGCAGCGCTTTGACCTTTTTGCTGCAAGTCAACGGCGTCGAAGGTTTACAAATTAAAAAAGATGGCGATTGGATGCCTGTCAGAGTCATTCCAGAAGCGTTGACTATTAATTTGGGAGACATCGCCGAGGTTTGCTACCAAAACTTGGTACATGTTCGTGTCTTTTATTTAATTACAATTTGCAGTATACTTCATTACACACAAAACTAGGCTATGAACTTGAATTATTTGATACATTTCACTCGTTTTTATTATATTTTTATAAACTATTAAATTTAACTCGTATTATACTTAAGTAGGGTCAAATATCATGAATTAAAAATAAAATTTATAGCAAGAATTAGTTTTATACAAATTTTTGTCAATATTAACAAGGTAAAAAATGGGTTGAAATATTCGGTTTGGCTCTTATAAGGTCAATAAACTCATCTCACGAAATAAGAAGATTTTTTTATGAGAAGATCTCACGCAAGATCAGCTTGTCAATAAGTTTATATATTAAATACATAATATTGTAATAATTAGTGACATTATTATCAATGACACGTATCATGTGAAAGTGTTTGTAAACTCTATTTACAACTTAAAATACTATTTCTAAAAATTCAAAGCTGTGCACATGGGGAAACTTAAAAATGAAAAAGATTATATCCTACACCATTTAAGTTTGCAAACATCAAGATTATAAATTACAAAATAAAACACCATAATAATATAAACGCTCTTGGTTTTATTTAGTATAGTACAAAATTTCATTAATAATTAATTTAACATAAATGCAAGATGCTCTCTAAATTTATAGGGACAGGTTATTTTAATTGAACAATAATCCTTGCAACTTGTAGAAAAAGAAGCAATATATATATACTGAAAATTTCTATTTACACTCCGATAGAAGAATACATTAACTTTTTCTAGGAATATACATATATAAACACATATATATGCTCTTTGTATACCCATATTCTTGAAGACATTAAAAACCTCTGTGAGGTGTTTAGGTTTTTTCTGGGTGCATTAGTTGTCTAATTTAGGTGTTTTTGCAAACTTCAATGAGGGGTTAGAAACAATTTTTTAAAAAAAAATCATCAAACATTAAAGTTAATTTTATTTAATTGAATTTACACAGATGTTACTACTTTACCATTTAACCCCATCAAACAATAATTATATCCCTTTTAATAATAATAAACAATTATTTTTTAAAATCTGTATGTAAAGTAACTATTTAATCAACGGAGTGGAGGATTATTTATGCATTTAAAAAATTATGATCAATATAGATAGTTGAGACATCACTCTTTTATATATGAGATCGTATCACATGAGATGGTAAAAAATATTTATCAGTTAGTCAAAAAATAAGAAAGGGTAAGGATTAATAGGTAAAAATACACGTAATTTGGATTTGTTTCACCAAGTTTCACAAGAAGTTAGTTGTGTAAATAGCTGGTTAATGGACCACATAATAATTGAATTTTTTGATCTAATAATTAATAATCCTTATCATGTGATTAATTTCACATCAATAAATGGACACAATTTGTCAATTAACCACATCAATATTTTAGCTCTAAAATGAGGATTACATCTTAGAGCTAAAATGTTCATCAAACGTACGGAAACCTCATTTTAATTTTAATTTTTTGTTACCAATATCATTCGACAACTAACATAAAAATTCTTGTTATATTTTAAATTAACATGCATTTACACTTCACACTTTAATTTCTTGTAAATTAACATGACAAGAAACATTTCTCTTTTGAGAAATAGTTAATAGAAATGATTATTAATTAATATTAAAAATTTCATTATAATGATACACTAATTAAAATATATTTAAATTGCAGGTATTAAGCAATGGGTTGTATAAAAGCATTGAGCACAGAGCAACAGTGAATTCAGAGAAAGAGAGGATTTCTATAGCAATGTTCTTCAACCCTAATTTTGAAGCAAAAGTGGGGCCATTGCCTTCTCTCTTAATTAACAAATCACCTATTTTTAGGACCATGACAATGGATGAATATATCAATGGTTTCTTCTCAAGAAAGCTAAAGGGCAAATTTCTAGACTCCATGAGAATATAGATAAATAAATATATATAGTTTATAATGTTAAGTTCCTTAATCAGAATACTTACATTTTCTTATTTTAATGTACAACTATTTTATGTTGACATTGGTTGTATAATGAACTCATCGTTTGGATTCCGTATCCTAATTAATACTCGTATTTAAAACTCATATCATCTCTATGAAGATATTAATTAATACTTAATTGTTGAACATATTTTTTTTAACAGTTGATATGATATATTTGATTTTATAAATTTATGTATCAATTAATGCTTAATTGTGAAAGATATTAATTGGTCAGGTCTTGTATGCACCCAGATGCATCGTGCACTAATAATGCATTTTTAAAAAACGTGTGATTTATTATATTGAAAAATGCAACTTATTTGCACTAAAACATGCAACTATTGATATGAAAAGATAATTGCACGATTCAGTGTAAACAAATTGCATTTTTCAGTATAACAAATCGCACGTTTCTATGCACTATGCATGCACGGTGCACCTGAATGTACATGAGACCCACTCATACCATTAGATGTGGAGAACAATTTAATTATTTAATTTGAATAATTAGTAGACAAATTTAAGAAAAGAATGAAATAATAATGATTGTAAAATAGAAATTTTGAAATAAATCATATACATGATTTGATTATTAACATGTTTTCAAAGTAAAAAATTTATCATGTGAATAATAAGAAGAAAGAGACGCAAAAATGGTAAGAAAGAGACTCAAAAATGGTAGGACAAAAATTGAGAATTACTACCTCCATCTCGGAACACTTTGCACAGTTACTGTTCCGCTCGTGTTTTAGCGAACGAGTTTTTTATTACTATTTGAAATGATAAAGTAATTTTAAAAAATGTGTATGATAGAGGAATGTAAAGACTATCATACCACACCTTAAAAGTCATTTTATTATTTTAAATACTAATAAACAAATCGCACGCAAAAACACGAGCAAAAAATAAGCGTGCTAAGTCTTTTGAGACAGAGAGAATATAAAATAATTGAGAAGGTTTTATGTGAAATTGGTTTACCGTACACCACTCATACTATTGCTTGTAGAAACTAATACTATAGCAACTATAGTATTAATTTCTACAAACAATAGTATGAGTGGTGCACGGTAAACCAGTTTCATATGAAACTTTGCCAAAATAATTAGTAGACAAATATAGTAGAGATATGGAGCCAAAAGTTTAAAGAGCCAAGCATTAACACAATAAAAATAATATATGTTGATGTTATCATTAAGCTTCATATACTTATTGTAGGTCCCGAACGGGTTTAGTGAGGGCAGAAGTCTAGAGGGAGGGTGAATAGACTTAAAAACTTTTTTGCGCAGATCGTGTGAGGCGCTTAGCCCCGATCGAGTCTCGAGAATCGATTTAATGATAACCAACTTACTAATCGCCAAGGCGACATTAGTTCGAAACTATCGGTTTAACGATGTGTGCGGAAGCTTAAGTTTACCCGTGAAAAACCAGGTTTTTATAAATCGATTCCAAAGTTAGTGTTTTAACCAGTTGACTGAAGTGTCAAGCTTGATCGATCCAAAGCTTGGTGCTAGGCGATCTCAACTTAGAATATGTATGCGCTTTAAAGGTTGTGTGCAATTGTGTAGACAAGTTAATCAAAGCGGTAAAGACACACAAGATTTATAGTGGTTCGGACAAACCCGATCCTCACGTCCCACTCTTCCCTATCACAAGGGCACCAACTTAACCAACTCGAACTTAGTTTTATGTGTTAGTTCAACACAAGACAATCGAAGCAGATATTTAAGGAGTTCTCACTCAACCGATCCCATAAATCGAAACTAGAAACCCTAGATGCGAATTCTTGCTAAACAACTTAACCTAACTTGGGTTTGGATAAGATTGTTTTGGTTCCAACTATGAAATCTTTTCTAGTGTTTAAGGTAGCCTATCAGCTAGATGAAAAGATTTCTATGCTAAGAACTTATGGGATGAACACTTAATAAAATAATCTTCTTGATCGTGTTCTTCGTGCGGAAATCTGATAATTGCTTGAGCTTCTTGATTGTTCAGTGTTTCCGTTCTTTCACTCTGAAGTGTGATCCCATATTTATAGACCTTGAAATCAAAGAGCCGTTGGAGAGCAATTTGGATTTCAGGCTATATTAGGTAGGTTTGCAGGATTGATGTGACGTGCTTCAGGAACGGCATGGCCGAAAGCGTGAACTTGTATTTTATAGCCGTTAGAGAGAGCAGCATCAAATCCCTTAATTGTCGGCTCCGATCATACGTGTCTTGTTCTTATTGGTTAACAGACGCACTTTTCAGTGTTTGTTCTTCCAACTAAGGTTGACATCCTTCTTGTTCAGATCATAGACGTATGATTAGGTGAAACATCAGTTTTCACCTAGTGAAATGACTTTGATCGATCGAATCGATCGGTTTACCGATGGAGTCTTCGGTGCCGGGCGACTTAGCTTCAACTAGCGTACTTTCGTCGATGTAGGTCTTCCGTCCGATCTTCTCGAAGTCATCTGATCTTCAAGTATTCTGAGTTTGAGCTTTATGACTTCAGCTGAGATATCCGACTAGATCGACGATCCGATCTTCGCTTCTTCTCTAAGATTCTCGCACCGGATGATATCACCGTTCTTTGGATTTTCAGATTCGACTTATACATATTGAGGTTCCCCTCAATATGTGACCTATCTATTACATCGATTGTTCTATACAAGAATTATCAACTGCATTCTATAAACGGTAATAAAACATCATCGAC
Organism: Stenogyne calaminthoides; assembly: GCA_037126765.1. NCBI lineage: Eukaryota > Viridiplantae > Streptophyta > Magnoliopsida > Lamiales > Lamiaceae > Stenogyne > Stenogyne calaminthoides. The sequence goes on along the minus strand of JBBCBC010000026.1, from coordinate 2,977,208 downwards.
TAACAGTCCGATCGGGTCCTATTACATGTGTTTACGAACTTTTATCAAAACTATAAATTTCCCAACAATTTCCCCCTTTTTGATAAAACCAAAACACCGAGAAACCAAACACAGTTGATAAATATAGAACAAAGAAAGAGCACATAATCGTAAGACAATGAGATTTTGTCTTAGGATCGAAAAAATAAACTTTTCTCATTAGATATGTCGATTACATGTTACATCGTAAAAGTTTGAATTTAAAAAATTTGATCCCGAAAGTCTTCGATTCTTTCACTCTTTAGGCTTGTATCCTTCATCATCTCTTTGATCTTGAGGTACGTTGAAGATCCGATATAGTTTCCATTTGACATCATTGGTCCGGCCGAGGATCGATTATATGCGTTTTGCTCAGGGATGTCAAAGTAGAATCTCTGAAATGCCATCATCGAATGAGCCATCCGCCTTCTTCGAGTAATCCAATGGATCATACTCTTGGCGAGATATTTTTACATTGATAAGTTTGGCCTCATTTTCCGTGATACTTGAAAAAACTGGATATTAATTTTCTAACCAATTGAGGAATTCATCATCCGGAGATTCTTCTCGTGGAACAAGATTAAGACAAAAGCATCCGAAGCCATTCACTTCGATCTTGTTCCATTCCTCAAACCTCTTAAAGATATGCAAGCGATTTTTGGAATGATCTCATCAACTCTTCTTTGGCGGTTGAGGTTCCGCACAATTTTTCCAAATTTCCTTTCTTCGCTCTCGATCCGAATTTTTTCTTCATTTTCTTCCTCTGTCAATTTTTCTCCCTTCTTTCTTCTTTTCACTTTTTCGCCTCTTCAAAGAACCTTTCTTTGGGCGATTTCTCGGCCTTATCGGGCTCAGATCCGGGTCCGGGTCAGGCTTCTTGTGACTATTTTAGTCCGAGTGGCTGTAAATGTTTGTGTCTCGAGTGGCTGTACAGTGTTGTGATTTTCAAAGACCCGCAGTGACTACCTTTTGTGATGTCCCAAAGACCAAGCAGCAGCCTACCTTTCTTGCCTTTGACTTTTCCATCTTTTCAGAGAGACTTCGTTAGCAAAAGAGATCCAGATGGTCTAGTCTTTGTCCATAGGCTTCAAATCGTCTGAATTAGGTCTTCATTGTTTACGATCATGTCACTGGTTTCTCACTCCGTCCTTCCCCTTTTTGGTTTGATCAAAAAGAGCGTGAGGTGGAAGTTAGGGATCCAAACCGACTGATATTGCCCTGTTGAGATCTCATTACAGATAAACACGAACTTGAGCGGTTAGATGTTCAACCTTCGAGATCGGCTCGATCTTGACAAATTCCATGGCGATAGAGAGTGTAAAAAATCGGTTTGTCAAGTTTCTCTTTCAGCCGATTCGAGCTTTTTCGAAGGAGCATTAGAAAAAGAAACTTGTTGTTGATCCACCCAGAATAAACTTGTCATCAACGGATTTTATAAGTTCTAAGCAGAACCACGGTGGTCACAGTTTTGGGAGAACCGATCTTTGATAGTTGCAATCTGAAATAGCCAATTCCCTTTGATCATTATTTCTTTGAGGTCAAACCGCCTCACCACGGTATCATCACTCCCTCAACTTCTTTTTTCAGAGATCTTTGAGACAAGATCTGATTTCAAATTGATCGGCCATTATATGTGATGTTGGAATGTTTTAAATCACTTGATCTGCTCGATTGTTTGTGCCTCCGGTGGTTGGTCATGAACCGCACAGATTCCCACTATCATCGGCAAAATCAGATCCTTCATTGTAGCATCTCGCTTCAGAGCTTTTGAGCGATCTCCGGTTAGCCTTGTTCACCAACCTTAGCTTCCTGTGGATCGAGCTTTGATAGATTCAAGAGTTATCACTCACCGGTGATCCTACTTTAGCAGATTTCCTCATATCGAAATCAAAATCTGCAAACTCATCAAGACCGCCCATTTGCTCAATAATCATTATAAAATCTGAGAAGCTTTTTAATGCGAGATCTCTCCGTGAGGATCTCCAAAACTTGTTCTCTAATAGCAGGATGGGCGACCCGATTACGGATACATCTCATCAATTTCTCGCTCGATTTACATTCTCGACTATTTTCCCCGTGATGGTCTTTGATGATCTAGACTCGTGAATTGTCCGGCGGTCCGGTTGATGATGATGTGTGGGGTTCCGTGGTGCTTGAGTAGGTGGAAGTTGTCCGATAGGCTCGACCACTAGCAGAGGTTCTCCAGCGTGGAGGCGATTGCGCTGGTTCCACAATCGGTAAGGTTTTACGCCCGCGAATCGCGGTTCGGAGTTCGCGGATGATGTAGTTCGTGTTCATGGCGGTGGAAGAGTAGGAGAGACATGCTTTCGGCACCGTTACCGAGTGGTGAATCACCGAGCTGAAGGAGAAGGAGATCGTTAAATGCCGTCTTCTTCCCGAGAATATTTGGGAGCTCTCGGCTTGAAAACTTTGCTGTCGATTTTTCACCCGATTTTTGTGGTGCAACAGATCGATCTGGCGCTCTTTCTTCATCGACTCATCTTCTAAAGATCAGTCATGGAGGCTTGCTTCGCCTTCTTGACCTCTTTTTCTGGACCTTCACCATTTTTTTTTCTTCTTCTGCTTACGGTGTAGAGGCGGTTGCTTCCTTGCTTATTCCCTTCTTAGTCTTTGGGGGAGTTGGCATATCATCGTCCCAGTGGCCCAAATATGGCTAAAGTGGTGGAGAGGAATGCCTTGTGGGGCTTTAGTCCATTATGTTCCCATCCGGCATTTGCATTTTGTCTTGTAGGATAACCGCAACCTTGTTGAGATTGGGTCGATCCTCTTCTTCAGATAGACACGCTTCCACTCATCAACTCCAAATTTATCATGTTCTTGGAGTAGAATGGCCTTTAGGAACCCATGCCAATTGATGTTCTTGGCCGTCAATTATTGCGACCATCTTTGTCTGATTTGTTTGATGATGTAAGAGCATCTCAAATTTGAATGAAATACCCATAATTGTTTTTGACAAAATATCAAACAACAATCGGTATTTCCTCTTGAGCATTGGCGACAAAGCCCGACGATGATGTTTGTCGGCCTCTCCGATGAGCTTCGTTTTACGATCGACCATCTTGATTCTCCCCTCAGAGTGAGTAGGCGAGATTCGGCCCTTTTGGTAGGTTTGAACAGACGAGTTATATCCTCATTCGCCGATCGATCTCTTCTCCGTTGATCACGAAAGTAGTTCTTCTCCCGAGAGATTCAGATCCACCCTTAAATTCCTTACGAATTCGAGGGCTTCATCTTCGCATCACTGGATTGCAAAAGTGAGCAAAACAATATTTCTCAAGTCCTGCTTTCTTGAAATTTCCTCTACTTCCATTGATTCCGATCCTTTGTCACCCCCAAATTGTACGAACTTGTCCTCGACAATCCTTAATGTCGATTCCGCATAGTTGCACATTATTTTACCCATACCGTGAGTGATCATCTACGATAAGATAGATTCGGTTAAAATTGTGCATAAATACTAAGAATATCACATATCACGAAAACCAAGAAACAATAAAACATAATACGAAAAATCAAATATTGACAAAATCTTTAAGATCAATGGTTTTAAAAGAATGATTCATCAAATCATCGAAATTACCGATTTTGTTTTTCGGATTTGAGACTTAAGAAAAAACACTTTGAATCGCAAAGAAGTAACTGAGAGTTTTCGAAAAATAAAAACGCAAGTTTGTGATTTGGAAAAAAATCTGGTAGGGTTTTTGATGAACCTTATAAAGATGAGGAGGGAAAAAGACAAGATTTGGAAGATCAACCGCTTGAAAAGATTAGACGATCCAGTTAAGCGGTTTTGATCGAATGGTTGGGAAAAGCACGTCATTTAAAACCTTTTGGATTTAAAAGCTCATTTTGTAGCAATTAATACATATACCCCACGTCCGCATTAAATGATTTGCGGGGGATACGTCACACGTAATGCGTCTGAGAAGGCAAATAAAAACAGATAAAAATCCGATGAATAAGCAAATAACAAGGAAAAAGAAAGGCGTGTCGATTGATCGATATAGTAATCGATCAATACCACTTGAAGTTGATTCCTCTTGTTGATCTTAGTTTTCGCCTAAACCTTATAATTTCCCAACCGTTTTTTTCAACCGATCCGTTTCATTTTGTGTCCGATTTCTTCCGATCCTCTCCGATCGGTTGAAGTTCCCTTCAACCGATATTTTCTGCTTTTCATAGAATGATATATCCGATTTGTTGAGGTTTTAAGTTCAACTGATCTTCCTTATCCGATCGGGCCAGATGTAATCAGATTTTGTTGACCTAATCGATTCTTCTCGGATCGAAGCCAATTCTTGGGATAAGTGTTACCAAAACTTAGTCTAGAATAGTAGTCTCTATTCCCTAAGTTGGCGCGATTTGACATCTTGAATTATCGTCTCAGATATCTTGATATGTCAATCCGCCGTAAATTTATCCAATTATCAAATACTTGATTTCTACATCGTCCTTGTTGTGATGCAAATTTCTCTAAAAGGCTTTTTGAAATCAAATTTGCATTTGCACCCTTGCTTGGCCTCTATAAATTGGACCAATGTTTTACACAACATAACCCATTCACCATACTTATCCTTTTTTTTTTTTTTGTAAAAACATGCATTCCGTGAACCCTTATTTCCGGTGAAACTTCCCAAAACACCTTTACCCCTTTTTCAATGATTTCAAATTTTCTCAAATCAACCTGTGTGTCCCTTTATCACCGTTTTCGCCATCAAAGATTTCACATACAATTGTTGCTAAGCTCCTTTACCACCACGGGCGGAATCTAACATGCCAGAATCGAGAAGACACTTCTCCTAACCGTATGCACCTTGTGTGTCTATCGTTATGACGTAACCAGCATCAACAGACGCAGTCTGATATAAAACATGAGTTTGATATACGGTCTTGATCAGACAACAGCTGATCTTCGTATATCAACTCAATTTTTTCATGCAACACATGTGCCCATAAGGTCTTTGAACCAATTTCTTGCACATGTGCTCCATTTAACAAAATTGGAGAGTCCATTGACTTCGTGTCTAAGGGCTCTGGCTTAGAAATCCTATCAACGCCGCTCTCGCTCTCTTCGGTTTTAGCTTCACTAATGGGCTTTAGGATTTCTTTAAAGCCTCTCACCCTTGTTAAGTGGGGAAAATGAGAGCATCGATTTAAAATCTCTCCCCGCTTCTCTTCTTGGGTTAGGATGAGGGTTTAGGGTTATAGGTTTAGGGTTTTTCGGTTATGACTTATGTAATGACCTCACGGGTCCTTTGTACTTGTAACTTGTAATGTAATCGACCTTTCGGTCTTTATCAATGAAAAATTCTAATATTCCATTGTTGTGTAAATTCTCTCGCTTTATGCGATTGTAGGCTTTAAATGTGTGAATCTTGCTTGTTGAATATCGCCTAAATTAACTTACAAAGATGTAAAATAACCCACCGATTTGATCGATATTCCTTTTAAATTGAGCGTTTCCTTTAACTGATAAACCTTAACGATCGATTCTTTAACCGATAACTCAGAAATCGATCGATTTCTCACATCAGTTCCTTTGATCGATCTTTCCGATCGATTGAGATACCAAACTCAATCGATTCCTTTCACTGGTTAGTCTCTTAACCAAATTGGTTCTGAGAACAATCCATCAATCATTTTAGGTGCTTTTTCTCCAAGATCCGTAAGCCCTACTCATTACACAATTCTCTGAATCTAATCTCGACTAGTGGCTTGGTTAGAATATCAACTTTCTCGTAAATCGGTGTGAATCTTTTCCCATTTCGATATTCTTCTTTTCAACATGATCTCTTATAAAATGGTGTCTAACATCCACATGCTTGCATCTTGTATGAAGAACAAGATTCTCGAAAGATTCTTGATAGCCTTTATTCTTCACGAGAATATAGGTACATTCTTAGCTACGATGTTATAATCCTCACCGCCGACTAAGCCGAGCGGTTAGGAGCAAATGACTTCACGCAACCATATATTACGCTTCAAGAGTAGATGTCGCGAATCGATGTCTCGCTTTTTGAAAACCACGAGATCGGTTTTACTTCCTAAAAACCCGACATATTCCCGAGGTTGACTTCCCGTCAATCTTGCAACCTCCATAATCGTAATCGAGAATAACCACTAAGCTCTAGATTATCATCGATGGGTAAAATAAACCAAGGTTTTGTCCTTCAGATACTTAAGAATCCGCTTAGTCGCTTTCTAGGTGGCTTTGCATTGGATTTGCTCGAAATCGCACATACACCTATCGCAAAGGTGATATCCGTCCGGTTGCGATCATGCACATAGAGATCCAATGAGAGCCCTATATTCTTTTCGATTTGTTTTCCGACCATCCTCATCTCGATCCATCTTGAATCCACCATCATAGGAATTTTGGCTTCCTTGCAATTTTGAACTCCAAACTTAGCCAATAAATTCCTAGTGTACTTCGCTTGGCAGATGAATATTCCTTATGCACTTTGCTTCACCCGAGACCCGTAAAAGTAATTCATTTGTCCCATCATGGACATCTCGAACTTCCCTTGCATCGAACTTGTCAATCTTTCACATAGACTCTTGTTAGGAGATCCGAAGATGATGTCGCCCACGTGATCCGAACCATCGAATATCTTCTCCATCTTCTATTCTGAATAAGGTTCTGTCCATGTTCCTTTAGTGGACCCACCGTCGGACCAGAACCTGAGAGAGTGTATCATACCAAGCTCGAGGAGCTTGTTTCAGGCCATAAAGAGCTTTTCTTAAACGGTACACTTGGTTGTTCTTTTTTCGGCTCGAGGTTGTTCACATAAGCTTCCTCTTCGCTAGTACCCCGCTTAAAAATGCACTCTTTACGTCCATCCGATACACAAAGGAACCCTCTGTGGGAAGCATATGCCGAAAATGACCGAATGGCTTTAGGCCGATCGTGCAAAGGTCTCGTCATAATCAATTCCTTCTGATTGTGAATACCCCTTAGCAACAAGTCTTGCCTTATTTATGGTGATGACATTTTTCTCATCTCTCTTGTTCTTGAAAACCCACTTCGTGCCAATTACGCCTTGATGATTTGTCCGCTCTACCCGCTCCCAAAACTTGATTTACAGCCGACCGTTCCGGCTTCTTCCTCATGGCTAGAATCCAAATTTTATGTCTTGTAGAGCTTCCTCTATTGTTGTTGGTTCCTTCATAGACAAATAACAACAATACATGGCACTTTCACCAATCTGATGTCTAGTTTTAACTTTATCAGATGGGTCTCCGATGATCTGATCAGTTGGATGACTGGTTATCCAGGTCCTTCTGTTCTGATTTGCGTCGGTTTGTAGAACATCATCCATTTCTGATAAAGGTTCATTACTAGTGACTGGGAGTGGTGCAGAATTATGATCCACTTGATAAGAACATGTCTCAGCTGATGTTGGACTCATCATGTGTTGATGTCTGTTCGTGGGAACTTCAGGTGTTCCCCCTGAACCGGATGGTTCAGTTGATCTTGCCTCACCATATCGAACCTTCACCGACAGGTTTTTCGTACCTTAGGATCCGAATGATCCGGTGAATCAGTAGATCCGGAATGTATACTTTATTACGGTTTACGATTCTTTTCCTTGATCATTAGTCGATCCATTTTACCGAGCATCGTACTTGTTGATCGTGTACATCTTGTTCTCGGCAGATTTCTCTTGTTCAAGATGCTTCATCAAAGACTACATGGGGTGTTTCTTCCACAAGTAGGGTTAAATCATTGTAAACCCCGAAAGCCTTGCTAGATGAGGAATATCCTAAGAATATACCCTCATCTGACTTGGCCTCAAAAGTCTTCAACTGACTCTTCCCATTGTTGTGTATGAAACACTTACACCCAAAAACATGGAAGTAAGAGACACGAGGTTTTCTGTCCTTCCACAGTTCATAGGGTGTTTTGTAGTGAGCCTTAGTCAGAAGACATCTGTTCTGAGTATGGCATGCAATGTTGATTGCTTCTGCCCAGAAACGGCTTGGTATTGCATGTTCAGCTAACATCGTGCGAGCAGCTTCTTTGAGAGTTCTGTTCCTCCGTTCTGCTACTCAATTTTGTTGTATGCCCTTACCGTGATGTTTCATCTCAGATACCAAACTTAGAGCAAAAATCAAGAATAAAAGAGTTCGTAAATTCTCGCACCTTTATCTCGATCCGATTTTTACTACACCCATACACCCTTCTCATTTTGTAATCTTTTTAGCGGCTCGGTATCTTCGTTTGTCGTCTCATTCTTCTTATGTAAGAATATAACCTGTAAACTTGGAATAGTCATCCACGATTACGAGTATATTTCGTCCGCTGAGATTGGTACCGTAATCGGGTCCAAATAGATCCATATGAAGCGGTTGCGATAGAAGATTGGATGCCGGTCCGGAATTCCCTTGAATGAAGCTTTGACTGTTTTTTCCTTCTCGACATGCAAGACATGTCCGATCCTTTGAAAATACTTCATTCGAAGTCCTTCCACTAGAGACATCCTTGTTATCTTATTAAGAGTTTTAAAGTTCGGATGGCTCATTCTTTTGTGCGAGAGCCAATCGCTACTTTTGGAACTCTTGACAATCGGCATGCATTTTCTTGGGCAACTGCTCCAATCACCGTAGATCGTCCCTTTCCTTGAACCCGATTAGCAAAATCTGTTGAGTGGCTCGATTCTTGATAGTGCATTGGTCGATCGAGAACTCAACACCAATCCGTTGTCGCACTTGTGAAACCGATAATAGGTTGTGCTTCGGACCTTCGACATCGAGACTCCGCCATTTGTACATCATCATTCTCTGGTTCTCAATCCTTTGGTATAACCAAAGTTAGCATCACCGAAGAGTACACGCGGCCTTTCTATTCTATGTAAGAGCCGAGGAGATGTTTGCTTCGAATATGTGCCTTGAGCATCCACTATCGATGTACCAGATAGTTGCTTGCACACCTCCTTTGTTGGCCAGACCCACGCGATCCTGCAGCCAAATCAGGCTTTAGGTACCCCTTTTGGATTGGGTCCTGAGGGGTTAGGATTAGTTTTGGGGATCCATACAAACAGAAAGCACTTCTATTGTGATCGCCAGATCGGAAGGCCCGATTTGTCTCCCATACCTATCAACATAATCATACGTCTCTTTATATGCTTTTTCCGATTAGTATGATTATTAGTGTGAACCTTGGGTGACTTAGAAGACTTGGGATTTATCTTTTTCTGTTTGTCTTATTTTCATCCAAAGGTGGTTCTCGTGCAAAGACCCTAGATTTCGATTATAGGGGTAGGTACGATTTGCTACCATCAAAAGATTCATATCTTTTCGGCATAGGTGGTTTTTTGCGGTTTACGAAGCATGCTTATTAGGCGGTGACCTTGATTGGGTCTCATTGGACTTCCCTTTTTCGGGTTGTCTTTTTCGATTCTGATCTGTTGATCGAGTTGAGGTCTCTTCGAAGAACCGGTTCTTCGGTGATTCTCGGTGATGCTTTTTACCGGTTGGGGTCCATTTCTTTCCCCTTCGGTTAGGCACCCTGCTTTACCTTTCAACCGGTCTTTTTCCCTTATTAGATACATGTTTGGCTTTTTGGTGTATCTTTGTTTAAAACTCGTCCGATTACACCTTTTTAGATGAATCAGGGGCTTTTGAGGATGTGGAAGGGTTCTCATACCCAAGTCCTCTTGTTAATCGTTGTTTGAAAATAGGTGTTCATGTCTTGAACGGTTTTAGATGATTTTGTAAAAACCTCTATTTTCTTACAGCAGATTATCCTCGGATGATTTTAGACTTTCATGCTTTAATGATTTCATCGAATTTTGCTTGCGGGATTTTGAAGTCATCGACTTCTTTCATTTGTTAATTGCCGGTGATCTTTGATCTGCTTCTCCGATCGAAGCTTTAACTTTCGAAATTTTAAATTCCTCGGTTGCCCTACGAAAGCGGTTTGGTGATTTAAGTTCGGAGGCTTTCTTGAGATCATTCTCTTTAGTGGTGATTATTTACGGTCCTCGGCTTATCATTTTCGATTTCACTATAGCATAAGTGTCTCTTGCATTGGAGAGATCCTCAAGCAATTGCTCGAGTAGAGCTGCAGGTCAATCTCCCAAAGGTGTGCTTATGATAGCGGTGTAAAGCGAACAAAAGCGGTTTGGAGGTTACCTCAGTTGGTCCTCCTTGGCCATCGAGCGAGATCTCATCATCATCCCGAAGAGAATATCGGATCTTCATTTCCATAGAAGTCAAGAAAGATCTTCTTGTCGGGCAATCTTCTCTGAGGAGTATCCAGAGTCCTCGAGAGGGCGATCTGAATCGTCGATTCTGACGATAAAAGAACCATAACTTTTACCGTCCCTGTCTTTGTTGCTCTCTTACATTCCTCTTTTCTTCCCTTTCTCTTGGCGTCCAGTCCAGGCGATCTGCTTATTTTGTAGTGACCCCAGCTTCTCCTGAATTGAAGCATGCTCCTTGATCCACGGAACCTTTTCTTCCGGTGAATCACTCGTCTGCCTATGATCTATCGGATTTTCCTTTTCGATAGTAGTCCCGAGCTTCTTCATCGATTGGTTATCTCTTTTCTCATCATTTAGATTATCTCTTTTCCTTTCATCTCTGTGATCTCTCCGATCATCGATCTGCGGTTCTTCTGGAGATCTGTTGTCCGATCTCCTATCTCTTCCTCGGCTATGTTGATAATCTTTATAGAATCTTGATACTTACCCAGGTTGAGTATTTGATTTCTCTAGTTTCTGTAAGCGAGCGTCTGCTTCGCCGACTTATGATGTTTCCAATGGGCTCATTGGTCTTCAATCTCTTCTTTGTTACCTTAAAAAAGCGATTTGGAAGTTGAGGCTTCAATGGGCACCTCATCTTCATCCGCTTGTCCTCTCTCAATTAAATCGAACTCGTGAGCTTTAAGGCTCAAGAACAAGCTACTTGGCTTCATTTTTGAAATGTCTTGGCAATCCTCATTAAATCGACCGATCTCTCTCCGGTGGTGCCGAAAGTAGTTCTTCTCCGGAGCATCAGATCCACCCTTAAATTCCTTACAATTAAAGGGCTTCATCTTTAGATCACCTGGATTGCGATGAGCAAAGACAATATTTCTCAAGTCCCGCTTTCTTGAATTTCCTCTACTTCCATTGATTCCGGATCCTTTGTCACCCCAAATTGTATGAACTTGTCCTCGACAATCCTTAATGTCGATTCCAAGATAGTTGCACATTATTTTACCCATACCGTGAGTGATCATCTACGAGATAAGATAGATTCGGTTAAAATTGTGCATAAATACTAAGAATATCACATATCAAAAAAACCAAGAAACAATAAAACATAATACAGAAATCAACGATTGACAAAATCTTTAAGATCAATGGTTTTAAAAGAATGATTCATCAAATCATCGAAATTACCAGATTCTGCTTTTTTTGGATTTGAGACTTAAGAAAAAACACTTTGAATCGCAAAGAAGTAATCTGGAGAGTTTTCGTAAAATAAAACGCAAGTTTGTGATTTGGAAAAAATCTGGTAGGATTTTGATGAACCTTATAAAGATGAGGAGGAAAAAGACAAGATTTGGAAGATCAACCGGTTTGAAAAGATTAGACGATCCAGATTAAGCGGTTTTGATCGAATGGTTGGGAAAAGCACGTACGAAAACCTTTTGGATTTAAAAGCTCATTTTGTAGCAATTAATACATATACCCCACGTCCGCATTAAATGATTTGCAGGGGATACGCCACACGTAATGCGTGATGAAGAAGGCAAATAAAAACAGATAAAATCCGGATGAATAAGCAAATAACAAGGAAAAGAAAGGCGTGTCGATTGATCGATATAGTAATCAATCCAATACCACTTGAAGTTGATTCCTCTTGTTGATCTTAGTTTTCTTTTAAACCTTATAATTTCCCAACCGTTTTTTTTCAACCGATCTGTTTCATTTTGTGTCTGATTTCCCTTCTGATCCTCCTCGATCAGTTGAAGTTCCCCATTCAACTGATATTTCTGTTTTCTCATAGACTGATATATCTGATTTGTTGAGGTTTTAAGTTCAACTGATCTTCCTTATCCGATCGGGCCATATGTAATCGATTTTGGTTGACCTAATCGATTCTTCTCGGATCGAAAGCCAATTCTTGGGATAAGTGTTACCGCCAAAACTTAGTCTAGAATAGTAGTCTCTATTCCCTAAGTTGGCGTGATTTGACATGCGAATTATCGCCCCAGATATCTTGATATGTCAATCCGCCAGAAATTTATCCAATTATCGGTCCGCGTGATTTCTACATCACGTCCCTTGTGATGCAAATTTCTCTAAAAGGCTTTTTGAAATCAAATTTGCATTTGCCCTTGCTTGGCCTCTATAAATTGGACCAATGTTTTTACACAACATAACCCATTCACCATACTTATCCTTTTTTTTTTTTTTTTTTAAAAAACATGCATTCCGTGAACCCTTATTTCCGGAAACTTCCTAAACACCTTTACCCCTTTTTCAATGATTTCACTTCTCAAATCAACCTGTGTGTCCCTTTATCACTTGTTTTTGCGTCATCAAAGATTTCACATACAATTGTTGCCAAGCTCCTTTACCACCACGGCGGGCTAATCATTGTCAAGAATCGAGAAGACACTTCTCCTAACCGTATGCACCTTGTGTGTCTATCGTTATGACGTAACCCAAAGATCCACAGACGCAATCGATATAAAACATGAGTTTGATATACGGTCTTGATCGGACAAATGTTTGATCTTCGATATCAACTCAATTTTTTCATGCAAACACATGTGCCCATAAGGTCTTTTGAACCAATTTCTTGCACATGTGCTCCATTTAACAAAACCGAGAGTCCATTGACTTCAGTGTCTAAGGCTCCCTAGCTTAGAAATCCTATCAACGCCGCTCTCTCGCTCTCTTTGTTTTAGCTTTTTAGCGAACTTTTAGGATTTCTTTTAAAACCTCTCTCACCCTTGTTAAGTGGGGGAAAATGAGAGCATCGATTTAAAATCTCTCTCTCCTCTCTTCTTGGGTTAGGATGAGGGTTTAGGGTTATAGGTTTAGGGTTTTAGGTTATGACTTATGTCTTGACCTCACGGGTCCTTTGTACTTGTAACTTGTAATGTAATCGACCTTTGGGTCTTTATCAATGAAAAATTCTATTATTCCATTGTTGTGTAAATTCTCCGCTTTCTTATTCGATTGTAGGCTTTAATCATGAATCTTGCTTGTTGAATATCGCCTAAATCGACTTACAAAGATGTAAAATAACCCAACCGATTTGATCGATATTCCTTTTAAATTGAGCGTTTCCTTTAATCCGATAAACCTTAACTCGATCGATTCCTTTAATCGATAACTCAGAATCGATCGATTTCTCACATCGGTTCCTTGATCGATCTTCCGATCGATTGAGATACCAAACTCAATCGCTTCTTTTTCGGCTGGTTAGTCTCTTAACCAAATTGGTTCTGAGAACAATCCATCAATCATTTTAGGTGCTTTTTTCTCCAAGATCCGAAGCCCTAGCTCATTACACAATTCTCTGAATCTAATCTCAAATAGTGGCTTGGTTAGAATATCGACTTTTCAGAATCGATGTGAATCTTTTCCATTCGATATTCTTCTTTTCAACATGATCTCTTATAAAATGGTGTCTAACATCCACATGCTTGCATCTTGTATGAAGAACAGATTCTCGAGTGATTGCAATAAGACTATTATCGGCACGTAATATAGGTACATTCTTAGCTACGATGTTATAATCCTCACCGCCGACTAAGCCGTGAGCGCTTTGGGAGCAACACCTTCGCAGCCCATATATTCTCCTTCAAGAGTAGATGTCGAATCGATGTCCGCTTTTTTGAAAACCACGAGATCGCTTTTACTTCCTAAAACTGACATGTTCCCGAGGTTGACTTCCTCAAATCTTGCAACCTCCATAATCGTAATCGAATAACCACTAAGTTTAGATTATCATCCGATGGGTAAAATAAACCAAGGTTTATCGTCCCCTTCAGATACTTAAGAATCCGCTTAGTCAGTTCTAGGTGGCTTTTGCATTGATTTGCCTCGAAATCCGCACATACACCTACCGCAAAGGTGATATCCGGGTCCGGCTGCGTGCATGAGAGATCCAATGAGAGCCCTATATTCTTTTTCTCGATTTGTTTTCCGACCATCCTCATCTGGATCCATCTTGAATCCGGTCATCATAGGAATTTTGGCTTCCTTGCAATTTTGAACTCCAAACTTAGCCAATAAATTCCTAGTGTACTTCGCTTAAGATGAATATTCCTTATGCACTTTGCTTCACCGGAGACCCGTAAAGTAATTCATTTGTCCCATCATGGACATCTCGAACTTCCTTGCATCGACTTCTTTGTCAATCTTTCACATAGACTCTTGTTAGGAGATCCGAAGATGATGTCGCCCACGAGATCTGAACCATCGAATATCTTCTCCATCTTCTATTCTCAATAAGGTTACGTCCCATTCGCCTTTTAGTGAACCCACTGCCGATCAAGAACCGAGAGAGTGTATCATACCAAGCTCGAGGAGCTTGTTTCGTGCCATAAAGAGCTTTTCTTAAAAACAGACACTTGTTTGTTCTTTTTCGAAGCTCGGAGGTTGTTAAACATAAGCTTCCTCTGCTAGTACCCGCTTTAAAATGCACTCTTTACGTCCATCGATACACAATGAACCCTCTCGTGGGAAGCATATGCCGAAAACAAATGACCGAATAGCTTTAAGCGGCGGCGACCGCAAAAGGTCTCGCCATAATCAATTCCTTCGATTGTGAATACCCCTTAGCAACAAGTCTTGCCTTTATTTATGGTGATGACATTTTTCTCATCTCTCTTGTTCTTGAAAACCCACTTCGTGCCAATTACGCCTTGATGATTTGGTCCGCCTACCCGCTCCCAAACTTGATTTCAGTCGAACTGCTCCACTCTTCCCGCATGGCTAGAATCCACTTTGCGTCTTGTAGAAACTTCCTCTATTGTTGTTGGTTCCTTCATAGACAAATAACAACAATACATGGCACTTTCACCAATGATGTCTAGTTTTAACTTTATCGAGATGGGTCTCCGGCGATCCGATCGGTTGGATGACCGGTTATCCAGTCCTTCTGCTCGATTTATACGTCGGTTTGTAGAACATCATCCATTTCGATAAAGGTTCATTACTAGTGATCGGAGTGGTGCGAAATTATGATCCACTTGATAAGAACATGTCTCGGTGATGTTGGACTCATCATGTGTTGATGTCTGTCGTAGGAACTTCAGTGTTCCCCCGAACCGAATGGTTCGATTGATCTTATCTCTTTTGTATCGAACTTCTTCACCGACAGTTTTTTTCGTACCTTAGGATCTGAATGATCCGGTGAATCAGCTAGATCCGGAATGTATCTTTATTACGGTTTACGATTCTTTTTCCTTTATCATTAGGTTGATCCATTTTCGAGCATCGGTACTTGTTGATCGGTACATCTTGTTCTCGAGGCGATTTCTCTTGTTCGTAAGATGCTTCATCAAAGACTACATGGGTGTTTCTTCCACAAGTAGGGTTAAATGCATTGTAAACCCCGAAAGCCTTGCTAGATGAGGAATATCCTAAGAATATACCCTCATCGACTTGGCCTCAAAAGTCTTCAACCCGACTCTTCCCATTGTTGTGTATGAAACACTTACACCAAAAAAAACATGGAAGTAAGAGACACGAGGTTTTACGTCCTTCCACGTTCATAGGGTGTTTTGTAGTGAGCCTTAGTAAGAAGACATCTGCTACGAGTATGGCATGCGATGTTGATTATACGCCTGAAACGGCTTGGTATTGCATGTTCACTAACATCGTCGGAAAGCAACTTTCTTTGAGAGTTCTGCTCCTCCGCTTCGCTACCCCATTTTGTTGTGTAAGCGTCCTTACAAAACCGATGTTTCATGTTGTATACCAAACTTAGAGCAAAAATCAAGAATAAAAGAGTTCGTAAATTGCATCCTTTATCTCGATCGATTTTTACTACACTAACACCTTCTCATTTTGTAATCTTTTTAGCAGCTTTCGGGTATCTTCGTTTGTCGCCTCATTCTTCTTATGTAAGAATATAACCTGTAAACTTGGAATAGTCATCCACGATTACCGAGTATATTTTTGCGTCGTTGAGATCGACCGTAATCGGGTCCAAATAGATCCATATGAAGGCAATTACTTGATTATTCTCTTTGATGCTTGGTCCCGAATTCCCTTGAATGAAGCTTTGACTGTTTTCCTTCGACATGCAAAGACATGTCCGATCCTTTGAAAATACTTCATTCTAAGTCCTTCCACTAGAGAAATCCTTGTTATCTTATTAAGAGTTTTAAAGTTCGGATGGCTCATTCTTTTGTGCCAGAGCCAATCGCTACTTTTGGAACTCTTGACAATCGAACATGCATTTCTTGGGCAACTGCTCCAATCACCGTAGATCGTCCCTTTCCTTGAACCCGATTAGCAAAATCTATTGAGTGGCTCGATTCTTGATAGTGCATTGGTCAGTCGAGAACTCAACACTGAATCCGTTGTCGCAGAATTGTGAAACCGATAATAGGTTGTGCTTCAGACCTTCGACATACGAGACTCCAGTTACTTGTACATCATCATTCTCTAAGGTTCCGAATCCTTTGGTATAACCAAAGTTATCATCACCGAAGAGTACACGCGGGCCTTTCTGTTCTATGTAAGAGCTGAGGAGATGTTTGCTTCCATTCATGTGCCTTGAGCATCCACTATCGATGTACCAGATAGTTGCTTGCACACCTCCTTTGTTGGCCAGACCCACGCGATCCTGCAGCCAAATCAGGCTTTAGGTACCCCTTTTGGATTGGGTCCTGAGGGGTTAGGATTAGTTTTGGGGATCCATACAAACAGAGCACTTCTATTGTGATCAGTTAGATCAGAAGGCCTGATTTGTCTCCCATACCTATCAACATAATCATACGTCTCTTTATATGCTTTCTGATTAGTATGATTATTAGTGTGAACCTTGGGTGACTTAGAAGACTTGGGATTTATCTTTTTCTGTTTTGTCTTATTTTCATCCAAAGTGGTTCTGCAAAGACCACCTAGATTTCGATTATAGGGGTAGGTACGATTGCTACCATCAAAAGATTCATATCTTTTTCGGATAGGTGGTTTTTGCGGTTTACATTCTAAGCATGCTTATTAGGCAAATGACCTTGATTGGGTCTCGATTGGACTTCCCTTTTACAAAGTTGTCTTTTCTCGATTCTCGATCTGTTGATCGTTGAGGTCTCTTCGGTAAGAAACGGGTTCTTCTGTTGATTCCTCGGATGCTTTACCAGATTGGGGGTCCATTTTTGTTCCCCTCCGTTAGGCACCGCCTTTACCCGCTCAACTGGTCTTTTTTTCCTTATTAGATACATGTTTGGCTTTTTGGTGTATCTTTGTTGTAAACTCGTCTCGATTGCACCTTTTTTAGATGAATCGGTAGGGGCTTTTAAGGATGTGGAAGGGTTCTCATACCCAAGTCCCTTCTTGTTAATCGTTGTTTGAAAATAGGTGTTCATGTCTTGAACGGTTTTAGATGATTTTGTAAAAACCTCTATTTTTCTTACGCAGATTATCCTCGATGATTTTAGACTTCATGCTTTTCGAACGGCTCATCGAATTTTGCTTGCGAGATTTTTGAAGTCATCGACTTGCTTGTTTGTTAATTGCCGGTGATCTTTGATCCGCTTCTCCGATCGAAGCTTTAACTTTCTTTCAGAATTTTAAATTCCTCGGTTGCCTTCGGAAAGGTTTAATTGATTTAAGTTCGGAGGCTTTATTGAGATCATTCTCTTTAGCAAAGTCGATTATTTACGGTCCTCGGCTTATCATTTTCAAATTTCCACTATAGCATAAGTGTCTCATTGCGTTGGAGAGATCCTCAAGCAATTGCTTTCGGAGTAAAGCCGCAATCGATCTCCCCAAAGGTGTCTTAATGATAGCGGTGTAGAAGCGAACAAAAGCGGGTTTGGAGGTTACCTCAGTTGGTCCTCCTTGGCCATCGGCAGATCTCATCATCATCCAAAGAGAATATCGATCTTCATTTCCATAGAAGTCAACAAAGATCTTGTCGGGACGAAAATCTTCTCTGAGGAGTATCCAGAGTCCTCGGAGGGCGGAATCTGAATCTTCAATTCTGACGTGTCGGCAACCATAGCTTTTACGTCCTGTGCGTTGCTCTCTTACATTCCTCTTTTCTTCCCTTTTCTCTTGGCGTCAGTGCAGGCGGTCTGTATTTGTAGTGACTGGCTTCTCACAATTGAAGCACGCTCCTTGATCCACGGAACCTTTTCTTCCACCGGTGAATCACTCCGTCAGATGATCTATCGGTGATTTTCCTTTCGATAGTAATCTGAGCTTCTTCATCGATTGATTATCTCTTTTCTCATCATTTAGATTATCTCTTTTCCTTTCATCTCTGGATCTCTCCGATCATCGATCTCAGTTCTTTCTGGAGATCACATTGTCCGATCTCCTATCTCTTCCTCGGCTATGTTGATAATCTTTATAGAATCTTGATACTTACCCGGTTTGAGTATTTGATTTCTCTAGTTTCTGATAAGCGAAGCGATCTGTTACTCTACGACTTATGATGTTTCCAATGGGCTCATTGGTCTTCAATCTAACTGTTGGTTGCCTTAAAAGCAATCGATTTGGAAGTTGAGGCTTCAAATGGCACCTCATCTTCATCTCGCTTGTCCTCTCTCAATTAAATCGAACTCGTGAGCTTTAAGGCTCAAGAACAAGCTACTTGGCTTCATTTTGAAATATCTTGGCAATCCTTGATTACTGTGACCTTCATGTCCCATTTCTTGGTAGAGACCTTAAAATTTTGTAGTTGATATCTTTATCGGACATCTCTACCAAGTTCTCGAAAAAACTGTTTATTAACATAGTAATCCTTCCATCGAGTTCGTTGATGGTTTTTAGTTTAGGCAAACATTTTCAATTTTTCTAACTTTACCCGGTTCGCCCTGCAGACGGAGTTGTCTTTTATCCGGTCATTTCCTCGCATATTTCAAACGGTATCCCACATTGCTTTCGCAGATTTGAGATACTTAATCTTTTCCTTGGTGACCTTATCCATTGTTTTCATGATAATATGCCTTGCGATAGTATCTAGAGTATGCAGTTTCCTTTCCTCTGCATCCATCAAGGCTGGGCTTTTTCGTACAAGACTTCCCGGGGCAAAGTCTGGATCTCCTCCAACTGCAGGGTTGTCGTAATATATGATGATGGGTCCTCTTTCGATGACTTCCATCATTCTCGCCAACGATCGAACCTAGATGGTTGGACATATATATGGCCCAATCTGCATACTCATCGATTGAGAACTTTACAGATCATGATACATACCGAGGTGTTATCCATGTTGAGTGTTTTGGAAAATGAATGAGTTTTAAGAAGGTTTTTCAAGATCAGTTCAGTCGACCACAAAGATTCTTCCTCAAGAATCGATGATACACAAAGTCAGTGGTCTGTAGAACCAACCGCTCTGATACCACTTGTAGGTCCCGAACGGGTTTAGTGAGGGCAGAAGTCTAGAGGGGAGGGGTGAATAGACTTCTGAAAACTTTTTGTGCAGATCAAAAGTGAGGCGCAAGCTTTGATCAGAGTCGAAAGTGAATCAGTTTGGGCTGATAACCAACTTACTAATCGCCTGAAGGCAGATTAGTTCGGTAACTATCAGTTTAACTGATGTGTGCGGAAGCTTAAGTTTTACCCGTGAAAAACCAGTTTTTATAAATCAGATTCCAAAGTTAGTGTTTTAACCAGTTGACTGAAGTGTCAAGCTTGATCAGATCAGAAGCTTGGTGCTAGCTGATCTCAACTTAGAATATGTATGCGCTTTAAAGGTTGTGTGCAATTGTGTAAACAGTTAATCAAAGCGGTAAAGGCACACAAGATTTATAGTGGTTCGACAAACCAGTCCTACGTCCACTCTTCCCTATCACAAGGGGCACCAACTTAACCAATCGAACTTAGTTTTATGTGTTAGTTCAACACAAAGACAATCGACAGATATTTAAGGAGTTCTCACTCAACCGATCCCGTAAATCGAACTAGAAACCTTAGTCGAAATCTTGCTAAACAACTTAACCTAACTTGGGTTTGGATAAGATTGTTTTGGTTCCAACTATGAAATCTTTTCTAGTGTTTAAGGTAGCCTATCAGCTAGATGAAAAGATTTCTATGCTAAGAACTTATGGGATGAACACTTAATAAAATAATCTTCTTGATCGTGTTCTTCGTATGCGGAAATCGATAATTGCTTGAGCTTCTTGATTGTTCAAGTGTTTCCGTTCTTTCACTCAAGTGTGATCCCATATTTATAGACCTTGAAATCAAAGAGCCGTTGGAGAGCAATTTGGATTTCGTGCTATATTAGGTAGGTTTGCGGATTGATGTGACGTGCTTCAGGAACGGCATGGCCGAAAGCGTGAACTTGTATTTTATAGCCGTTAGAGAGAGCATCAAATCCCTTAATTGTCGGCTCCGATCATACGTGTCTTGTTCTTATTGGTTAACAGACGCACTTTTCAAAGGTTTGTTCTTCCAACTAAGGTTGACATCCTTCTTGTTCGGATCATAGACGTATGATTAGGTGAAACATCGATTTTCACTGGTGAAGTGACCGATCGATCGAATCGATCGATCTACGATGGAGTCTTCGGTGCGGTTGACTTAGCTTCAACTACTAGCGCTCTGTCCCCGATGTAAGTCTTCGTCCGATCTTACGAAGTCATCCGATCTTCAAGTATTCTCGAGTTTGAGCTTTATGACTTCAAATGAGATATCGACTAGATCGATCGATCCGATCTTCGCTCTTCTCTAAAGATTCCGGCCTCGGATGATCATCACTTTGGATTTTCAGATCGACTTATACATATTGAGGTTCCCTCAATATGTGACCTATCTATTACATCGGTTGTTCTATACAAGAATTATCAACCGGTATTCTATAAACGGTAATATAAACATCGATACCTAATGTGTCCGACCGTCCTATTACATGTGTTTACGAACTTTTATCAAAACTATAAATTTCCCAACACTTATTAATACTCTTTCAAAAAAAAATATATATATATATATATACTCATTAATACAATCGTTCGGTAAGTTAGACCATGTTCAATTTTAATTTTATATATAATTTTTAAAATTCTGGTCCAAAAATAATCCAGAATTTAAAAAAATTTGGGCCTAAACTTAAAAATAAATCAATGTACATGATTAAAATTGAATGCAAAATGACTAAAATTGACCAAAATGAGATAAATCGAAAAAGTATAATATGTAAGACTAAAATTAAATAAAAATAGATCAAAATTAACACCAAAATGATCAAGATTAAAAAAAAAACATATAAGATCAATTGACATCAATATAGGACCAAAATTAGAAAAATAACAAAATACGAGATTAAAATCGACGACAACCCACGTTACAAAACAAGTATTTATATTAACCCCATTAATATATGTTGATAGTCAAATAATTATGATCTGATGTGGCTTGTTGAATTTGACCACCAAACAAGTAATTAATCGAATAAGAACAATGCGGGAAGAACCCTTGAGTTCTTCCCTAAAATATGGTTTTCTGTGTATATGAGAATTGAGGGAAACATTTCAGAGAGAGTTTACAATGAAGGGTGAGGTCCTCTATTTATAGAGGACCAGCACGACAAATAACAAACATGACAAATCATATGCGTAAGCACGACAAATCATTTTCTATTTGACTCTTGACCTCCTTTCTGGTCGGGAAGCACGACAAATCATCTTCTGTTTTACTCTTGACCTCCTCTGGGTCAGTCGATTCAGGTCCTTGTGGGCTCTGTTGACGTGTGGTAATTGGTCCTGTTGACTATCGATAATTTGTGTTACAACAATATATATGATTTTTAATGTCATATACATATATATGTATTTTAATAAATATGTGGTCTCTGATTGCAGATTAATTCTATTTAGTAACTCGAATCAAATAGTGATTCCGGTATATTATTTTAATGTATAAACTAAGTCAGTGTTAAATGTACTGAATCAGATAGACAAGTCAGAATGTTAGTACCCAATATTAAACTAAAGTAGTGGTGTTTTACTTGCATAACATTAATACTTCCCTGGGTTGAAAACTAATATATTTCTTATAACATAAAATATTATCGTCGCACCATTTATAAGAGAATACGTGTTGCATAAAATCAACATAGAATTAATGTTACTTAATTCAATTTTTTATATTTGTTAGTTGTGTTATTTAGGTAAGTATTTGATATTATACACAGGAAGCCACATATGTATGGATCACTGAGCACGATATAAAAGCCGCAAACAGCTCGACCGAAAGTGGTCGATGACGAGCGCAAATAAGGTATTAGGTCGCATCCAAATAAGACGATCAGACAAGTGCCAAGGCACTAGGATCACACCAAAATAAAACGATCAAAATATTTTATGTCATGGACAAGGGGGCAGGACATCGACCTCCAAGGAGGTCGATTACCCAAAGTCGTCGATCTTTAAGGAGATTGGCCTCCCAGAGATAGTCCACAAGCATTAAAATTTATAAACAAGCATTCAAGGCATCAAAGTTGCAAAAAAATAAGACAATTAAGTCGCATACAACTAAGACGATCAACCAATAAAGTTGCAAAACAATAAGACAACTAAATCGCATAAAAGTAAGATGACAAGCCGAACACAGATCGCAAGAAAATAAGACGATCAAAAGGGGTAAAAGTCGCAAACAGCTCGGTCAGAAATGGTCGACAACGAGCGCAAAAAAGACTCGTACAAAGGGGTTCACCTCGGAGTACGAGCACAAAAAAGACTCGTACAAAGGGGCTCACTACCTCGAAGTACGAGCACAGAAAAGACTCGTACAAAGGGGCTCGCTACCTCAGAGTATGAGCACAGAAAATACTCGTACAAAGAGGCTCGCCACCTCGGAGTATGAGCACAAAAAAGATTCGTACAAGAGGCTCGCCACCTCGGAGTACGAGCACATAAAAGACTTGTACAAATAGGCTCGTCATCTCGGAGTATGAGCACATAAAAGACTCGTACAAAGAGGCTCACATCGTAGTACAAGCACAGAAAAGACTCGTACAAAGAGGCTCACCTTGGAGTACGAGCACATAGAAAATCGACGATGGGCGTAGTGTTGGAATACAGAGGCACGTAAACACGTAATACATGCGCAGTGGAAATTAAAGTTCACCAACAACGAACAATTAATTGCACAGAAAGGATTACAATAATCATAACAAGAAATCTTACAATAACTGTAGTTCAGATTCCTCCACTATGGTATCCACGTAATCCCCTAGAACAGATCTGCACGATTCTGCCAGTGTTGAATCCCAAGTTGAATCAGCTAGGAAAATCCAAACTTTAGATCTTATGTAGAGAATATGAAGTTACGTTGTTTGTGAATTCCCAAAAGTCTGTATATATAGGGGAGGCCCAACTTAAATCTTAAGCTAGCCCAATTAGGTAATTAAAACCCTAATCCTTATTTAAATAAATCTCTACGATTTATTTCCTCATATAAATCTCTACGGATTTAAATGCCTTATATAAAAATCTCTACGATTTATTTCCATATACATTAAATCCTATAATTATATTCCAAATATAATTATTGGGAATTCTTATTTAATTAAATCAAATTCAATTAAATGATATTAATAATAATTAATTCCAAATTAATCTATTATTAATTTCTTCTCCATAAATTAAATATTAAATCCAATTTAACATTTAATCAACCAACTATAATCCGTAAAAGGGAACTACTTGTTGTGTGACCCATAGGCCCTCATATATCGAGCGATTAGTCAAACTAACGGTCTTAATTGAACCCTAGTCAATAAATCAGACATCTCAATATATGATGTACGTTGTTGTTGGGGAATAAGTTGCACCGATCTATTCGGGATAAATATTTAAATACAAATTTAATTCTGATAATTATTACTAGCATGAATTAATCCTATATTAATTCAAATAATAATTCAACAACAAATCATGCATATAATTAGTTCACGTAAATCCTACGCATGCGGAATTACTACGAGTTTACGTAAACATACCTCTTGGAATGGTAATGGCCTCGTTGATTAAACACACCGAAAAACCTTCCCAAGTATTCTCTTAATCCTTGCTCGACAATCCGGTGGTAGGATGCTCGCGAACAATTAACAAAAGGAAAATAAACTTTGTTGCACCACCTTTGTGGATTTACTAATTTTTCCAGCACATGGAATTGTACTTGAGAATGAAAGAATCATCCCCTATTTATAGATGAGTGGTGGTCGAATTTTTAGGGGAAAAAACAATGTGGGAAAATCTTTTCTTGATCTCCAAGAAATCTTGAATATATCTCCTATATTTTTTTTCCCATAATTATAATATTCCACAAAAATCTCACCTCATCAAGTTATGGAGTATTTTCGAAAAATAGGGGCAAAAATCCAAGATTTTGATCTTCTTGAATTTATGAGATATTCTTGTATTTCAAGAAATACATATCTTTCATAATATCTTTTCAAGAAAATCAAGAAAATCTTTCTTTCCCCTTTTTTCTCAAAATTTTCGAAAACTCTCTATGAATAACCAAGTGGGAGATTTCTTGAATTTAATGAGATAATCTTGTATTCCAAGAATACATATCTTCATTCCATAACAAAATTCAAAGAAAATCTTTCTCCCCTTTTAATCCATAATTTTCGAAAAAAATAGGAAAGATATGCAACAAGATTTATTTTATTTTTAAACACATTTTTCAGTTATTGGACTTTATGTTGGGCTACTTAAGGGGCCTTTAGGAGAATTAAGATTGGACCTTCCAATGGATCTTGAATTATCAATATTGAGCCACAATATTATTCAAGCCCATAAATATTAATTAATTCCACTACATAATTAATATTGCACTATCCATCTTAACCCATATTACAGTCAATATGGCTCCCGGTTATTATTTCCCGTGTTCAAGATTATCTAGCCCATTAATTAATTCAAGCCACTGAAATAGTTTTCCATTAATTAATATCTTTTGTCATTGGTTAAGGAACGGTTCAACATTATTATCCATACCGGAAACTAGTTCCACTTGCAAGATTTGGTATGATAAATCTTATGAACCTCCCAAGGGGGCAAATCGAACAAGAGTGCTTGCACACGATTCTCCGTATTAAATCTTAGCAATCACATGTGACAAATAATATTGCCCAAGATAAAAAGTATTGAATCTCGTTGATTCTCTACCCATGATAAGTCAAAGCAATAGATACCAACCACACGTGATCCTATTTAAGGGACGAAGATTAAGAAATAACGAACCACTGAGGTCTAATTCTTCCTTGTTCAGTTCTGAAGAATTTGTCCTTCTGTAGGTCCTATTCAGTGCATCAGTCATGCACTAGTGTAATCTCTTGGTCAAGATAAGTCAATCTGAGCCTTACACTTCAACCTTTCACGATGGATTGTTCATTTCCATCTAGGTCGTGAATGGTGTACTTTTGGTCACAAGGGACTGTTAATTTAATCTTCTGTGATCTGGTATCACTAAATTAACTACAATGTAACACGTACTATTTATTGAACAGTTATGCAGTAAATATATGTAACATTCGATGATATTTAAAACATCAGTGATAAACAATTTATTTCAGTAAATGAGTCCGAAATTCAGTTTTGATTATACAAAGTAAAAGCATACTTTCCAGTATAATCCCAACAGTTGTGAGAAACATGCAACTACCTGTAACTGTAACGTAGGCAATTGCAATTACCTCCTTTCATTCACGAATACTCGATTAGTCTTGAACATGATGAAGTGTCTATTCAAATAACTTAATCAATTTATCTCAAATCACTAATTGATCATTAGTGTCACACTTAGTCACAAAGTCTAAGTTGACATGCATTTGCCAATGACTTAGATCCAATTATGATGAGAATGTGAGTATTCTCTCTAAATCCACTTTGAGGAATGAATCATTTTCTTGGTTCAACTACCAGGCACATGCACTTCGTGATGAACCCAATCCAAGCCATATCTACCCATAGACGGGTGCAAGCGTAAGTCATGGTCAAAGTTCATCACTCCATACATGTCGTGCTTATTGACCTCAAGTCAAAGGAGTATCACATTGCTCCCACTAACCGAGACACCCGTAGACACATATAGTGGAACTACATCAAACGGTTTCTTGGATGGGTATACCAATACCCTCTAAGGTATTTGTGCATCCATCATGAGATACCTAGTATCTCGTAGTAAGTGAGATCTTACTACACTCTCTAAGAGTATGATGCAGATCGCACACCAATCTCCATTGCATCATCAATATCCCTTTCTTGATGATCCTTGATTGGGGCTATTTAAGAATCATGCTTAAGTCATCTGAGTTCTCACTCACTCAATGACAACAGTGATTCAAGGGAACACATATAAGAATAAATGCAAACAATCAAACATAATATTCTAATGAGTGTAACGCCATACATTTAATATTAAACAAATAATAATATTAAACCAATACTGAATATTATCTGAGTATTATGTCCTTACAAAAGATTGTCTCTAAGACACTAACACTAACAATCTCCCACTTGAACTAGAGTCAATCACCTACATGTCTAACCTCTAGACCATCAAAATGTCTAGTGTGTACATGGACACTCAAAGCCTTGGTGAAAGGATCACCGAAAGTTATCCTCCGTGGGGATACGCTTAACTCTATCTCCTCTAGCGATTATCTCCCTTATCAAGTGATAACGCCTTTGTTTCATTATTGATCTCGGTTCCTTAGCTTGCGAATAAAGACCAAAGATTGTCACAATACAACTTTATTGGACTACTAGCACTTAAACTACCCCAGTTCATTTAAGAACCTGCTTTATCCAGACAACTTCTATGGCGAACCTGCGCGCAACAATGTACTCAAATTTTGGTTGTTGAATCATGGTAGTCTCTTGTTTGGAACTATTCCAACTAATGTTTCACCATTGAGAACGAAAATATAGCCCACTCGTGATTTGTAATCATCACAATCGGATTGAAACTCAGATCGAAGATAGCCGCCATTAAACTAGCTCTAATCGGTCTCCTCCGTAGACCAAGAAATGTCTTTAGTACGCCTAAGGTGCTTAAGAATGTTCTTGACAAAGATTCCGTGAGGTTCACTTTGATTCTACTTGGTATCTACCAAGAAGTGCTTAACAAATAAGGCCACCACACTGCCTTGTGCAAGTCATGGCGTACATGATGGAGCCAATTGCGGATGCATATGGTATATCCTTCATGCGCCGGATATCGAAACCAGAGAAGGACAATCCTTCTTAGACAAACTTTTATCCCATGACATCTTTGGGTAGAGAATCTCTCTTAGAGTTCTCCATCGCAAATCGCTTTTAACCTTATCTCACGAGGTTGATTTGTGATAGTCCCAACATCTTCGTGGATCTATCCCTATGGATCTTGATCCCTAAGATGTAACATGCCTCACCAAGGTCCTTCATCATGAAGGTCCTTGATAGCTAATCTTTAACCGACTGTATAAGAGAAATGTTGTTTCCCATAATTAGTATGTCATCGACATACACAACTATGAAAATAATATTTCTCCCACTGCATTTACGATAAACGCATGGATCTTCCAAATTTCTGATGAAGTCAAATGATTTGACAGCCTCATCAAATCGGATATTCCAACTCCTAGAAGCTTGCTTTAATTCATAAATGGACCGTTTGAGCTTGCACACAAGATTAAATTTTGGCTTAGATACAAAACCTTCTGGTTGAGTCATAAACACCTCCTCATCAATGTTTCCATTGAGGAAGGCTGTTTTGACATCCATTTGTCAAATCTCATAATTTAAATGTGCTGCTACAGCAAGTAAAATTCGAATGGACTTGATCTTGGCAACAGGTGAGAAAGTCTCATCATAGTCAATGCATTCGTGTTGACTATAACCTTTTTCTACCAACCTAGCCTTGTAGGTTTGTACCTTGCCGTTTGCATCGGTCTTACGCTTGTAGACCCATTTGCAACCTATGGGTTTTACCCCTTTCGACAATTCAACCAAGTACCAGACTTGATTTGTGTACATTGAGTCCATCTCGGATTTCATAGCTTCATGCCACTTCTCCGAGTCAACATCTAATGTTGCCTCAGTGTAAGTTCTAGAATCGTCTCTATCCGGGATCTCCACGTCATCATGTTCCTCTACGAGGAAACCATAATACCTAGTGGGCGGATTACGAATTCTAGTGGACTTACGGAGCTGTGGTGTTTGTGCAGGCTGTACATTCTGATTGTGAAAATTTTGTGGTGCATCGATTTCATCAATTTCCGGAGAGTCCTCAAGAGCAACACTTTCTGATGCCTCTTGGGCGGCAGTTTGAACTATGTTGTTCTCATTCAGCCCACTTGGAGTTTGTTGCGAAGGCAATGCAACTCCAATTACGCTCCCACTGGCTGAAAGAGGATCACTAAGTGATAAACTTCCACCATGTGAGCTGCTGAATGGTCCCACTGATTCCATGTCACGTTTCTTTGACAAGGTATCAGTCTCTTGGTTATCTTGTGGTTCTTGAATTTCTTCAAGTACTATCTTCTTACGGCTTTGGTCCTTGAAGACATAGTCTTCTTCGAGGAACTTAGCCTGCCTAGAAACAATTATCGTTTGTTTCTCAGGTAGATAGAAATAATATCCTCTAGTTTCCTTAGGATATTCCACAAGGTAAGCCTTTTCACCTTTGGATTCCAATTTGTCAGTGATCATCTTTTTCACAATTGCAGGGCAACCCCACGTTTTGATATGTGAAAAAGTTGGCTTCTTGCCACACCATAGTTCATATGGCGTATGTTCAACTGATTTAGATGGAATCCTATTCAGAATGTAGATTGAGGTTTGTAACGCGTATCCCCATAAGAATGTAGGGAGAGAAGAAAAGCTCATCATGGACCTTACCATATCTAACAAGGTTCGGTTTCTCCTCTCGGATACTCCGTTCATCTGCGGTGTTCCGGGAGGAGTCCATTGTGATTGGATTCCATGTAACTTCAAGTAATCCATGAACTCGTGGCTAAGGTATTCACCTCCTCGATCTGATCGAAGAGTCTTTATACTCTTACCAAGTTGCTTCTCTACTTGACTTTTGAACTCCTTGAATTTCTCAAAAGATTCGGTTTGTGTTTCATAAGATACACGATCCATACCTTGAGAAATCGTCAAGAAAAAGTGATGAAGTGGCGGTTACCCCTAGCTAGAGTGGGCAATGGTCCACAGGCATCACTGTGGATCAGCTCTAGAACTTCTTTGGCACGAATCCCTTTCCCAGAAAAGGGTTTGTTGGTCATCTTGCCCTTGAGACAGGATTCACAATTTTCATAAGACTCAAAGTCGAATGGAGTTAAGTAGTCTAACTTTCTTAACCTTGCAATCATGTTCTCATTTGCATGACCAAGCCTATAATGCCACAAGTAAGTCGGGTTTTCATGATTACTAAGTTTGAGTCGTTTGTTTTGTATATTAAGAATATTATGTCCACAATGCAACAAATATAAACCATTCGATAAAGGAGCATTTCCATAAACATCACCATTAAGCGAAAAATAACAGTTATTATTTGCAAAATGGAAGGAAAACCCTTCAATGTCTAACATCGGAATAGAAATAATATTGCGAGTAATAGAAGCAACAAAATAACAATTATTCAGTTCAAGTCTAAAACCAGAGGGTAAGTCTAAAACATAAATGCCAACACATTCAGCAGCAACTCTTGCTCCATTCCCAACGTGTAGGGCGACTTCACTTTTACTTAATCGCCTGCTATGCTTGAGACCCTACACATTAGTACAAATGTGTGAGCCACAACCGTATCTAATACCCGGCGATTTAGTATCATTTGTGGACATGTTTATCTCAATAACAAACATACATTCTCGATGGGTTGAGAGACACCTTGTGTTTTCTTTTCAGCTGCTAGAGCCTTACAGTCCTTCTTCCAATGCCCCTTCTGCTTGCAGTGGAGGCATACATCCTTGTCCACCCTCTCCTTCTTTTGAATTCCACCTTTGGGCTTAAGGAAGTTCGGCTTAGAGCCTTTTTTGCCTTATTTCTCGCCTTTCTTCTTCTTTCCTTTCGGAGCGTAAGAAGTAGAGGCACTCACCATGAGCACCACTTTTTTCCTTAGCGTGGAAGACTCAAAGGTCTTTAAGATGTTATGCAATTTCGGGCATAGTCGTTTCCTTCTTATTCATATTAAAGTTTACTACAAAACTCGAATATGAATCGGGGTTGATCAAGAATGGCATAAACAACAACGTTGGTTTTGAGCTCAATGCCCAACCGACCAAGTTTCTTGATTAGCCCTATCATCTTCAACACATGAGGGGAAACCTTTCCTCCTTCAAACATCCGGTATCTAAACATATCTCTCATTACTTCATAAATATCGAAACGAGATTCAGAATCAAAGAGATCATTCAGATGCTTGATCATCTCAAAGGGAAGCATCCTCTCATACTGCCTTTGCAACTCGGGATTCATCCCGAGGAGCATAACACATGTGAGCACAGGGAAGCATCATCTTGATGCTTCTTTCCGAAGCATCAAACGCAAACTTCTTGATTACCGATCTTGGTAGCGAGGGATTGGCGTGTCCAACACGTACTCAATCTTTTCTTGCCTAAGCACCAAACGCACGTTTCGGTGCCAGTCGAGAAAATTTCGCCCATCCAATTTGTTCATTTCCAAAACGCTTCTCAGTGATAAGTTATTCATTTCAACAATCCTAGAGAAATAAAATAAAACGGGAATTAAAACACATAATTCCTATGATCACTATTCAACAATCAAAATAAACATGGCATTTCAAATTTATTTTGTCTCCATTATTTTCACATATTCAACGACCTCATCGGAAGAATACGAATTTATATCCAATATAAATCATAATGGACTAGGATCCACATTCCTACTATCATAATATCTCTAATTGACATTATGACAAAGATAACTGGTAGGTCTCCAAACCAATTGCAAAATTTGCAACTCCTAGTTGATTGAACCTAGTTCAATCAGATGCCCCATTACCCTCGTTTCCCTGCTTGGGCTGGTGAAACAGAGTCAGGTTGATTTACAACCACCAAGTCGTGACACAACGTGTCCCTATAATAGTCCCGTTAGATGTAGATCCGAGCAAAAGACTTGGGCCTTAAATACTCATTGGAACGAAATCTCCGGTTTACTATTAATTTTGATGGAAGGCATCGTTCAATTTAATGAAAAATCATATTTTAGTGAGGATCTTTTAAAGACGGGGTATTAATTGCTTAATCGAGATCCAACATATTAATCTACATCACGTTTGAGCAATTATCGGGAGCCGTCTATCCAAAAATGAATTACACGGACTAACATTTATATGGGTGTCGTCTACCCAAACAATAATACGGTCCGACAATTATTGGGCGCCGCCTACCCAAACAGTTATAATGCGGACTGTAAAAGCGTTTGACGAATTAAAAATATAAAACAGTCAAACAGTGGGGTTCAATAATTCCTTTAAAAAACGATTTTTTTTTTAAATTTCAATTCGATTTTAAATTATTAAAATAATAATCAATCAAATCGAATATTATTAAAAGTCCAACTTTTAATTTTCATTAAAATTAATCTAATTAATTTTAAATAAAATCCAATCTTATTTCAGGTTTTAAATTAATCCAATTAATTATGTCCAATGTTGGTCCAACCAACAATCCGATTTTAAGTCCCAGATTTTATTAATTCTAAAATTAAATCAAATTCAATTTTAATTAATAAAATATGGGGCTCAGGTGCAATTTCAAAAATTTGCACGGGAGGGCCTGTCCAAATCAAATTTGCAAAACAGCCCTCCTCGCATCACCGCCCAATCCGACAGCATCCAATATGTAATTCGGGACATCCAATTTCACGAAATCCAAACCCTTTTCAGAATTCAACATTAACAATTTGACAAGTTCAAAACAATATCGAAAAGTATCGAAGAACAGGGATAAATTTTCACAAAATTAGATCGACAACAAGTAACCGAGGACAAGTAGGTCGATTCGTTCAAACCGTAAGAAGACCAAAACCACGGACCAAGGTCAGCGAGCCATCGCCGCGAAATGTGCGTGTGTCACCGTGTCATCGGAAGCGCCAAGGTGACCCACCATACCCCCATTGAACCAGACGAGGCATCGAATCCCCAAAAAGCGGTCCGACCGACATTAAACCGCGCCATCTCACCGCAAATTGAATTTAGCGGCATGCCTCGAAACCCGAAGAATCGAATAAGGCTAATGAACGCGACCAACCCATGGGCGCCAAGCACAAGATTCGTCCGATCTGTAACGTACATCATGAATCGATCAAAACGAGATTGGTGATATCACAATCGAGATGAAGAAACCCGCATCGACGATATGATTCGACGCAGCGATGGGTCGAAGATCGCCATCACAAGACGACGAAGTCGGGCTAGCAATGAACCCGCCACAAGTCACGGCGTGAAGCCGCCGACTCAAGCGTGTCACGTTCACCTTTATCGCCAGGCGACGCGAGCAATCGAGTGAAGTGGTCAAAATCGGCGGACGAGGTGCGGTGGAGAGGGGTTTTCCTAGAAAACCCTCAATTCCTTTGAGGAAGACAACCGTGCCACAAGAAACAAAAAAAAAAGGGGTGCAGTTTTATTATTTTAAGTTAAAACCAACACACTTGCAATTAAATCAAGAGCCTGAGCTCTGATACCACTGTTGGAATATAGAGGCACGTAAACACGTAATACATGCGCAGCGAAAATTAAAGTTCACCAACAACGAACAATTAATTGCACAGAAAGGATTACAATAATCATAACAAGAAATCTTACAATAACTGTAGTTCTGATTCCTCCACTATGATATCTACGTAATCCCCTAGAATGGATCTGCACGATTCTGCCAGTGTTGAATCCCAAGTTGAATCAGCTAGGAAAATCCAAACTTTAGATCTTATGGAGAGAATGAAGTTACGTTGTTTGTGAATTCCCAAGAGTCTGTATATATAGGGGAGGCCCAGCTTAAATCTTAAGCTAGCCCAATTAGGTAATTAAAACCCTAATCCTTATTTAAATAAATCTCTACAATTTATTTCCCCATATAAATCTCTACGGATTTAAATGCCTTATATGAAAATCTCTACGATTTATTTCCATATACATTAAATCCTATAATTATATTCCAAATATAATTATTGGGAATTCTTATTTAATTAAATCCAATTCAATTAAATAATATTAATAATAATTAATTCCAAATTAATCTATTATTAATTTCTTCTCCATAAATTAAATATTAAATCCAATTTAACATTTAATCAACCAACTATAATCCGTAAAAGGGAACTACTTGTTGTGTGACCCATAGACCCTCATATATCGAGAGATTAGTCAAACTAACGGTCTTAATTGAACCCTAGTCAATAAATCAGACATTCTCAATATATGAGGTACGTTGCGAGAAACATGCAACTACATGTAACTGTAACGTGGACAATTACAATTACCTCCTTTCATTCACGAATACTCGATTAGTCTTGAACATGATGAAGTGTCTATTCAAATAACTTAATCAATTTAGCTCAAATCACTAATTGATCATTAGTGTCACACTTAGTCACAAAGTCTAAGTTGACGTGCATTGGCCAATGACTTAGATCCAATTATGATGAGAAGGTGAGTATTCTCTCTAAATCCACTTTGAGGAATGAATCATTTTCTTGGTTTAACTACCACGCACATGTACTTCGTGATGAACCCAATCCAAGCCATATCTACCCATCGACGGGTGCAAGCGTCGGTCATGGTCAAAGTTCATCACTCCACACATGTCGTGCGTATTGACCTCAAGTCAAAGGAGTATCGCATCGCTCCCACTAACCGAGACACCCTTAGACACATATAGTGGAACTACATCAAACGGTTTCTCGGATGGGTATACCAATACCCTTTAAGGTATTTGTGCATCCATCATGAGATACCTAGTATCTCGTAGTAAGTGAGATCTTACTACACTCTCTAAGAGTATGATGCAGATCGCACAC
The DNA here is from genome assembly GCA_037126765.1 of Stenogyne calaminthoides. NCBI lineage: Eukaryota > Viridiplantae > Streptophyta > Magnoliopsida > Lamiales > Lamiaceae > Stenogyne > Stenogyne calaminthoides. The sequence goes on along the minus strand of JBBCBC010000026.1, from coordinate 2,943,004 downwards.
CAATCTCCATTACATCATCAATATCCCTTTCTTGATGATCCTCGATTGGGGCTATTTAAGAATCATGCTTAAGTCATCTGAGTTCTCACTCACTCAATGACAGCAGTGATTCAAGAGAACACATATAAGAATAAATGCAAACAATCAAACATAATATTCTAATGAGTGTAACGCCATACATTTAATATTAAACAAATAATAATATTAAACCAATACTGAATATTATCTGAGTATTATGTCCTTACAAAAGATTGTCTCTAGGACACTAACACTAACACGTAGGAAAGATCCTCAACCCAAGGGCTCATTCTGAACTATCACGACCTAATAGGACATCTGGGCAAACAGTGTGACCACAGATGCAACAAATGATGAAATCTTATCAAGACATGAATCAAGATCGAACTCTGAACAAAGTCAAAGCCCGACCTTGGGGGCTATTGTTGTAGCACAAATTATCCTGGATATGTGCCCGTATCCGACACGTCAGTAGGGCCCACCAAGACCCAAATTGACCCGACCCGACAAGAGATCAAGTACCCAAAAATACACGGATCCGACAAGATCAAGAGTCAACGTCAACTTTACGAGACAAGACAAGAGCATTTAATGTAAAATGGATATAGTTTTGATGTTTGATCCACAGTTGTAACAAAACCCTAAAATAAAGGGTTATGATGAATTTGTAGTGTTTTTAGACTTTAGGGTTGGTCCTCTATACATAGAGGACCACACTCCTCATTGTAGAGGCTCCCACTCTCACTTTCTCCCAAGATTTCCCTCATTATTCATATATTCAAAACCCAAATTTAAGGAAAGAACTCAAGAGTTCTTCCCGCAGTGTTCTTGTTCGATTATTTACTTGTTTGTGTTAAAAAAATCTTAAGTCACAATCTAATAATCTAACCCCGATTTTTATTACACAACAACATCCATGCATCCTAAACTTTTTTTTTTTTATTAGAAAAGAGATTTCATTAATAAAAGGGCATGAGAATTACCCAAACTACAATGAAATGATGAAAGCCAAAAGAGTTAAGAACATAGGCAGAATACAGTAAGGTTGCTCCTAGTGAATGTATATCATTACCTGAGGACTGCTCTAGGCATATTGCACCAATCTGTGTATGATACTTTGTGTCTCCATTTTCGTCTTTCGTTGATCGAACTCCACAATCTTCTCTTGATATCTTCCACAATCTCCTCTGCTACAACTGTCTTATTACGAAAAATAATAGCATTCCAGGATTTCCACAAAGTCCAAGTAATACACTCCCACAATCCTGTCATGAGGGTCTTTCCCTCATTCCCTCCAATAAGTCTACTAAAATGGAGTAGACTTATCTTTGGGTCGGATGAAAGGACCGTACTAATTCCAAACCAATCTACACATTCCGTCCAAACACTAAACGCAATGGGGCATTCAAATAGGACATGTCTTACAGTTTCAGATTCGTTCTTGCAAAACGGGCAATGTATATCCGAGGCTTGAGGGAGTGCATTTCTTCTTCTAAGATTCGTGGTGGTAGGAATACGTTCCCATAATACACGCCACGCATGGATGCTCACTTTTGATGGGATCCACTTGTTCCATAGTATGCTGAACGCCTTCCTTTCTTCCTTGTTGTCCTCCTCATCATCAAGCACTAATTGGTTGTAGGCTGTTTTTGTCGAGTAGATGTCGTCCGGGCTGAATCTCCACTTCCATTGGTCCTCCTTGTCCTGTGATAGAGTGTACCTATTTATCAAGTCAATTAAATTATTAAGCATGTATTTCCCTCTTGAATAACTCCCTCCTCCAATGCCACTTCCACTCCCTCACCCCCTCTCTCCATTCTCCCATCTCTCTCACACTCAAAGAATTATTTTGACACAATCTATATAATCTTGGGAAACTCAGTTTTAAAGGCCTATCTCCTGCCCAAGTATCTTCCCAAAAAAGTCTTACCCCCGTCACCCAAAACCCTATCCAATCCCGAGAAAAGCCAGCTCTCCTCCCCCTCTCCCACCGCCTTCAAAACCTCACCCCACCAACCCGAAACTCTCCCCCTTCTCCCTCCAATATTGCCCATTCCCCCACTCTCACCCCACCACGAAGTAATCACTCTTGTCCAAAGACACTCAGGATTATTAAAGAATCTCCATACCCACTTCCCCAAAAGAGCTCTATTAAAACACTTAAGATCTTTCACCCCCAGCCCCCCCAGATTTCGATGTACAATTTTTTTCCCATTTGATCCACGGAATTTTTGATTTGCTCTCATCACCACCCCACAAGAACGATCTTTGAAGACTCTCAATTTCACTCAAGGCATTATCAGGCGCACGGTAGGTGGAAAAGTAGTAGACCGGTAGCGATGACAGTACGACATTAATCAGAGTAAGCCTCCCCCCAATGGAGAGGTTTAGACCTTCCCATTTCCTCATACGATTCTGAATTTTCTGTACAACATAGCTCCATTCGGACGCCTTTTTGTGTGCACTTCCGACCGTAATCCCCAGGTAGCTAAAGGACTCTTCTCCCACTTGACATCCTAGAGATTTCGCGTATCCTTGCAACTCTTCACTGTCCACATTCAACCCTATCACACTACATTTGTCTCGATTGACTTTTAAACCGGATACCAACTCCCAATTTATGATAAATCTTTTCAGAAACTCTACATTCTCCATCGAAGCAGTGCCCACAAAAATGGTATCATCGGCGATTTGGAGGTGAGAAATGCTAATCTTATCTTTGCCCACAAGCATTGGCTTATATCGGCCACTGACAATCGATTTATTGATCATTAAGCTCAATCCTTCTGCTGCAATGAGGAATAGGAAGGGGGAGAGTGGGTCCCCTTGCCTAAGACCTCTCCCCAGATGGAATTCTTTTGTCGGGCTCCCGTTTATAAGAATCGAAGCATTTGCCGAAGAGACGCATTCCTTTATCCATTTTGTCCACTTATCCAAAAATCCAAGTCTCTCCATTATCATCCTCAAGTACCCCCAATCCACTGAGTCGTATGCCTTTGCAAAGTCGATCTTGTAGAGAAGGCATTGATATTTTTTGGTTTTTGCTTCCTCAATTACCTCATTCAGAACCACCACACTGTCTAAGATTTGTCTTCCTCTAATGAAGGCGCTTTGTTGCTCGGAAATAATGGAGTCGAGTACCTTGCTGAGCCTTATTGAGAGGACTTTTGCCACCACTTTGTAGATGCACCCAATAAGCGAGATTGGTCTAAAATATATTAGACCGAGGGCTTCTTCTTTCTTTGGGATCAACACTATGAAGGATGGATTAAGTCCCTTTACAAACTTCCCGTGCATATGAAACTCCTCAAACAACTTCAAAAAATCACCTTTCAATTCATCCCAGAACTCCTTCAAAAATCCGAAGTTAAAGCCATCCGGTCCTGGGCCTTTTGAGCTATCGCAAGCCACCACTGCTGCTTTGATTTCTTCTTCTGAGAAGGCTGCGGTCAGCACCTGATTGTTGTCGAAACTGATTGTTTTTGGGCAAAAATCAGGAGCTAAAGTCGGTATGTTTACGTGATCAGCCGTAAAATGTTTCCTGAAAAACTCCATCGTGCCTCTTTTTACCTCTTCCACTTCTTCACACCACTGATTGTCGATTGAAACCCTCACTATCTCATTCCTTTTTCTCCTCTTATTAATGGCTTTATGGAAGAAACTCGTGTTGGCATCCCCTTCCCGGATCCACTTTGCTCTAGCTTTTTGTCTCAAAAGATTGTCTTTCAGTTTGAGGTCACATAGAAGCAGTGCTCTCATCTCGTTTCTTCTGCCGATTTCTATTTCTTCAAGCCCAAACACGTCGTCTAATGTGTCAATTCTGAGAATTTCTTTTCTTCTCTCCTCAATTCTCCTATCTAATGAGCCGAATCGTCACTGTTCCAGTTTTTGAGGTCCGCCTTTAGCATCTTGAATTTTTCCTTGAGGACAAAGCTCCCCCGTCCCTCCACTTCATAACCTCTCCACTTTGATACCACGAAGTCTCTAAACCCAGCATGGTAACGCCAGGCGTTAACAAATCTGAATGGTTTCGAACCCCAATCTTTCACCTTAATTTCGATGAACATTGGGCAATGATCCGAGAGAGATCTCCCAATGGCTTTGTGATGGGAGTTTGGCCAAGTGAGTAGCCACTTGTTATTGAGCAGAGCCCGATCAATTCTGCTTTTACATGAACCGTCTGGACTGTACCACGTATAACCTTCCATGAAGAGGCATGTCCACCAACCCTGAATCTCTTATAAAATTATCGAATTTTCGAATATCCCTTCTGTTGATTGATGATCCGACCCCTCCTCTCTCTGATTCCCTTCTTATGGAGTTGAAGTCCCCCACTACACATACACAACACTCATCATTTTGGTTTACCATACCCTGAATTCTTTCCCAAAGTTCGATTCTATCCTGTAGCGGACACGGTGCATACACATTGATTATACAACATTCCGTTCTCTCCAAACCCCAAACCCCAAACCCCTACAACGACCAACGACCAACGATTCTATCCTGTAGCGGACACGGTGCATACACATTGATTTTGGCAAGGACCGATTAATTCAGGGGACCAGAACTCATCGTCCACTAGCGGAGACCTCACTTTAAATCAAAAGCAAAACATTATATGAATTGATACATCTCAATTGATCACACTTAAAAAGATTCGAACCTGAAACCTAAAAATGAGGATACTCCTAAGTCCCAAGCCTATACCAACTCTTGAAATAAACAGGATCCTAATATTTTACTTTTTTCCTCCAAAATATATGATGTAACATAAAGTGTTCTTTTCAATATAGTGTAGGATACTCATTATATACATAAGAAAATAGAAATCAAAACTCCAAACAAATCCCGTAATATATGTTGGGCTGCTAAGCCCAAATAGGATTTTCATATCATAGCATAAAATAAGAAACAATTGATGAACAAGGTTCAAACAATTGGGCTTTCAAAAATATTATTATTTTGAAATAATAAAGGCCCAGGAACCCTGAGGTGACTTGATTGTTTTCTTTTAGGCCACTGTTACATACACCCTCAACCGAGATGCACACATTTAAATTTTCTATTACTAATTTTTTGCCTTTGCAATGTACGGACCAGTTATAAATATTCACTTAAATAAATAATTACATAAATTTAAATAAAATATATTAACACTCTATATTATCACACTCATACCTATTGCCAAGTAAAGAAGATTTTTCATTCACCCTCATACCCATCGCCCCAAGTAAAAAAAATATTCATTTTAAAATATTAATTGTTTAAAAAATAACATACGGAATACAACAATGATAAGCTATGCATTATCTTTCCCACTGTTTTTTTTTTAACAGCAAACACGAGAGTCTGTGAAGTTTGTTCATCGTGAAATTGATTTTTTTTAACTGACATACACTTTAGTAATATAAGTCACACCCTTTAGTAATATAAGTCACACAAAATTTCCGATTATCACTACGACACTTTTTTTTTAATATAAGTCACACCCATCACTTTTATGAAAGTAATACTTTTTTCAAATGTAATCACACACTTTATAGTAAAAAGTCACACACTTTAGTAATATAAGTCACACTCCTTAACCAGTTTCACCGTAAAACTTATTCACACTATACTTTTTGCCAAACACAATTCTTTGATTTGTTATTCACGGTCAGGGGCAAAAACCTCACAAAATTAAGGTTCCAACATAAACCAATCCGATACCTTCAATACATGGCCCACATAATTTGTTAATCATTGCATTATATACACAACCAAATATAAATACAAAAAGAAAAAAATTGATGTTTTTGTAAAGCCGCATTCAACAAATTTTGAAGTGTTACACCAACAAAATCTTATTGTTAATAAGAAATCTGCCATATTTAAATTTTGCAATTAATACTTATATCAGATTTAAAACACTCGCCTTTGGCACCCCAAGATTTGGGTTGATTCTCAATTGAACAACGCAGAAACTTTAAAAGTCATATGCCTAAATATGCTTGAGTCATAACAACATTTAACTCAAAGAAGATCACTGATAATATCTTTAAAGTTATGTTGTTCAAGAAAATGTAAAATTCTCAATTTCTTTAAACACCTTCCAATCACCTAAAAATTAGTATCAACATCACCAATTTCATATCTAAAATGAGTTGCAAAAGGAGAATAAAAAACCCATACCACTGATGCAATCAATCTCATAGATAGAAAGAAAAGCAGAAACTAAGAAAAATAACAGTACACCACTTAAAGGAGTATTTAAAAAAAAAAAAATCTTGATTATACATTACTATTAAAATTCATATTGTGATAACTCACATACTAACCTTATAAAATTTGTAACTCATTTTTTACTGCTCCCTCCCCCCTTTTCTCCAATTGATAGCATGACCTGCTGCAAAAACCAATTCTTTTTTTCTTTTTAGCTTATTTAACCAGCAGAACTACAAATTTAAGCTTGGAAATACAAACTTCATGTTAAACAAATGTGTACATGGAAAAATCATCGTGAGAGGCCCTCTTTTCAAATATTTGAAAAAACTTAAAGCTAATTCAGCCAAAATAAAATAAATATCAATATTTTTCCATCACGGAATGCCAATTAGAATTAGTCAAAGTCCAAGAAAAATAACTCTACAAAACTAACTCTACATTTCGCATAGATATTCAATTTTTAGTTTTACCTCAGATTGATTTGTTTTACAGCTTATTTTCAATCTTAGAATTATTGTATAAAGTATTCAAAAACTAACTCCATTATCATTAGAATTGTAAAAATACTTGCAGATTCATCAAATTATGAATGTCTGCTAATCTTCTCCTCTCATCATGTGATAAAAAAAGTATGTAAAAAGTTGATTACCATACTTTACACAAACATTTATCAGATACATGATTGATATAATAATAATGATTGAGAATGCAAAAGAAGTCTGAATTGTAAATAATAATATTAAAGCAAAAATAAGGATATGTAGAAGATGAAAAGATGAAGATGTAAAATGGTTGATTAATTAAAACTAAATGTGAAACAAAATTTATAAAATGAAATTTTGTATATAATTAATAGTAGCAGGAATTATAGACCAAACTGCATTTCTATGAAAATATATTTTCTTTTGTCCTTTTTTTTTTTTTTTGTTTTCTGGAACACTTACATGCACTTTTGATTATCACATTAGCACATTATCTGTACTCCGCAATCGCCGACTTGCGGCGGCTGTCGTCGCACTCCCGGTAGGCATCACCTGGTTAAACGCAGTCCTCCATTTATAATATAAGATTATGTATGATGATAAAATGACTAATATATCCCTTCATTATCAAAATGAAATAAATCTATTAAAGTGATACACCCACCTTATTTTCTCTTGACACTTGATCGTGCTTCCTATGAAAAATTGAAAACAATCATTACACCACCACTATCGCACTCCTGTGAGAAATTGTAAAAAGCTCATTACAAATTGTCACGAGTTGTGATTGTCGAACTTGATTTGTTGCAAATTGGTCCTTGTTTTTCTGCAATATTTTGTCGAAATTATAAGTGGACCCTTTCTTTTATCTTATCCAGCAATGACCCAAATTTCCTGCATGATGGTCGATCTAAAATTTAGTTTAAGTAGGTCTAGTTATAAAAATAATAATTAAAATGAAATATATACGTCTTATACTAATGTTATACTACAATTTTTATATCTTAATAGAAACAATGCACACACGACACAATTTTTAGGAGTTGTTTCCCAAACGAAATCTACAAGTTTGGAACGGAATTGTTTTATACCTCTTCCTTGTTGTTTTAGATCTGATCTCTGCCAATGGAAAAAGCTTAGGCCACCTCTTAAAGAATGTGTGCAATATAAATTTCATTTGATGGGGCAAGCACTGCGCAGGTACCCTTTCGAGAGTTTTCATCCCCCAATTCCCGACGAGCTCGCAAGCCTTCAGAAGCTTCTCGACTTTCTGAAGAGGAATGAGTTTCGCCGCTCCTTTCCGGAGGACATTCGAAATTATCCGTTTTGTCTCCACCCGAATCCCGAGTATCTGAATAAGCTGGTTGTGGATATCCTGAACCATCCCGTATGGGATATGGACCCGATTCCCTGCCCATTTCATCTTGTGGAGCACCTTTGGCGGAGCTCCTGGCCTCGTCACTCCAAAACACCTGGATAACACCAAGAAATATCTTAATCAAGTGCGAAATAGCAGGGTATCTAGAAATTTCTCTGTTTATTTGTCTGGCAATGGCAACACTTTAGATTATTATAGTAGCTTAATTTGTTACATTTTAAGCCGGAAATGATCGGGCACTACACTGAAGAGTTCTCCATCTCATACAAACCGGTTAAGCACGGAAGACCTGGTATAGGTGCTACCCACTCTTCAAGATTTATTCCTCTTTATGAAGCTAGATGGAAGAATGATTTACACTTATGTTTTTTGCTCCTTCTTAGTAGTGCTCTAACTAATACATGATCTTAAAAAGTTTTGGTAAAGACTGCATTTATATTTGAATCTTTATGCACAACTATTTGTTAGTAGTATTGTGCAAGCTAGATCTCAAAATTCATTAAAATCCTAATTTGTAGATCTCAGAATTTCTCGGCCTCCCTAGGAATATTTTTTGCTGAAATTGAAAAGTATCACTGCACGAATTTTATTGATGATTTGATGTATCTGTTATTGATATTCCAATTGAAAAACTCTATTATTAGTGGCCACTTGTTTTGGCAATTTTAGATTATAAATATGATATATTTTATTGATGATTTGATGTACTCCCTCTGTCCCATTTGAGCCTTCACACTTTCCATTTCGGTTCGTCCAATTTCAAGTTGCACACCCCAAATATCAAAAATAATCCTACAATCTCCACCCTCCATCCCCTTTGAAAAGTCAACAAAACCACTTTTTCTTAAAATATCTGCCGGTCAAAGTGTGAACACTCAAATGGGACGGAGGGAGTATCTGTTATTGATATTCCAATTGTAAAACTCATTATTAGTGGCCACTTGTTTTGTCAATTTTAGATTATAAATATGATATTCATCGGAATGATTGTGATCATATGTGAACATTTGGGATTTATAGAGCTAGCGATTCTGGTAAATTGATATATGAATGGTTTCCTTTGTTGAAGATATGGTGGAGATGAATTATCTTGTAATTTTGAAAGAAGGAAATCAATCACTCTAAATACTGTGTCAGTTGCAATGTAATAGATTTTGTTGTAAATATATTATTATTGTGGACACTATTTGCCGTGAATTACTCTATTGGGTTTAGATTTATAATGGGCTTTAGGGTTTTTAGCCAAGCACTTGTATAAATAGGCATTCATGTGTATCCCCGTTGTGGGAGTTTTTACAGAGATTAGTGAAATACATTGGTCGCCTCCAGATGTAGCCCTTTTGCGATGAACTGGGTTAACAAATCCAACATGAGTGTTCTACCAATGAATTTGCAGCTTCTTTGCGGAATCAATTGTGATGCTCTCTCCTTTCAATTTAGGGTACACGTTTCTCAATTTTTCCGAATTTCTTTTCTTTTTGCGATTCAAAATTCTTCCTCTGTGTGATATATTATCGAAAATATGTGAGACATTTTAATTGATTGTCGTGGCTGGCTTGTCAGATATATTTTCATAAATTTGTGTGTATTATTCTATTTTGATGAAACAAATGAATTGATATACATTGAATATTGGTTGTGTGCCGCCGGGTGCTTCTATAAGAATCGGACAAGAACAAATTTAATTAGGATCTGATTTATCTCAACAAATGCATAGTCAGAAACTAGAATAAAATCTTCAACGATCTTAATCTTCAAACAAGTGTTCTACACTTAGATTTCATAATTCATCGAACTCGTCAAAACGCAGAACAAATTGTTGGCAGTAGGTATATGCAAAAAGGAATTGATAAATCAAATTGTGCACAAGGTATTTTTGGCCTATTAATATACTTTAATGTCTTGCCTTTATTTGTTAATTTTTTTTCCAAGTTTTGATAATGAAATTCCGGTGAATCAATTATGTATTTGATTTGAATAGATTTATTTCGAGTCTTAATTATGGATTGAAAAAGACGCCTATCGAATTCATCACTAATACACATTTGGGCTTGGATATCTGTTAAAAATAACCTTAGACAGCGATTATAAGGGTTGTCCAAATAACAGATGTCTAAGTAAAATTGACACTTAGTGGTTGTGAACAATTCCAAAAAGTAACCACTTGGACAAATGTTTGTGAACCGTTGAAAGTAACCTTAGGCGCTGAAATGAATCAATTAATTTTATATGTCCTAAAAATTATTTTTTCTTATAATTTTTTTTAAATTCTTTATTTCAATTATTTTATTTTATATGTCCTAAAAATTATTTTTTCTTATAATTTTTTTTAAATTCTTTATTTCAATTATCTTATTTATTAATTCAATCACATTTTTATATAATAATTTTTTTATATAAAATTAACTTTAAATTTAAATTTAAATTAAATTAAATTAAATTATTTTTTACTTTAAAAAAAAAAGTTTTACCTTTCTTTTAAACTTAGTACTTTTCCTTCTAAACAAGTAATTTTTTTTTATATTAATAAGTAATTTTTTTTTAAACAAATAATATTTTTTCTTCTAAACAAGTAATATATACTATTCTTTAAACAAATTATATATTTTTATTTAAACAAGCTAGTAATATTTTTCTATTTAAACAAGTAATACTTTTCTTTAAACAAATAATATTTTTTCATCTAAACAAGTAATACTTTTTTTGCGTTTATTTAATAAAATTAATTATATATGTTCTAAAAATTATTTTTTTTCTTACAATTTTTTTAAAATTCTTTATTTAAATTATCTTATTTATTAATTCAATCACATTTTTATATAATAATTTTTTTATATAAATTAAAATTAAAATTAAATTAAATTAAATTATATCAAAATTATATTTTTTACTTGTATTTTTTTTAAAAAAAGTACTACCTTTCTTTTAAACTTGTAATAATTTTCTTTCTAAACAAGTAATATTTTTCTATCTAAATAAGTAATATTTTTCTTTAAACAAGTAATACTTTTCTTTAAACAAGTTATACCTTTCTATCTAAACAAGTAATATTTTTCTATTTAAACAAGTAATATTATGAACAAGGTTTACACAAGAGTTTGTGTTAATCTCATTATATAAAATGAATATTAAAAAGAAATAACACGAGAATTTAAAGAATAAAATATTTGAACTGTACCTAAAAAGAATTTACAAATTAAAACAAAAAAATAAAACAAAAAAATACAAGCTTTACAAAAAAAAAATATTAATTCACTTGCACAGCGGTTCAAAACCGCTCTCCAATTATCCTTGCACAGCGGTTATGAAACCGCTGTTTTTTTTTTTTTAATAGAACCGCTTCTCTAAGGACCACTTGAAAAGTTGTTCGAAAAAAGGGTTGTCCAAGTGGAGCTCTCCAAACTCAAATGTATAGTAGTGTATATATATATATATATATATATAATCTTTTGGTATATATTACTGTTCGAGTCTATATAAATTATGTATTACTATTCTGTTCAAGATTATATATTCAATCCATTAGTTTCTAGTGATTCTAGCGAACCCATGTGATCTGTTGTTATTATGGTATATAATAGTGTAGTCTCATCTAATGACATGAATTCTTGTAATTTGGTAATTAATATATAATGGATCAATTCCTGAGATTTACTGGATTGTAATTGGCAAACCCTCTAAATTAGGGGTTAAAGATAGATACTGCCCTTTTCCATCTATATTTATGACCAGGCTCTTTCAATTTTTGAGTCTTCAAGTCTATTAGTTTTTGAATCATCGGTTGAAAATATTGATAAAGCGGTTATAATTTTGAGTAGATGACTCAATTAAATTTCTACTACACTTTATTTTTGGCTAACTTGTTTCTGTTTTGGGTGTTTTCTTTTAAATTCGATATTGGTGATTGCACTTGTTTGGTTGGAGACATGTCTACAATCGAAAAAACTATCCTTATCTATGAGACGAGGATACATATTGTTCATCACCTGAATTTCTCATGGAGTCCACGCTCGATAGCCAAGTTTTTTGATGGTTAGGAACCCTTGTCGTAGGGTTCCATTTGGTAAAGAGGCTTGATCATTTTTAAATTTCAGCAATTAGAATTGTTTGCCGCGGTATAGGTTTGGAAATTATTTGCTATAGAAATTAGGATTTCTGTGAAAATTCCTTATTTGCCTATTATTAGTGATTTTTGCGGCCTGTTGCTTCATTGAAATTTATTGAATCTGAACTATATATGAAAGTTTATATTATCAAGTTTTTTTTATGGACAATTGTAGTAAAAAAGTTATCTCGTGTTATTAAAATTGAGTTGTTTTATAATTATGAGCAAAATATAATCTCATCGTACTAGTTTGGCCGAAGCAAATATGAAAACTGAAAATGATGATTTTTTTTAATGATACTAATTTGCCTAAAGCAAATTTATTCAAAATTATGACATGAGCAGTTCAAAATATGATAAATCGGATTTTGACTAATTTTATTTACATAGTATGTCAAATAACATAATCCCTTATGCAAATCAATTTATTTGTGGGGCTTGTGCAAAGAAAACGTTTTATTGTACGACATTCTCGTACTAAAGGTAGAATCGTATCTTTTATATTTCTTGAATAGAGTCAGGAAAATACTTGTGGACTGATATTATTTGCATGAAGCAAATTTATTGTCAATATTATTGAACTTATATTTTTGGATTATCCAATAAATCCACTTGAATGGTTAATGTCGATAAAATTCACATCGATGATTATTATATGACATTGATAAATAAAGTTGAGCATTCAGTCTCTTACGTCCACATCTAGAATTGTTTAGCTGGATCACTAATAGATTTCAGCAAATTAATTACTTGACCATTATTGTAGAATTCAAACTTACTTATTTCATGTTAGGGGCATGAAATTTTATATGGTGCTACACTAATTCAAATTCGATCCACTGCATATCAAGAATCTCCTTTTATAACTAGTGCTTAATAACAAAACTATTTTCCATCTGCAAACACTTGATTGTGCAATATTTGTTTCTATATCACATTTTTCATCTTCAAACACTTGATTGTGCAATATTTATTTATATATCACCACCATAGTGTACCTCAATTCACAGTCCAGTTGGCTGATTGCACATTTAACGAAGATCATATCTTGACATTAGGGGAGATAACAATTTAAAATTATATGAATGCCAAGAAATCTCGTAGAATATAAAAGATCTTTAATATTGAATCCACGAACTAGTTAAGTGAATTGGAAGTTCAAAAGATAATTCACTTGCAATATTTAGGAAGTAATCTGCCAAATTAATTTATAATAAATGAGTGACTAAAGCACATATACTTATTGTAAATGCACCACAGAGTAAATGTGTCAATTTTATACAAATATATATATTAATGCTCGCCATAAGCGTAAAGGACCCCTTATAATGTACTCCCTCCGTCTCATATCAGTTTTCACATTTGACTTTTACACGTTTTTGTGAGCGAGTTTTGTAATAGTAATTGAAATAATAAAGTGACTTTTAAGGAGGGGTATGATAGATGAGAGGCTTATTTATCATACACTTCCTTAAAAGTCACTTTATCATTTCAATTAATAATACAAAACTCTCTCGCAAAAACGTGTGTAAATGTCAACTGTGAAAACTGATATGGGACGGAGGTAGTAAGACATAAATCCGCGATAATTACTAAAGCTAGCAAACATATTCAGTCACTCTTGCCCTTATAATGTAAGACATAAATCTGCGGTAATTACTAAAGCTAGCAAACATATTAAGTCACTCTTAAAGTCTCTTGAAGAGATTTGTTCTGAAGATGAAAATTCTAGTAATGAAGCATGTGCACAAAATAATAAGAATACTAGAATTGTGGAACAACCCGGTCAAAATATTATAAAAAATAATGAAGATCTGATTGATATAAATATAGAAATTGATATACGTGCTAAATGGGCAAATTTTGTCCAGACAAAATTTAAAAAAAAAAATCCATTCTTCCCTCCTCGCTTATTGCCAACAACATCCTTACACATTTTCTGGAGTTGATAAATAATCACACATTAAATTTTATGAACAATATCAAAATGTAGACATTCTTCTGGTTTAAAGATACACACTATCTTCTAATATACCATAATGAGAGATATAGTCTATCATTTCTTGAAGATAAAGTTGTTTATCTCCAAATGTATCAGCTAGTTGTTGATCAGAGAGATGAACAAAAATTTCTCCTCCCACAAGTCGGAACATGTAGGAGCACATACATGTGACTAAAGAGAAAGCGGAACAGTAATCTGAAAAAGTAATCATCAATTAAAGTATCTTCAATGAAACAATTTATGTAATACAAATGTGTAATACCAGTACGACAGTAATCATTTATCTAAAGGCCCGCTTGATTGGGCTAATGAGAATTATTTTATTAATATTGTTTGATAATTTTAATACAATAGTAATAAAAGTAATTGATTACTCTCACTCAATCCAATTCATAGTGATTGACCTCACAACTCCAAAATACACATAATTTAGTCTGCGAATAGAAATATAATCGATGCTTGAGCAAAAGCTTGAAAAATACACTGAATATTTTCACATCAATGCTCGACGCTTCCCAAAAAATATAGAATCCAAATCCTTCAATTCCAAGTTTTCATAGCACAACGAAATTAAGAGAAAGCTAAATACGTAGGAAAAAAATTACTCCATCTGTCCCAATTTTAATTCAATATTTCACTTTTTGGCTCGTGTTTTAGAGAATAATTTTTTTTAGTATATGAAATGATAAAGTGACATTTAAGGATATTGGGCAATTACAATGGGGTGTCATTTATAGAGTGTTCTTACACTTAGGTACCACCTTTTTTAACTCTTACTCCTAGGTCCAAAAAAATAGGTTGGAAAGACTTAAATGCCCTTAAATGATCCAACAATCAAAATAGGGTCTATGTATATATTTAAAATCTAACTTTTCTACACCCCATATTTTTAATAATTTTGTATTTTAAAATTTTTAAAATTATAAATTTTAAAGTTTGAATTTTATTGAATTTTTTTAATTTGCATATTTCAGATTTAATTTGCATGTCTATCCTCTATGATGCACGGATTCTTCCAAAAAAATTACGGTGTAGTAACGGACCGCGGGTGCGGGTGCGATTCGCGTGGGATTCGCACCGGATACGCCACATGGCGAATCTGTGAGTAATTTTTTTTTTTTAAAATTAGGATACGCGTATCCAATACGCTGGATACGCGTATTCGGTGCGGGAAGGGTGCGTGAATGGTTATTTTATTAGAAAAAATAATTTTTTTTGTTTATTTTTGCAGTTTTTTAAGACTAAAATCTATATGGTCATTTTATTAAGTACTAAATGTGTTATTTGAATTGAACATTATTACACAATATAATTTAAATTGAAAATATATCACTTGTTATTTTTATTGAATTCCTTAATATAATTTATGTATTTAACTGATATTATTTGAATTAATGTTTGTTACTTAATTACATTAAATTATTGAAAATGCTTAACTTTTATGTGAATTGCATACCTATGATATGCTAATTTTAAAAATTTCATATATCTTATAAGTGTTATATATAATAAAATATAAATAAACAGATGTATCATTGTCGTAGCGCACCCTAATTCTTTTGAAAATTCGTATCCACGTAGCCGTATCTTATTGCATCCGCACCCCCGCACCTGCACCTATGCAACATAGTCTGTCCTTTTATTGAATTTGCATATTTCAGAATTTAAAATTTACTAATTTTTTTAATTATTTTTTTTTAATATTAGCCAAAAAATTCTGCACACCCGTAAAAAAATTGCACACCTAATTGTTTTTAAATCATCTGTCATTTTATTTAAAATTTTGCACACCCCACAATTCTGCACGCCCGTAATAAAAATTATACACATCTGTAAAAATTTTGCACCTCACAATTTTTTTTTAATCATCTCTCCTATTATTTAAAATTTTGCACACCTAATTGTTTTTAAATCATCTGTTATTTTATTTAAAATTCTGCACACCCCACAATTATGCACACCCGTAATAAAAATACTACACATCTGTAAAAATCTTGCACCTCACAATTTTTTTTAAATCATCTCTCCTATTATTTGAAATTTTGCACACTTATAAAATAAAAATTATGCACACCCAATTTTTTTTAATCATCTATCCTTTTATTTAAAATTCTGCACCACCACAATTCTGCACACCGTAAAAAATAATTCTACACTCTCTATATTCTCCATAATCATCTTTCTTTCTTGCACCACATGAAGTCCTGCTCTAGGAAGAAAGGCATCAAAAAATGAGCATTTAGGAGTAAATCCAGTGATATAAGTTACACACTGAATTCTAGGGAAGAAATATACCCCTTTTGTACAGTACCAACAGCAACAGCAACAGCAACAGCAACAGCAACAAAGTTTTTAATTTTTATTCGCACAACATTAATCCCACGATCATCACTAGCATTGAGCTCTAACACTCTAGACTTGTATAACTCAGGCCTGTAAAATCAGGGGGGAGAGAGAGAGAGTATGTATAATTAATATTAAATCATGTATACGAGTCTCGGAAACCCAAAAAACAAAATCAGCATATAAAGTTGTACATTAGGCATGAGAGTTATTTAAGCTGCCAATATCTATGAAATCGATTTTAATTTCAAGAGTGCTCATCTCAGCTCTAATTGTTTGAATGGTGTTTTATACTAATTAGCAAACACAATACAACACCAAAACATTATTATTAATACTTATATACTGCCAAATATCGAGATATGGCAAGACAGATACAACATAAACATCATTTGTTTTCTCCATAAAATAATACTTATAAATCAGAAGTCGAAACACAGTACATATAAATATACAAAAACAATTATGTTGCAAATAGCTCAATTTCTTATTCAATCAAACCAATTCTTAACATCTCGAACAAAAAAATAGCTTTCAAATCAAATCAAATAATTTATCCAAGAGAGGCTGCAGAACCGTACTCGAAACTCAAATTCCTCCTATTTTACAGCAATAAAAAAAAAAAAAAAAAAAGAAGAACAAGAACTCAACCATTGCAACATCAGCAGTTCACAACTAGAAATGTTTTTTTTAATTAAATGACCAAATTAAGAATTTCCTATAAACTCAATGCATAGAAGGTCACAAATGAAAATTACCTACTCGTTTTGGATGGATCGATTAACTTCATCTTCAATCAACAAAAGAAAAATCTGTTGTAAAATATTAGAACGTGAATAGAGAAGAATGCAAGAACACAGATTTATCAACCCAAGTAATTCAAAAGAATTATATTTGGGGACGACCAAACCAAGAGTATTTCACTAATCTCTGTAAAAACTCCCACGACGGGGATATTCAATAATGTCTATTTATACAAGTGCTTGGGCTAAAAACCCTAAAGCCCATTATAAACCTAAACTCAATAGAGTTATTCACCTCAAGTAATGTCCACAATAATAATATATTTACAAAACTCCCTCTTGGACACTATTATGTGATGTTCATGCCTAATTGAAAATCTCACTCAAAAAATTCTAAAGAAAGAAACTTGGTAAAATTGAGAAAAGTACAACTAGTAATTTTTGAGACCACATCTTCATGTTTGTTTTGAAGTTATCTCTCCCCTAAAGACAACAGTCTTCCAAGTCTTTTATATGATATTTCATCACTCTTCTGGAGTACAAACGAGTAAAATAATTTTAGAATATGTGTTCTCTCAAGTTCATTCTAATATATCTATTACTCATCTTTGCAATACAAGTTGCATTGTCTCCATAAAGGATGTTAGAAAATATTTCATTTCTAATAGGGTAATTCTTGGTGGGCTGCCCAGGTAGAAAAGATTAATTTGGTAATTACAAATTTAAAAAGTACTTTAAATTACTAATTTACCCTTAACGAAAAAAAATTACTGCCTAAAACTAATTTTGTGATTTTTTAATTTGATCAAATTGCCCATCTCTACTTTTTATGTTTGTCATTTCCATAGTGTGTGTCATTACTAACAAACCATAGTCGTTCAGATTCATCTTGTTCCTTTCAAATTCATCTGAAAATTTCATCTTTTTATTTCAAATCTCCCTTGCTTCATATCTTTTTATTTCAAATCTGGGTTCGTGGTTCTCAACAAAAATTATCCTTCTGGATCCATGGAGTTGGTTTCGTCGCTTATAGTTGTGCGTTTTCTTCCCATATTTTTTAAGTCTCATCGCAGACTGTTGGAGTTTTGGTTTTGATCGAGAAATTTTTTCCAAGATTTCAGATGGATTTCGTTGCTTACAGACTTTTCTGGAAAACAAATCCTAAAATTTTGGATAGACGGATGTTTGTGTTTGACAGAAGTGAAATCTTACTCTTATGATGATTTTGTTGTTTACCGATCAGGTTTCGAGAGAAAATTCAAAAGAAATCATTCAAACAATTTAAAAAAAAAAAAGATTTTGATATTGTTCATAAAATTTAACGTATGATTATTTATCAACTCCAGAAAATGTGTAAGGATGTTGTTGGGAATAAGCGAATTAGCAGGAGGGAAGAAAGAGTAGTACTATCCGAGGCTCCGAGCCATTATTGAGGATAAAAGAGAGATTTGACAATATTAATAAGATTAATAATTTTTTTTTTAAATTCTGTTTGGGCAGAATTTGTCCATTTAACGCGCCACAAAAAAAATTTATGTAAGTCTTAATTTATATTTTTAAATATTTTGTTGTTCATACAATGTCTTCCTCCCTCCATCTATACGTGTTTGGCCATTTGTTTTTTGTGCGAGTTTTAATGTAAGGATTGTTTATTACTCCTTTCGTCCAGAATTTAATGTTATGTTTGCTAAAAAGGTTCGTCCTGAATTTGTTGTCACATTTTCTAGAATGAAAATAAAGCAACTACACTCCTTTAAATTATACCCAAAAACATTTAAAAAATTACATACAATGATGTTACTTTTCCCACACAAAAGTCAACTTTATTCATTTTTATTTATACCACATGTCATTACTTTATTATTTAACTCTCACAAAAAAAAACATATATTAATAAATAATTTTCTCATTAAATTCCGTGAAAACAGTAAATGTGACAATATAATCAGGACGGATGGAGTAATATTTAAAGTGATAAAGTGATTTTTTTATTAAGGGTATTATAATTATTTCTACTTTATTATTAAAAAAATGACATTTTGTGGATAAAAATAAGGAAAAATTACTGAGAGGTTCAAAATATATCCCACAATTACTCAAAGGTTCAACTAAAATCCCATATTACTCATAGGTTCAAAAGGACACATGAATTACCCTTAAATTCATAAAACAATATTTCAGCTTTTATTTTATAAATTAAATTTGAAAAATAGATAACCCATCCCACGCTCATTTCTCTCTCTGATTAAAAAAATTCATTCGGCTCTATCTCTCTCTCTCTAAAATTCAATTCATCTTCCTCTCTAAAATCAAATCCCCCGAAAACAAGAACGAAGACGCGCCACAAAAACGCAAGAGCCATCGCAGATCCGAATCGGGCGCCAGAAAATCAGAAGGAAACAGAAATCGAGCGAAGATGGAGAGTAAACCCTGAACTCGAGCTCGAAGAGAAGGAGACCGACGGATATCAATTCTTATAAGTTGTGAGGCGGCGGCGAATCCCCGTATTATTCCTGCGTTTCTTTTCCTTTCTAAGATGCAACTGGGGTTTCTTACTTCGTTCAAGTCTGAAAACAATGACTTGTGAAAAATCATCTTGATCAACTCTATTTCTAATCAAAGATCCTTGTAACTTATTGTACATCTATCTATATATATAAAAAGGATCCTTGTTAACTTATTGTGGTGGTGAAAGTCGTAGATTTTTTCTACCTTTTTTTGTGCAAATATATTTGCATTTTCGCAAATTATTTGCTTGTGAAAATTTCTTTATTGATGATGAGAAATGTACTAGGAAGTAGAAATAATAGCAGATTAGACAAAGGAAAAAAGAAAGTTCTAAATTTTTTTTTTACTTGTTATTTTTTTTTTGTTTTGTATTTTGTATATAAATAAAGAAATAAGAAATAAAAGAGTCTGTAATTTTTTTAAGATGAACGAAGAATCTGTATTTTTTTTACATTTTGCTCAGTAAAAAATGAAAAAAAAATTAAATTTTGCTCAATAAAAGATGAAAGAAAAGTCTGCAATTTTTTGTGAAGACTGCTAATGTGCAGTGTTCATTGTTTCTATTTTGGGAAATGTGGGCTGAGAAAAAAAATGAAAGAAAAGGATTCTCATGTATGAAGTTGAGATTTCAAAATAGAGTAATTTTAAAATTGTGCAAAAAAAAATTGTGCTCGTGCAAAATCGAATTAATGTCAATCATGAAAAAAAAAAAAAGGTGATGGAAAGAAATGAAGAGTTTTGATGGTACCTAAGAGTAATATTGGAGCTCATTTTGTACCTAATAGTGAGTCCCCCAAAAAATAAAGACATGATTGTAATTTTGAAACATGGAGAGGAAATAATTGAAAGGAAGTCGTTTTATTCTTTTTATGAAAATGAGTAAATAAGCATAGAACAGATCGTTCGAAAAATGGAGTAAACACGTATGGGGTGAGAGTATAATGTAAAAGTTATAGTGTAATTAACATTTTTACGTACAATAACAATACTCGATTATACATAACGGTGAGACTCAAAAAAAAATTATGCGTGGAATTTAGATGAGAATTAGGGGGTGTTTGACACAGCTTATAAGCTCTTTAAAACAACTTATAAGTTATTTAGGAGCTTATAAATATTAATTTTGTTTGGTAAAATAAGATGTCTAACATCTTATAAGATCAAAAAATAAGCTCTTTAGAGCTTATAAGCTCCAAAAAAATAAGTTGGGATATCCCAACTTATTTTACAAAAATTAAATAAGCTCTATCATATCTCAACCCATCCCGGCCCAAATTCGGTCCGAATTCAATCCAACCCGGCCCGTTTTTTTTTTTTTCAAAAAAAAAAAAAAAAAAGTTCTGGGAAAATATATTTATTTATTTTCGAAAAAAACATATTTTTTTCTGAAAAAAATATTTATTTTCGAAAAGATATTTTTTTTCTGAGAAAATATATTTATTTTAGAAAAAAAAAATATTTTGAAAAAAAAAATATTTTCGAAAAAAATTATTTTCTAGATTATTTTTTTTCAATATTTTCTATTTTTTTTAAAAAATATTATTAAAAAAATAAAAAAAAATTGGAAAAATATATTTATTTTCGAAAAAAAATATTTTTTGGAAAAATATATTTATTTTCGAAAAAAAAATTTATTAAAAAAAATCAAAAAAATTATATTAATTTTAAAATTAAAAAATAGTTTTCAAAAAATTACTATTAAAGAACTTATAAGTTTTATTTTCAAACACTTTAAAAAATTAATTTTAAGTTCTCAAAAAAACAACTTATAAGATTTTAGATTAAAGATGTTAAAAATAAGCTTATAAGTTTGATTCTGAGAAAACAAGCGGTATATAGCGGTATATACAGAGTATAAATTTTGAATTTTGCATTGGGGTATGTATTCTTGCTGTAAATTTTTTATTAAGGTCTTAATTTAAGCTCTAATGAAAAGGTAATGAAAATCACTTTTATTGATCTTGCTTGATAATTTTTATATACAAGTAATGGAAATAGAAGTAAGCAATTGATTACCCCACCCACTCAATTTACCTCACATGATACTCATTGTTGATGTTCTAACCAAGCAATAACAATGCAATCAATATTTTTTAGTGATTGACCCCTCAATCATACCCATTATCATTATTATTCCCTAGTCATACCGAGTGGACAATAATTTTAACTTTTATAATGCTTAAAATGTTCGTGCTTATCATTGATCGAGTTGGGCTGATATGAAAGAGTTTCAAGTGGTTTTATCTTATGCATTCATTTTGTTATTTACTAAATCGAGTACGAATGACCTTTACCAATTAAATAAAATTCCAATCAAACTTTAACTGTGTATTGCTAAGTCCAGCTTGAGGCTATGATATCTAAAGGTTCAGATATCAAAAAGAATTTTGTCTCATCTAAAAATCTAAATTTATAGAGAGATGCAAAATTAATTTATTTATTTAATTTTTCCAACAGAGATTAAACTTACTTGATAAATATAATCATAGATTAAAGAATGTATCAACTGATCACTAAATTATATTTTCCTAGAAAGAAATCATATTAATATGATTTATTCAAGTAAATTGCCTTAACATCAAATTAAATTACATTACACATACATCTTATAAAAATATGAAAATTTTCCTAATCATTTTCTTTAAAAATATTAAAATTTTAATAATCATTTTCTTTATAATTCATGAGGGTGTGCAACAAGGTAAGCCTCGACACCACGTACAATAACTTTAGACGTCTCTTTGCATTTCTTGATCTTTTCTTGTACACTTTGATGATTTTCTCCTTTAATATGAAATTCATTGATGTATTTACAAATACACCCTTCATTCGAATTATGGCTAATTTTGACAGTGTTTGAATAGAACTTAATATCTTCATCCAAAACATCACCTTCAAGAACAATGTACGTGGATATTAATAACAAATGAGAATTTAAGTTAGTACTTCCTCCGTCCCAAATTAATTAGCACCTATTGATGACCAAAAATAAGAAAGTGGAGTGATGAATACGATTTTAATCATCCATGCCCCGAATTCAGCGGGTTTAGATATCCTGAACGATCCAGTGTGGGATATGGATCCGATTCCCTGCCCATTCATCTTATGGAACACGTTTGACCTTCGGTTCGGGTCCTCGTCTCATAACTCGACCACAACTAAAAAAAAAATAATATTAGCAAGAGTATAAAGATAAGGGCTCCCTTCTCTTGCTAAAAAAAATGACATTATACATTCATCAAAGATGTATTAAGCGGGAAACAAAGCCAAATCATTGAAATTTTTTCCTTACAAGATAAAGTTTGAATAAAATAAAATAGTAAGAGCTCTTCCTTACTATTAAATTATGGTTGGAATAAAGTTAATTAGCAAGAGCTTTTTCTTGCTATTGGTCATGTGTTTATTTTGAATTAGATTTTATTAAAATAAAATAATAAGAGTTTTCCCTTGCTATTGAGTAGTGGTTGAAATAAAATTAAAAAACAAGGGATTCTCCTGTTGTTGAGGAAGATTTTATTTTGGCTTAAACTTTCTCGCTCCAAAATGATTAATGAAGTATACAAAATTGACCAATTCAAATTGATTGAATACATGTAAAATTACTTATGTGAGTCTAGAAAACAGCTACATCAAATAACTAAGATAAATACAAATTATTTATGGTTTTAAGATAAATATACTTAATAAATAATAAAACTTACTCACAAGTGCCGAGAGTTGTTGATGCGAACGAGGATTTTGGGCCCAATGAGCCTTGCGAGAATGGGCCTTGCGATAAAAAATAGTGTCTCAGTTTTGATTCTTGCAAAATTGTCCCGCTTTTATAAAAGATATTGTCCTATATTTCACAAGATACAACAAGATCCGCAAGATGGACAAGATTAAGCAAGAATACCAAGATTCACGTTTTATTCTTTATTCTTAGGTTATTTTATTTTATTTTAGGTTATCTTTTAGATTTAGTTAGATTTAGTCATTTTTTGATTAGGTTTGATCCTTTTGTCTATTTAAACTAGTCCTGTACGTTTTTTTAGATTAATCAGAATAAAATATAACTTTTCTTTGGCAACTTTGTCAAAAACTAACTGCTCACCGGCCGCCTTAAGCATCACGTTAAAATTTTATCGTGTTTTATATTCGTTCTCCTCTTGATAAAATTTGTCTTGTTCCCAAATCACGGTTCATATCAGTTGTTCCTTGCACGAAGCATGTTTTTATTTCTTTTTTTTAAAAAAAAAAAAATTGCTAGTAAACGAAAAAGAAAAAAAAAAGACATTCTCTTTTATTTTAAATTAATTTTTATAATATAATAATCCATATTTTAAATTGAATTATCATATTATGGAGTCACAAAATATATTTGTAGATTTAAGTTTTTTTATTATGTATTTTTTATAATATTAAAAAAAATTATGTGAGAGAATATTTTTATTTAATTGATTTAGTTATTATATTATGGAGTTATCATAAAATTTGGTGTTTAAAATTTCTTTTCTTTACATTAAAATTTTCAATTAAAAATTAATTTTCAATTGAATATTTTATGTAATATAGTGGTCGGTTGTGTCTTTAGCTTTCTTTTTTGTTAATTTTAATAAAATTTTCTACTTAAATTATTTTTAAATTTTATTTGATTTTTTTTTTCAATTTTAAGACTCTTTAATTATATGAAAAGTTGAAAACAATGTTAGTAATCTGGAATTAGGAATTCGAAATTAAACTTTTTATTTGTATGAAGGCAATGTAAAGATTTATAAATTTTTTATGGGAAGTGAAAAGCAAAACAATTAAATATATTTTTTTTTGAAAGAAAACAATTAAATATATTAGATTGGCATGAAATGTGAGAATAAAAAATGGATAACAAAAATAAATGAATTAAGTGGGTGAATTAAGAGTGGGGCTATTAATAACATCTTCATAATATTTGTCACCACAAGTACATCGTACGTTATATTTTGAATTTACTCTTCACTACTACAAGAACAATTTTATAAAAAAAAAAAAAAAAATAAAAGACAAATAACAAACCGCTGTCTATCTACTTTTGCACATTTTACTAACCCTGTCTAAGAATATTTGGACAAATGTTAATAAATCCATTTTTTTTTTTTTATATATATATATATGAACCGAGACCTAGCTCATTCATTTCTTTCACCTTCTCCCCCCCAAAATTGATGACCAAAAACAAATCGCCGTTGAAAGGACCGATAGAATAGAATGAATCATTTTCCCTCCCTCCCTAAAATCATCCATCCTTCCATCCCGAATTCAGCCCTCCCTCCATAACACTTAGTTGGTACAAAGGGATTGTAATCTTTAATTTTACTTTTTTTTCAAGATATTGATTCCGTATTGAACATTATAAATATGATTATACAGCTTGAATTGAACATTAATATATGAGTAAGTCAATATAACGTGTTTAAAAAAAAAATCAAATGAATAGGTCTTCCATGAAATATTTTATATGCAATATCTAATCGATTATAAGAAAAGTAGGGCACAAAATAAATATAAATATAAAATGGGGCCTCAACTCAAGTCGATTTTCCATTGAATTTTTCAAGCTTTAGCTTTTTTTCATATTATATATGTTGCTCTTTTGTTGTTTTTTTGAACCGAACTAATCTTGTTGTTTATAACACTTAGTTAATTTTGTTTATATTATATATGTTGCTCTTGTTTTTTAGTTTGAAATATTATATTTTGCTCAATAACACTTAGTTGCTCTTGTTGTTTATATTCTTTGGGTCTATTGTAAGACAATGTCATTCAAGCCTAATACACATGTGTTCATAACAATTGTTGGTCCCGAAAAAACCCATTTTATAATAAACATTTTAAAAGCGACGCATATAAAAACTAGGGCAAGAGTGATTCCAAATTTTAGGGCTCATGTGTGTTTTGCTTAATCGAATGCATATGGCAAGTAAGAACATAAAGCAAAGAAAAGAACACATTTATTTTATAGTGGTTCGAGTCCAACTCCTACATCCACTCTTCCCCTATCATCGAAGGCAAAACCAACTCGGACTTAGTTTAACGTGTTAGTCCAACACCCAACAAATGTTTACATTCACACTCAAACGGGACTTATCACCCTCTTAACAGATGTTTAAAACCTAAAATTAACCGACTCTTGGGTTTGGGGTATAAGATTGTTTGGTTTCCAACCAGGTTGAAATTTTTAGCCTCAATGCTTACAAAATAAAGTTTTTGAATCTAAACACTTTTGGATATAAATTCTAAAATGCTAGATGATTTGGCTCTCTTCAATGGTGTTTTCACACTCTTCCTCACACTTCCACACTTAATAATGAAAACTTGTATTTATAGTGTGGATTTGAATGTTACCGCTGGAATAATCACATTCAAATCCATACTATTTTAGCATTAATGACCAATTTGGTTGTCTTCCTCTCATTGGTCCTCTAGCAGCTTTTTTTACTATTGGTCATGTGTTTATTTTAGAAGAGCTTAGAATTAGATTTTATTAAAATAAAATAATAAGAGTTTTTCTTGCTATTGAGTAGTGGTTGAAATAAAATTAAAAAACAAGGGATTCTCCTGTTGTTGAGTAAGATTTTATTTTTGGCTTAAACTTTCTCGCTCCAAAATGATTAATGAAGTATACAAAATTGACCAATTCAAATTGATTGAATACATGAATATACCGCCCGATTTCGTGAGTTCCCCTCAATTTGTTACTTATGTTAGAGTAACTATAAACAGCTAATTCATCAAAACTAAAATATCCCAACAATAAGATAAATAACAAATTTTATTTATGGATTTTAAGATAAATGTATACTTATCATGTATAAACATCCGGTTGTGAATATTGTTTGTTTTTTTTGTTTAAAATGTTGTTTCTTACACAAGTGTCTCGATATCCCCTAGATGATGGAGATTGTTGAGATCATGGCGATATGATCATGGTGATATGATGACTTTGACACCGATGCTCCCACCACCACTAGAGCCTTATAGTTACAATGTCATCTATTAAGAGAGCTTCCTTAAATTTGAAATCAATAAATATATTGATTGATCGTTGAACCTAATTAAATACTATGTGTATTGGCTTATCGCTCAATGAGTTTGGACAGTAATAGGAAAAGAGATCGAGTCGTTGTCCTTCTACATTGAGTCTTTGATTCCCTGTCAACGATTGTCCCAAACCCACTTTTTGAAGAAAAAAGATTATGGGGCGAGCTTTGTTAATTATATATTTATTGAAAGATGTATATGACCTTAAATTTACTAAATTGTTAAGATATGCAACAAGATCTCACAAAGATGGACAAGATTAAGAATTTCAAGAATACCAAACCGATTTACTCGGGCTACCGCCTTTTATTCTTTATTCTGATTTTCGTTTGATTTTCATTTTTTCTAATGCCCTAAGTTTTTCGGTTATCATTTTCTATTATATTTGTAGGATCGAAGCAAAAAAAATTTAAGCCAAGTCGATAGAGGCGCGATATCGTGGATCCAACAAAGGTTATGCACGAATAAGAGAAAATATTGAGATCAAAATCCTAACTTTTAATTTTTTTTTATATATTCACTTTTAATATATCTAATAAAGTCATCACTTTTGAAAGAAGAAAAATAGAGTTTGATCCTTTTTATTTCGTCTAATATTAATCCCAATAGTCCTGTAATCTATCCATTTTTATCTTTCAATTACAAACTTTATTTATAAACAAATAATTAAATAATAATCTTTTGTTTTTGTTTCGAAAGCGTCTATCTCGGACGCCTCGAACATTTGATCGCCCCGATGATCTGTTTTGGAAAAACTATGGGTCGCTTCAGATCCCTACCGCTTATGAAGTGTCGGATATGGCGTTTTAAGACATCTTTTAAGAATGGCACCGGTCTTCAAGCCATGAATATGATGGGTATACTAACTAACAGTTGCCGTGTTGACTAAAGATGTGGAACGCTTTGAGGTCCGAGAAAAGATTTGTGTCGCCGTGTCCCAAACATAGTGTCGCTCTCATCTATGTTTTCAAATAACCTTGACTTTATTGAGGCATCACAGCATTTTATTGTCTTTTTGTTTTAAAAAAAAAATTGCTATCAAAATTTTCTAACGAAATATCTTATTCGAATGTACCAACCTTTTTTGCTCAGATCCGGAAAAAATTCATGGTCATCCCATCACTCCCCGGTTTCGTGAGGGTCACACTCTCTTTATTTTAAATTAATTTTCTAGCACCAATAAAATATTTGTTATTAAAGTTCATTATCTTATTTGGTTCTAAATAATATTTAAATTAATTGAGAATATATCATATTCGATCCATCTAAGTCCCAAAATATATTTGTAGATTTAAGTTTTTTTATTATGTTGCTCATTTTTTATTTCCAATATTAAAAAAAATTATGTGAGAACCACCATAGGATATTTTTTTTTAAATTTAATTGATTTTGGTTAAAGATTTTGGGTGAGCTATATTATAACCGGAGTTATCAAAAATGGATGGGTTCGTTTCAAAATTTTCTTTTTTTTTTTTCGCCAACAAATTGAGTGATAAACATTTAATTAAAATTTGTATTCATGTTTATAATATTTGCACATATATATGCTAAATTTGAATAATTTTAATACTAATATAATATAGGAACCATTGGTCTTTGTTGAATACATTAAGTGTGTTTTTATGGACCCAAC
Source organism: Stenogyne calaminthoides (assembly GCA_037126765.1). NCBI lineage: Eukaryota > Viridiplantae > Streptophyta > Magnoliopsida > Lamiales > Lamiaceae > Stenogyne > Stenogyne calaminthoides. The sequence goes on along the minus strand of JBBCBC010000026.1, from coordinate 2,914,529 downwards.
TCGTGATGGAGTTTATTCTTTTTGTTCATTTTAATATTCTATAAATGATTTGTTTTACTTTTAAAATTATTTTTAATCTATTTTTATTTTTTAATTTAATAATAATGGTGATGACGATGTATTTTTTTTTAAGGTAAATTTAATTTAGTAAATTATCAAACTAATTAATAGAAAGAAATCATAATTGTAAATTATATTGTTAATCAACAGTTTCCGAACAATGTTAATGACCATTGTGGACATTTTGTTTGTTGCTTTATAGAAGATATAATCCGGAAAATCTAACATTTCTCCCAATGTAAGTCAATTATTGATTTATTTAAATTATTATTGATTGAATAAAAAATTCATACTATATTGAATGATTCGTTTTTGCGGTTTGTCTATGAAGTGAGCTCAAGTCTTACTCAAAACAAAATGGAAAAACGATTGATATTTTTTACAATTTTTTTTCATACGAAATATTGAAAATGTTGTTTGAAATATTGGTAGCATGTAAAAATTATATATTTGTGATGATATATATTTCATGTTTTTTGGTGTATTGGACGATGTTTATGATTGATGTTTATATATTTCGATGTTTTGGTATATATATGGGTTTATGGTTTTATTATAGGATTTTTTGGTTTAATATGGTATTGAAATATATAAGTTTTATATTATTGACGATATATAAGTTTTATATGGTATTGAATTATAGATTATAGATTTTTAAATGTAAATTAATAATTAAAAAAAAAAAGATATTGACAAATGCGTTTTCAAATCACCGCTCTATGTAAAGTAAAAAAAATATATATATATCATCTTGGACATATTTGATAATATTTGTCACCATAAAAACAAAAAGCGGTTAAAAACATTGTCTAAGTCATCATTTTTTATCGTTATATTTTGAATTTAACTCTGAATTTTTTTTCACAAATTGTCCAAGACCAAATTATTAGTGATTGATTAAGATATGATTTTTGTTAATTCCTTGTAATAAATTAGAAGATTTAAAAGATAAGCACATGACACTATGAAGTGCAACAGATAACACAGATAAGTAAAATTCTCAATTATTATCAAGTAATACTTGTGAAGTGTAAACGAGTAACACCGTTTGGTGAAAATCATCCATACTAATCAAGTAATATTTGTGAATTGAAAGCGAGTAAAATTATTTATTAGAAACCACTAATAATGACCAAGTAATATTCGTGAACATTATTCTAATAAAAGCACTAAAACTAATCTAGTAATACTTGTGAAGTCTAAACGAGAATCAATATTTAATGAAAACCACTAATACTGACCAAGTAATATTTGTGAAGTGTAAACGAGTAACAATGTTCACTGAAAATCACTAAGTGGAAACCACTACACTGATCAAGTAATACTTGTGAAGTATAATCGAGTAACATTTTTAGTGAAAATCACTAATACTCACCAAGTAATACATGTGAAGTGTAAACAAGTAACACTACTTAATGAGAACCAACAAAACTAATCAAGTAATACTTGTAAAGTGTAAATAAGTAATATTGTTTAGTGAAAACTACAGATATTCACCAAGTAATACATGTGAAAAGTAAACGAGTAACATTGTTTAGTGAAACTTACTATAATGCTCACCAAGTAATACCTGTGAAGTGAAAACGAGTAACAATGTTTAGTGAAAACCACTGATACTCATCAAATAATACTTGCGGAGTGAAAATAAATAACATTGTTAAGTGAAAATTCCACTCATGCTAACGAAGTAATACTTGTGATGTGTAAACGAGTAACACTGTTCAGTGAAAATCACAATTGTGAACTAAGTAATACTTGTGAAGTGAAAACGAGTCACATTGTTTAGTGAAAACTACTATAATGACCAAGAAATACTTGTGAATTGAAGACGAGTAACACTATTCAGAGAAAACTACTAAACATAATCAAGTAATATTTGTGAAGTGAATATGAGTAACACTATTCAGAAAAAAACCACTAAAATTAACCAAGTAATACTTGTAAAGTGTAAACGAGTAACAATGTTCAGTGAAAACCACTAATACTAACCAAGTAATACATGTGAAGTGTAAACTAATGACGAAGTAAAACGTGTGAAATGAAAACAAGTAACATTGTTTAGTGAAAGCCACTAATACTGACTAAGTAATGCTTGTGAAGTGCAAACGAGTAACACCTTTTATTAAAAACCACTAATGCTGACCAAATTATACTTTTGAAATGTAAACTAGTAACACTGTTTAGTGAAAACCACAAATACTCTCCAAGAAATACTTATGTTGTGAAACGAGTAACACTGTTTAGTGAAAATCACTAATAATGACCAAATAGTACGTGTGAAGTGTAAATGAGTAACAATGTTCAGTGTAAATCACTAATTAATAATGACCAAGTAATACTTGTGAAGTGAAAATGAGTAATACTATTAAAAGATAATCATAAAAATTGACCAAGTTAATACGTGTGAAGTGTAAACGAGTAACATTATTTAGTGGAAACCACTAGTGCTAACCAAGTAAAACTTGTGAAGTGTAAAGGAGTAAACACTGTCTAATGAGTACAACTAATGCTCACCAATTAGTTTTTGTGAACTGAAACAAGTAACACTACTCGGTGGAAACCACAAATGCTAACTAAATAATACTTGTAAAGTGTACGAGTAGCAATGTTAAGTGAAAATCACTAATCAGAATCAAATAATACATGTGAAACGTAAACAAGTAACATTATTCAGTGAAAATAATTAATACTGACTAAGTAATACAGTAAAACCTCGTTAAATTAAAACTCGATAAATTAATAACCTCGCTAAAACTAATAATTTGTCCGGTCCCAAGCTGGGACCGTACAAATTTGGGACCCAATCAATAAAATTATAAGATAATAATTTTTTTGAGATCCCAGTGTATATATATTGGTTCGACGAAACTATAAATTAATAATTATTAAAAATAATCCATATATATATATATATGATGCACTTGAATATTCTTAAGACAACTTAGTAAAATAAGAATCTACTGTAACTTGCTTTTTCTTGAACTTCAAATCTATGTTGACCCACCTTTCTCAAAGTCAGATGATAGGAATTCTGCAGATCTCTTAAGAGTGTTCGAAATTGTTGCTTGGCTAACTTTCAAATTGAAAGATTTTTCAACCCATTTCACCAAATTATTCTGAGTGCATCCAGGTTGATCTCTCTTATACTCACATAACATCTTTCGTTGTTGGTTGGTCATTGTTGATTTTTGAATTCCTTTTAGATGAGTGGCCATTTTTCTGCGTGTGATTTACCAAGATTCTAATGGATAAATATATAGTGATGATTTCTATCCATGATTCAATGCACAAATGTTAGTCCAATGAACCATATTTTTGTATTTTCCAAAACCAATTAATTTAAACAAGTCATTCCAACTTTCACGTGAGTTTGTATTCATGGAATTCTACTAGTACATTTGTATTTTAACTTAATTTTCATCAATAACTATGCATGTATACTGAAAGTTATTTAAAGAATTTGGAACTTTGAAGGTCAACTCTGCATATACGTTAAAACATCTTTAAATTAATAAATTATTAATTTATCGATATAATAATTTATTTATAAATTAATAAAATCCTCTGGTCCCAAAGTTATTAATTTATAGAGGTTTTACTGTACATGTGAGACATAAGCGAGTAACACTATTTAGTAAAAACCACTAAAACTAACTAAATAATATTATTGATTTGTGAAATGAAAGCGAGTAACACTCTTAAGTGAAAATTATCAATATTGATCAAAATAATATTTCATTATACATTTGAAAACAAATACCTCTTGCTATATCAATATTAATTAATTAACTATTAAATTATATCATAATTTGACATATGTAAATATAATTTGAATATAAATTTATTTTTTTAATGAACAACGGCAAGGGGCGTCCCTTGCAAAAACAATGACAGTGGCAAGGGTCAAACCTTCCTATAAAGAAATGGCCAATTAATAGTCCTTCAAACAAAACATTAACAAGGATTGATCTTTGCATTATGTATAATAATAAAAAATAAATATGAAATTCGCTTTTTAAATATTTTTTAGTATTAACAGAAAAAAGAAATACAAGATCTAACAGAATTCATGCACCAAACTTGGCGTTGCTGCCATCAGTAACTGAAAAAACTCCAATACCAAATCCAAAAAAAAAAATAGTTGAAGGAAATGATAAATCAGCGACCGCCGCCGTGAAGGAGGGATCGGAGAAAAATTCATCATCAATGAAGAATAGTAGTGTCGTGAAGGAAGGGGATGGGGAGGGGAAGAAGGAAGGGGAGATGGCCGCCGGCGATTCGGACGCGGTGGCTCCGCCGCCTACGAGGCACCCGCTGGAGAATGCCTGGACATTCTATTTCGATAATCCCTCCGCCAAATCGAGACAGGCGGCTTGGGGAAGCTCCATTCGCCCTGTTTATACCTTCTCCTCGGTGGAGGATTTCTGGAGGTATTCTGAATTAGGTTTTCTTATTTTCGATTTCGATTTCAATTTCGTGTGATTTGTGAGAGTGTTTTGGAATTTGCTGTGAGAAAACCGGAATGATGAAATTGATCATTAACTTTGCCGATTATGTAGCCTGTTCTGTGAAATCTGTGTTTGATTTTGGTACATTGTAGAAATCGCCGTATCTGTGTGTATAAATGCTGTGAAAATGGCGACATTGGTGTGAATGTATGTTGTGTGAAACTATGATACTAATTCATGCTGTGAAAATGACACAAATTTTAGCTATGTATACATATACTAGTTTTTTGCATTTTTCCCCAAAACACAATCACCTTTTAGCAGTAGCAATGACATTGTCTTTGTTTGAGTTCACTAGTTCATTTCAGCTGTCATATGTAACATATTTGTTAATCTAGACTTTGAATTTATAATAGTTTACTTTCTTGATTTGTAATACTATAATGATACTATTAATTCAAATGAAGATTTTCGCTCACTTATAGCTAAATCCTAGATTCGTCGTTGATGTTGCTTGTGTCTATTTGATGGCTTGCAGAGTTTACAACAATATCCACCATCCAAGCAAGTTGGCAGTGGGAGCAGACCTTCATTGTTTCAAAGAGAAAATTGAGCCAAAATGGGAAGACCCCGTGTGTGCTAACGGTGGGAAGTGGACAGTTACTTTCTCTAGGGGTAAATCCGACATTTGTTGGCTTCATACGGTGTGTCTTCTTGTTCTATGTCTTTCTCTCAACCTTACTTTTGTGTCATATATTTCTTGTTCGTTCGAGGTTTTCTAATGGTTGGATTCAGTTGTTAGCAATGATTGGAGAGCAATTTGATTATGGTGATGAAATATGTGGGGCTGTTGTCAATGTTAGAGCTAGGCAGGAGAAAATAGCTCTCTGGACAAAGAATGCTCCCAATGAAGCTGCTCAGGTACGCTTGATCAAACAACATATATTGTGTAATCGTTTTTTTTATGATCAATTCTATGCCCGGGATAATGCATCATTTGACCTCTTGTTGGATTATGAAATAGTTTGCTGCTCAGGTGTGCTTGATCACACAACTGATACTCTTCAACGATAACAACTAATACTGTTCAATGAGAACAACTAATACCTTTTAGTAAAATAACTAATACAATTCAAGAAAGTTATGCATTTAGTTATGCCTCATCCATGCCAATCTTGAAAGTTTTTAGCTTTCTGATAAGTGATGCATTGTTCATCTACGTATAATGTAGCTGAGCATTGGAAGACAATGGAAGGAGTTTCTTGATTACAACGACCAAATTGGTTTCATTTTCCATGTAAGCCTACTTCCCCTCAGTCTAATCTTATCAACTCGAAAAATTTGAATAACTTCTGCATCTTGATCAATGACCTCTTCTTTTAATGCAGTCCGATGCAAAGCGGCTTGACCGAGGTGCTAAGAATCGTTACACCGTTTAATTTCACGAGGATTCAGCATCTGAATATAGAAAACTACTAGATAAGCCAATCGATTTATTCATATTTCTCTCTTTTTTGGGTTTTCAGTGATGTTCCAATTAGTTGTTTTGGTAAGAATTGCTTGCCTGAATCTAGAGCAATCATGCCTTTATTCAATGATCAGAAATATTGGAATATATTGAATCTTTAAATCTGTATGAGCTACTCATTTTTTTAGAGGCACACAGTGTGTGAGACCGTCTCACGGTGAGACGGTATATAATTTGGGCATTGACGCTTTAACACTTTAAGAAGGGTGGGTGTTGGTTTACGCTAAATTGTACCCCGTCTCATGCATGAGAACATCTTATACGAGTTTTTTTGTCATTTTTAAAAGGTATTCATATTGTTTACTGCCATGGTGCTAATGTGCTACTATTACATTTGTCTTTTCTGTGCATTGGGCCGGTCCTATTTTCACTATTTTTAACTGGGCCAATCCTTTGGTTCGTTGGGCCGAAGCCCATTTCCATTTGAGGCTTATATTCTCAACCTTTTGTGTGTTTTCTCCCAAGGCCCTTTGGGTTTTTTTAAATAAGAAATACTTGACATTCTCATTTATGAGGTGGAACTTGTATTATACTGTATAATTTGAGATTATAACTTCAGTTCAATTTTATTTTAAACAAGAATGAGACCCAAATCTGATGTGGAATTTCAGTGCCATTTGAGGCTTTTTCTTATGTTTTTTTCTCCTTTACAGTCGAATCAAATTGATTCTGAACTAATTCAAAACAAAACAAAAATTTGTATGAGACGGGTACATTTTAGGACAAATCAACACCTACTCCTTTCAAAATATTAAAATATCACTGTTTAAATTATACTACGTCACACCATTAGACCGTCTCATATGAATTTACCTCGTTCAACACTATTCACAGGTTTTATACGTACTTCTATTGAGGTAAGATGTCATACTACTTCGGAAGGACATGCTTATACATTAAAATTTATTTAGTCAATTATATAGTACATAAATATAAGTAACTGAGCCTTTTAAGTTTTTAATGGTAAACAAATAAAGTATTTTAACTGGAAAAAGGACATGGTTTGATACTTTAGTACTTAAATCATAAGAGCATCTTCGAATCACACTCTATAATTAAAGAGCATCTTTGAATTTAAATAACCATATTTTTAATATTTTCCAATACACGCTTTATATGCAACTCTTTTTCTTTTTCTTTTTTTTTTCTCCCTCCATCTCAAATTCGATTTTGCCACATTTTCGTTTCCGACGTCTCATACTTAATAACCACTTTTTTTTAAATGGAAATACTCACTTTATCATTTTATCACTTTATCACATAAAATAATAATAAACAACCCTTTTTAACCCTAACTACCCATCACTTTATCACATAATATACTAATAAACAACTCTTTATATCTCAAGATTTTATCACTTTTTCTTAAAACCCGAGTAATGTGACAGTCGAGTTTGGGATGGAGATAATATTATTTTTCTATATTCATTTATCATACATGGTACTATTTTAATAGGGATGACAATATGACAGAATAGATACTTCAAATTTGAAAGTATCATGTGAATTTGAGGCACTTTAATTTGTTGTAAGACTATTTCATGTGAGAGGAACAAAATTTATCAACTAGTTAAAGATATAAACAGATAGTTAACAGTAAATAAATAATTGTAAATGAGTGAAAATACATTCAATCTACGAAAATGTATTATGTGCACCTTGTGCATTGTATTATAATTATAAGAATTAATACTTTGCTTGTAAGGGTTTTTTTTTCTCTCTAAATAATAAAAATACTGATGCATGATACATAAAGTGCACACAATACTTTATCTAGATTTCAAAGACTCATGAATCGAGTCTCACATAAAAATGACAAAATATAGGATGAACAAGTTTTACACAAAAAATTGTGAAATTTATTAAGGAGTATTACTTATATTACTAAAGAGTATTATTAGTTGTGATAATTGAAGGATATGACTTTTTACTATAAATGGTATTACTCATAATATTGAAGGGTGTGACTTATATTACAGCAAGATATATTAATAGTGACTAGTATTGCACTCATGCTAACGCACGGTCATTGTTGTTATTAAATATTTTTAGATGTTAATTAATATAAAATTAAATTTTTTTACGTCTTATTATAATATTTATATTTATTAATAAAATTTTAATCTTTTTTTATTACATTTAATTTTATTCATGTCAATGTGATATGTTTAAGAAAATTCTTTGAAAAGAAGAATTAATATTAGGATTAAATTTTTTGTCGTCCATTAATTTTATTTCGTTTGAAATTAGAACCGATTGTTTTGACTTTTTAATTTTAGTCCCGTGAGTTTAATTTTTTATTTAAATTTGTCTTTTAACTTGCTGCAGCAGGTCACCAAATAGGTAACTGTCAAATGTGTAGTAATTTTATTTTATTTTTTAATTTCGAAATGCAACCTAGACTTTTTTTAGTCCTAATAATTTTGGGTCGGGATTTTTATGCGTATTTTTTAAGGAGGAAGAGCGACTTTTGTGTACTTTGGTTTACTTTTAAATTTTGGGGTTAGTTTAGACCAGGTATACCAACCCGATCACTTTGTCTTTTAATTTTAAGGTTGTCTTTAAAATCAATGCAAAATTATTAGAATTACAAAAGTCCAGGTGATGCTTCGAAATTAAAGGGAAAAATAAAATAATTACACATGTGAAGTTTACATATTTGGTGACCTGCCGTAACAGGTTAAAGGACCAATTTCAAATATTTTGAAAACATACTGGACCCAAAATCAAAGAGTCATAACAATCGGGATCAATTTTTAAACTATGCAAAGTTATTGGACTACAAAAAAACTAATCCCATTAATGTTCTTCACTGTATAGTATATTTTTTTTTTGATTAATTGCAAAAAAAATTACCATAAAATTAATCCCATTAATGTTCTTCAATTTTTTTTTTGAGGTTTTAATCAATTACATCACATTATTTTTCTTTGCAATTCGAGACATCACATTTTAAAATTATGTTATTTCATTTTTAATTTTTATAAAATAATTAAGTGTCGTAGTTGTCGGAGTTGACATAAATGTCCACGTAGGATGTCAAGACTGAAGATGGGTAAACGTTTCAAATTGCAAAATTTTAAAAGACGACGTTTTTGTTATAAAAAGACAAATAAAAAAATATTTTATTCATCGGTCGTGGCATTTTACATGAAAATCTATTTAGCAGCTCCAGAAACCATATTATTTAATATTTGCCATAAAATGGGCAAACGCTTCAAATTGCAAAATTTTAAAAAGGAATGTCTTGAATTGCAAAGGAAAAAATAATATGTTGTAATTGACAGAACTCCTAAGAGTGATAATTTTTTTTTTTTTTTTTGCAATTAACCAATTTCTTTTAATTTTACATTGGTTGTATCAACGTTATGATGTATCTAACAAAGTCCAAATATTAATGTAATATTTATATTCATGATAAAAATATCGATTAATTTTTAAATACATATAATTTGACATATATTTTACTAAATTAAATTTAAAAAATTTAAAACAATGACTTATATTAGTATCTTGTTATAATATAAAAATTTATAAAAATATATTTTACGTATATAAGATATTTAATATTTTCAATTAGAGAAAATATAATAAATCATTTATGTATAATAATTTAAATAATTAATATTGTAAAATCCTATATGAAAAGGACTTTATAAAAAATAAAAAGTCATGAAAAAGTTGTGACTTTTGAATATTTATTATTACAAAATTATATAATTCCTAAAAATTTCATGAAAAACTACATCATCATGAGATAATAGAATCTTCAAACCCAAATTCTAGAGGTTTGTTACCAGGGAAACAACTACATACAATTGTCCATGACTAAAAACGAACTTCTGCAAAAAATCTTCTACATGAGAAAACTATTGTCCTTGACTTTTATATGTGGACATATCATATGAAACAACCATTCAAAACTATCTCAGTTGAAATTTTGGGTGACAATATATGACCAGAAGGAGATAATGTAACTCTAGATTCCTCTTAGAACCTTAGCTTCAAGAATTATATCACTCATCCTCGTAATAACCAGCCTATATATTGGGAAAATAAATATTTCATTACAAATTTAATGAATTGATACATATTCAACATTTAAAAGATGAGGAAAAAATTAAAAATATAATATTAAAAGTCTAAACCTAGTTCCATTGCACAAATCCCTTGAGTGATTAATATTTCTAAATAACATTACTGGTGTTCCAATTTTGAGATTCAGTTCATGATCAAGAATAATCGAACACTTTAGACTATTCAAGAATTCAGGAGTATGCACACCAGAAAGATGATCAACATTTGAATCAACATGACAAAGGACTATCTGAGCTCAAATAAGTACGTGATTCATTTTCATTAACATGAATTATATGATCGTTTATGGACCTAACAACATCCAATGTAGGAGTAAGAATTGTTATGTTCAACAAATAATCGTGATTGTCCATCATGTTCATAAAATCATGATAAATACTATGAAAATAGGACTTATCAAATCATCACTACCTCTAAAAAAATATCATACGAAATTTGTACATCAAAATCAGACTCGCTTTGTGATCCTACACTTCAATCTCCAATAGATATTAGCCAATTTAGAAAAAAATAACTCTCAATTTGTGTAAACTATCAAATGCTTCCAAATTTTGCAACCGCATGTTCCTTGCAAGTTTTAGTAAGATAAAAATCATTTTCACAAAGGAGATGAACTTATTGTAACGTGAACAATATCATGTCTCATTCCTTTTGGAATAACCTGCAATATCTGTCAGAATCACCTCCAAACACAACAATCTTATCACAAAAAAATAATCCAAAATATAACAAATTGGTCGGCTACATAATATCCTTCAAAGTAGTATCAAGAGGTTCAGTACGATATCTATTTACCATCGGAGCTTCATCCTATATAATGAGATCAGTCTCAATTGAAAGCTCGGCAAGATGACTATCCTAATTAATATTGAAAGTAGAATCTTTGATAGCATTAATTGGAATGACAAACCTAGAATTGCGGACTCACCAACCAACATCCATTTTGGAGACCAAATCGTGCACTTGCCTCTCCTTTTCATGGGCACAATCGACTAAGTGTAACTTGAATATTTTATTAGTGTCCGAAGGATCAAAATCTCCCAATCCATGCGACATATAAACCACAAAATTGAAAAAAAAAAACATCAATTTATGTACTGAAATTAAAAACATAAATCGACACATATATGATTACAAAAATCAGAAAGAAACATACAAAGATGAAATTAAGTGTATCTATTCTCAAATTTGAAACAATTTAAATAATTTCATCTTCTAGTAAGAACCTTAAGGTACGACGTCGGCTTTAAAAAGCTTGTAAATAGATTCATTGAAACTTCCAAGATATTTGATTGTTCAACAATAAGAGTTAAAATCAAGTGTCATGAATTTGCAAGAATGTAGAAGTCTAATGTTTATCTTAAAGGCAGATTAAAAAAAAAATATATATATATATATATATATATATATATATATATATATATGAATTTGTCCATGTTCATTTCTTCCACCATGATTGGTCCCAAGACTTTCCAATTTTAGATTTCTTGGAGTATCTTTCTGTGAAGACTCATTAAGATGAATAATATGAACATTTTTCATGACAAAATCAAAATAATTAGTTTTAAGTACCTAAAATCAGATCGAGATTTTTTTAAGTCTCAAATGGACATCTTATCACAAAGAACTTGCACTTGACTAAACTTTTGTGCATAAATGGATTCTTTAGGTAATTGGGAAAAACAGGCAAAAAAAAGAAAGAAATTTGTGATTATTATAATCCTGAATATTAATCTCAATTTATAGGAATATGCAATTATTATCATATCATATTGAATCCAACAAAATAAATAAAAATATAATTGAAAATGAGAAGAAAAATACCTAATCAACATGGAAGGAAATTAAGGACTAAATTTAACTTTTTCGTCCTTTTAGCCAGTCAAAACTAAGGACGAAAAATATTGAATTTGGTAAACTTATTTTAGCTAGTTCATGGTTAAACAACCGCATTTGGTAAACTTATGGGACTATATCTAAAGTTGGAGAAAGTTAGCTACTAAAATCAGAATTAGTGAAAATTATAAGGAAAAACAAAGAAGCATTTTTATACCATTTTTTTAATATTGTATATTTGCAATATATTTACATTTCTTATTCTAATTTATAAACTAAATGTATTCTTTAATATAATGTATATACAATTGCATATCAAGTTGGTTCAACGTTTATTGTATTCACATTAATAAAATATTATTTCAATACATATTTAACAATACTGTATAAATAATAATTAAAATTTTAAATGCTCATGCATTATCATCATCATAATTTAATTTAAATTATAAAAATTACCAAAACCTCTTAATAATAAATAATATGTCATTATATCTAATTTTATAATTTTAAAATTAATTTCTCCAATATGATTTGTGTGTAGAATGTGAAAGAGATGAATGTAACTTTATACTTCCTTCTTCCCGGATTAACTTGCACCGATTTATTGGCACACAAACTAAGAAAGTTGAGTAATTAGTAGGATTGTGAGGGGTAATTTTGTAAACTATTATGTATAAAGTACAGAAATGAATTTGAAGTATGTATATGTGTGGGTCCAAAAGTAATACCATTTTGTGTAATATTGTGGATATTGTAAGGATGAAGTTTATGGAGGACTTTCTACTTTTAGAGCGTGCAAATTATTTTGGGATATCTGTATAAGTAAAGTTTGCAAGTTATTATATAAGGTTGATGGAGTAATTACTTATTGTGTTGTTCTTAATATGTGATGACTCATCAATTTCTCTAATTTAGTCTCGAAAACTTGGAGAATCTGTTTCGTATTGCTTCAGGGCTTGAGATCTTGTACGGAATATATGAATTTTTCTACAAAAATTTGTTCCATAAAAAATATAAGTCATAACCACCTCTCAACAAAAATATCATCCGAAATTTGCACATCAGGATCATACTCAGTTTGTGATCATATACTCACATCTCCAATAGATGTTATTCAATCAGAAAATATTTTCAACTCGTGTAAACCTTCTGCCAATCTCGAGTTTTGCAACAATATGTTCCTTGTAAAATTCAGTAGAGTACAATTATTATACATAATAGGTGAATTTATTGTAGTGTGAATTGGATGCTACAATCATCAAAGACGGATCTATCGTTCCTAAGATGAGGGCACGTGTCCTCAGTAAATTTTTTCCTAATACACTATATATATACATAAAAAGTAATCCCTCCGTCCCAGACTCGTTTTCCTGTTTACTGTTTGCACATGTTTTTGTGAGCGATTTTTGTATTAGTAATTAAAATGATAAATTAATTTTAAAGAAAGGGTATGATAGATAAGAGGTTCATCTATCATACCCTTCCTTAACATGTCAGCTAATTATTTCATTTACTAATACAAAAATCGCTCACAAGAGGAAGAGTATGATGGTAAACAGGAAAACAAGTTTGGGACAGAGGGAGTATTAGTTAATTATAAATTATATTAATACAAATACATTATTTCAATCTCATTTCTTAGATCACTACCTCCTAATAAACAGTGTTTCGCACCCCAACCCAACCCACTCTTCTGAATTTTTTATATTATATTAATTATAATTAATATTATTAGTAGTAATATTATTCAAATTATAATCATAGGTTAGTTGATAAATGATAATTTAATTGTACATTTTAAAAAGAAATTTATTATAATATTGATAATGAGACAATCATATAAATATTTCACTAATTAAATTTATAGATTTTATTTATTAATTATAATAGATTTGGTTGTTATGCAAGATTTTTTATGTATTTTCTTTTTTTTTTGAGAAATTTGTGTGAACTTTTTTTCTTCAAATATTATTTCTTTGCATACGAGCTATTTACAAATCAAGCATGTGAAGTATCATTATTTACAAATCAAACATTTTTTAAATAGTGGAATTTCATTTGCAACAATGATAGTATATATACATAGCAGTGACATTTGAAAAAGAAAATACACATGAACTCAGATTCACACTAGACTTACTTTTTATTGTGCCCGTCATAAAAAGTTTCTGGAACCGTCTCTGACAGTCATGACATTTTTGTCATTATACCTCAAATCTGCAGACAATGTCTTCCATATAAATGTTATCACGCTTCCACCATATATACAATTTAAACTTGTGCAAGGAGGTATTTACTTGAATTCATTATTCAATTTATATTGTATAAAATAAATAATATTTTTTTAAAAATTATATTTTCAAGATCTGCTTTTTACTTTAATTTTCCAGTTAAAATATGATATTTTTATTAAAAATACCCTTATGTGAGAAAAGGACTACCCCTAACTTTTATTCAACGAAGATTGTCTCCGTGAAATTTGAACGACAATCTAGAGCAAGGATTCAATGCAAGCCTGTATATCAAAGTCAAATAGCATGCACTACTTTCAGCTAAAACCTTAGCTTCAAGAACACTATCACTCAACCTCGTAATAAAAAATCTATATGGAAAAACATTATATATTACAAATTGTTTGAAGAAATAATAGACATTCAACTTTTAAAATTCAATATATTTTTTAAAAATTATAAGAGGGAAAAATATGGTTGCATTGGAAAAATACCTTGAGTGATCAATATTCTTCAATAACATTATCGGTGTTCCAACTTTTGTATTCAATTCATAATCGGGAACACCCGAACACTTCATATAATTCGAGAATTCATGAATATGCACATCATAACGATGATCAACATTTGAACCAGATCAGACTATCAGAGCTCAAATAAGTATGTGATTTATCACGTGATTCATCTAAATCATGTGCTCGTTTATGGACACCTATCAACATCAAAGTAAGAGCGAGAATTGCTCTATCTTACAAATAATTGTGATCATCTATCACGTTATCAAAATCAGGAAAAATGTTATCAATAATAGTACTAATCGAATCATCACCACCTCTCAACAAAATATTATCCAAATTTTGTATATCAGAACCATACTCAGATTGTGATTATATACTCCTATCTCTAATATATCTTACACATTCATAACATTTTCATTTTGTATATAACTTCAGTCCCCAAGTTCAGCAACTGCATGTTCCTTGTAAGTTTCAAAAGAGTATAAAAATTCCATAAAAAATGATGAATTGATTACAGCGTGAACAATATCATATCTCGTTCCTTTTGGAATAACCGACCATATATGTTAGAAATCACCTCCAAACACAAAGGTCTTTCAACTAAAAAGGTAATCCAGATGACAATAGATATATGAGCTGCATAAGATCCTTAAAATTAGTGTCATGAGTTTTAATATAATATATGTTCATCATCAAAGCCTCATCTCATATGATGACACTAATCTTCAAAAGCTTAGCAAGTTAATATTGAAATGAGAAATCTAGAATGAGCAGTACGTCCACCAGAAACATGCTACATTAATGATAATCTTGGCGTTCTACCTCGACCATGTAGACATCTTCCATATAAATATTTTTCTGGTTAATGATATTAATTTATATAGTTCTTATTGTTTTTATATTCAACTAAATAAGGTATATTATAAAAATTGCGTTAAAACCCAAAATTTTATGTACAACAAATGAATTTGGATCATGTGGTGTACAACACGAAGTTGGGCAACATGAATTTATAGTGTATCTTTTAGTTGAATAACACGGTATTTTGTTGTACAAGATCCAAGTACACTATAGACTCATATGAGTCTACTGCATAGCACATGATTCAAATCCAATAAATGGTGTTTTATTTGTCTGTGTAAAACTATTAAAGTGATTTAGCTCAAGTGGTTAGATCACCCCTTTAATGAAATTTAATGGGGATTACCACCCTCTTTTGGTATTCCTTACAATCTTATGAGTTAGATTATTGTTAAATATAATTGACATTATGGTGCAGTTATGGTTTCGATCGATAGCACAAAGCTTGATTGAAAATTATTGACGGTTCGTCACAACTTATGTGTGATTAATGCTAAACTAGAAGTCATTATAAATTTGAAGCTTGTCAAAAAAGGAAAAGAAAATTAACAAAACTTGCAAAAAAATTAGAGTATTAATTATTTTATTAAAAAATATTCATTAATTTATTAATATTATTTATTTTTACTTAATAATATTAATCTGAAACAAATACTTACTCCATAAAACATAACAATAAAATGAAAAATGGAGTAACAAAATATTTTGCAACATACACATCTATTATTTAGCGACAAAACGCAGAGCCCATAAATCCATTTCTTTTCAGGATATGAATAAATATCTTTTTTTCTTTTTTTTTTACATTTCTTTAATACCAAAAAAAAAAAAACAATTAATGTAGATCTAAAAAAAATTAAATTAAAAGTAGTCTAACAAGTGGAGTAATTTCCTTTCCTTTCAAATTTCAATACTTATCTTCTTCCCCAAGCAGCTGCAGATTTGGAAATGTTCATTCATGTTTCCAGAAATCCAGTAACCCTAAGTACCAAATTACGAAACTCACGCAAATCCCTCCCTTTAACCGCCCTTCCTTTCCCCGTGCAAATCGACAGCGCCATCATTTTCCCCGCCACGCGCCGCCCTACGATCACATGCGGCGGCACCATCTCTCCGCCGCCGTAATCGCACTCCGCCTCCGCGCAATTGAAACACTCAATTCGAGCCGCGCTCACCGGAATACTCACCGGAACGGAGCTAATTTTAGCGGCGGACGCCGTCAATCTCCTCCGCTTTCCCCTGTTTCGCGATTCGCGGCGGCGGCTCGGCGAGCGGCTGTCGAAATCGTCGGGGAATATGACTTCGGATTCCTGAAACTCTTCTTCCGCCATTGGAATAGTGGGGATTGAGATGGATTGGATTTGGGGGGAATTTGGGGGATTTTGTAGGGAATGGTTGAAAGGGGGGAGGCGTAGTGAGTACACTATGATTGCTGATGACGTCATCGTGGAGTGCGGCACCCGCTGCCTCAAATTCCCATTTTAAATTAAAAATAATAATAATAATAATAATAATAATAAGTTTTTTGTTTTTGGTAATAATTTAATATGGATTGTGAATGTTTAGAAAGGATGGGATGTTACTTGCGTTTCACGGCTTCTTGTTGTGTGTATAATTGACTAATTTTATACCTTGGGGCTACAAAATATAATTCAATTTTTTTTTAAAAATGCTATAAAATTCTCACTATCATATTATTAAACTATCACTATTATTGTATAAAATTCTCACTGTTATTTAAAAAAACTCTCATTGTTATTTAAAAATCAATGAATTCTTCATTGTTATTAAAAAATACGGAGTTCAACAAGTGCAATCATCCGATGTTCGAATGTATGACACACTATATGCAAAGTTTCATAGACTTGTTCATTTAACTTCTAAGGATGATGATTTGGGATCTGAATGTCGCTCAAATGAACAGAGCCATACAACTCTTTGGTAATGCCGCTCGAAGGTGATGTTAATGGAGCCAGAATTGGCAGCGGCACAGTGATTTGAAAAAGGGTGGGGACGAGTTTGCTGATGGGAGTCCGACGGAGGTAGGAGAGGGAGAATTACTGGAGGAGGACGTTGGGAAGGTTGGTGGAGGAGGGGCGGAGGTAGGCGTTTGGGATGACAAGGAGGGTGAGGGAGGAGCAAGCAGAGAGATCAACGGCGACGGCGGTGGTTGCGGGAGGGAGGTAAAGTCGGAGAGAATGGAGTAGGCGGAGAGGAGATCGGTGTTGAGGGGAAAATGGGAATGGGAAACGAGGAGATGCGCAAAAAAATAATCTCAAAAGGTATATATTTGACATGTTTAATTATGTGTATGAGTCAGGTTTGACCCGGGTTCATGATATGAATCAGGTTTACACCAGTTTTTGTCTATTCTCAATATCGGTGTATCAAAACTATCAAGCTTATTAATTAATGTGATCCCCATTACCCTTTTGATTACTTGGTTGTGCCCTAAGTTAATTATGTTATTCATGCATTATGTATAATTGCATATGTATCATGATATATATTGATATGTATATTAATTTATTGCTTCTTGCATTGTATTGTGATGTTTTATACGAATTATGATTATATGAAACGTGTAAGATAGATAACTTTTAATTCAAATATCCATTGAAAAAGTATTTAAAAAACATGTGATTAGAATTTATTCATCAAATTGATTAAATCATCTCTCACATGAGATCGAATATACGACTCATTTTTATTTATTTACTTATTTTCATTTGACATGTGTGGGGCTAATCTAAAATCACCTATTCGAGGCTACTTTATTTGATCAAGACAACCATGTATCTTGACTCTTGATTCCTCACAGCTTGGATAGCGTGGACACGTGTAACGGGGCCTTTGGACTGAAAATAAAAAGATGTTGATATTGATATATGTATCCATTTTGGAAAAATTCAAGTCATTGTTTGAGGAATTTATTAGGTGATGGCGTATATATCTGTAATATGTAGGAAAATGTTAATTCCTTGTCTCATGCATTCACGTGTCCATATCACCACATGAAATTCGTTGTTTTTATTTTGCTTTTCATTTCATGTTTTGTTCATAGAATTCGTATCCAAGTTACGCATTTATTCAATAATATTTACATCATATTTGCATGTGCGGGACGTGCACTAAGAGAATGTTGGAAAATGTTATCTTTGAAGAGAGTTTCGATTCGATATATTATTTTCTCATTTTATAGTTTGAGTGGTTGAAAAATTAACTTTTAAATACATTTTAATCAAAATATATATGGGGAAAGATAAAAGTAAGTAGCTTTTGTCCCACGTTGAAAAATAACAAATGAAAAAAATGAGTATATAAGGAGGAATTCACTTATAACTTGTCCATTATTATGAAATTATGTTTCTTGGACTTAAATTTTGAATTTATGTGCAAGAGCGATCTGCAAGGTAATATTTACCCAATATGTATATATATGCAATAAATATTTACCTATGTGTATTTTAAATTTATATTTTATCTAGGATGCTATGCATTAAATATTTTCCAACGTGTATTTTAATCTTATATTTTAGGAAAAAATGTCAATTCAGGGTCCGAAAAGATGGCAAAACTATCAATTTAAGGCCTTAAATATTTTTCATATCGATTCAAGGCTTGGAAGATAGAAAACTATCGATTCAGGGCCTGAATGATAAAAACTATCAATTTGAGGCTTACACATTTTAAGGTCATGTCTGACACTTATATTTCATATCCTTATTTCATTTTCTTATTTTATTTATTTTTAGGGTTTATGGTTCAAGGTTTACGATTCAGGGGTTTAGGGTTCATGGTTCAAGGTTTAGGGTTCATCGTTTAGGGTTAAGGGTTTAATGTTCAGGGTTTAGGGTTTTAGTGCCAAACATGGCCTTAAAATTTATAGGCCTCAAATTGATAGTTTTTATCTTTCAGGCTCTGGATTGATAGTTTTCTATCTTTCAAGCCTTGAATCGATAGAAAAAATCTTTCAGGCCTTAAATTGATAGTTTTACCATCTTTCAGGCCCTGAATTGATAAAACTCCTATATTTTATTTAGGATGTTTGTTGTATAGAAAGAAGTTTTCGCCTATTTGTGCCTCCTTTAAAGTAGGCAAATGTATCTCTGTAATGTTTGTTGGTACTCCTTATACTTATATAGTAAATGAAAATTTCTTTTTCCAATTAAGAAAAAAGAAAAGAAAAGAGATCATGCAAGTAAATAAAAGAGTAAAAATGATATATTACACATATATTTATTAATTTTAATGATTTTCATAATTAATTCATCTGAAACAATTTAAAAGACCAAGAAAATTGTAAAATAACACTAGTACTCTACCCGTCTCTCTTATTTGAACATTTCTAAAAAAATGTCTTTCCCAAATTTAATGGAACATATAAATAATAATATAATAATTTTCCATTTTATCTATATCTTAAACATCTTAATATTACACTTTATGCCATTATTTTTTCACACTAAAATAATTTTATGTCATTTAATTTACACAAATGCCGCTATTTTAACCCCATTTAATCCCATCAAAAAACAATTTTATCCCTGATAATAATAATGAATAATTCATACATTTAAACCGTGCAAATAGTCATTTTAAAAAAAAAAAACGTATAAATAGTAAATGTTTAATCAGAAAATGGACATATGTTACATATGAGTGACAATATTTATCCATATTTTCTTGGCTGCCCTGCACTGCAGTAGGTGTTGCGCACCCCATGCTGCAGTGTGTTCAGTGCAACAAACTGCAACAAGTGGTATAAAACACCCCACTAAAGGTGATGTGCATTGCCTAACGGGGCAGCATGTACAACACCATATTTACCAATATGTATTTTCGAGTAAATATATATATGGCGAGTGCTCCCCGATATTGGAACAAATCTAAAAGAATAGAGATGGTTATGATTACTTGATATATGGAGTATTATTTAAGTAATCCGTTCTGATTACAAAACAAAAGTTCAGCTGGAAACAATGTTATATGCTTGCTTGACAAAATCAATAAATTGATGAGCAATTGAAATATTATAAATATATATTTGGCGTGTAATTCAGTTCTTAAGTTATGGGTGCTTATTATTTCTAATGGAAGTCACGCATGCCTTAACAGGATTGTCTATGTTCGTTTCTTGGATTCTAAATTATTTTATATGATTGTCTATCTTAGTTTCTTAGGTTCTAAATTATTTTATGTAAGAATCTTATTACTCCCTCCGTCCCAAACTCGTTTTCCTGTTTACAGTCTGCACATGTTTTGTGAGCGATTTTTGTATTAGTAATTGAAATGATAAATTAATTTTAAAGGAAGAGTATGATAGATAAGAGGCTCATCTATCATACTCCTACTCAACACGTCAGCTAATTATTTCATTTACTAGTACAAAAATCGCTCACAAGAGGAAGAGTATGACGGTAAACAGGCAAGTTTGGGACAAAGAGAGTATTATTCTTTTAATTTCTGTTAAAAAATGTTGACAAATTGCACGGTTCAATATGAACAAGTTGCATATTTCAGTATAATAAATTGCATGGTTATAAAATGCACTATGAGTGCACGGTGCACCTGAATACACACGAGACCTGTTAAAAAAAATGATTGTATTACGTTGTCTTTGGACTATATATTTAGAAATTTTTATATTTATGCTTTAAAATTGTAATTTTGTCATTTCACCTTTTTTAGAATATTAAAATTTTACCTCCCATGCTCAATAGAAAATTTCCCCCTTGGACGAAATTCTGGATCCATCTCTAACTCCAAATTTCAAAAAAAAAATTACCCAAAAATAGTAGTATTGTAAACTCTCAATATTCTCCCAAAAATAGTAGTATTTACACATTTTCGAAAATATTATCGAATACAACAATATAATATTAATTCTCTCAACATGTAATAAGGGATATTG
Organism: Stenogyne calaminthoides; assembly: GCA_037126765.1. Lineage (NCBI taxonomy): Eukaryota > Viridiplantae > Streptophyta > Magnoliopsida > Lamiales > Lamiaceae > Stenogyne > Stenogyne calaminthoides. The sequence goes on along the minus strand of JBBCBC010000026.1, from coordinate 2,893,032 downwards.
ACCAAGTCTGACCAACTAATACTTTTAGTTAGTCCAACTAATACTTTGTCACTTATGTGTTATTTTCCCCTTGTATATAAATAGATGAATTAGGGTTTTCACACCTCATTCATTCAGATCGACTCTCTCTCTCTATTTCGGCTGTATACTTTTCTCTCAATAATATTACTCTTCTTTGATTCAAGAATGCATTGAATCGTTTTCTTCTACATGGTATCAGTTGTTCAAGGTTCTTGAACGATTTTCGATCCTAGTTGTTTCCGTTTTTCGCTTTCTTTCTTCGCGTCTATCGCGATTTTCTATTCTGTTTCGTGTTTTATCGCGATTGATTAGGGTTTTCTTTGCGAAAATCTTGTTATATCTTGTGCTTAGATTCATATTCCTCTTGTTGTTGAGATTATGGCTACAAATCCGATTCCTGTTGTGGTGGATCCAACATCGTTGAATCCGATTTTGAATCCACTGTCACCATTGGCGTTACATCCAAACGATAATCTTGCTATCGCTATAGTTTTGGATCCGTTGACTGGATCTAACTTTGTATCTTGGAGTCACGCGGTGAAGCGTGCGTTGAGTGTCAAAAATAAGTTGCCGTTGATTGACGGTTCACTTTCTCCTCCACTTGAAACCGATGATCGTGTGATCTACGCTGCGTGGGTAAGGGCGAATGATCTAGTTCTCACATGGATTCTTAACTCCATCCATGTTGACATCAAGCAGACACTTGATTATTTCACATCTGCGAAAGAGGTATGGGAAGAGCTCCATGCGAGGTACACACAATCTGACTTGACTCGCGTTTTTCATCTTGAAAAGACTTTGAGTGCTCTTTCTAAAGGTTCGCAATCTATGGTGAATTATTATAATCAATTTAAATCTGTTTGGGATGAATACTTGAGTCATAGACCTGTTTTGAAATGTGGTTGTGGAGCTATGGCGTCATGTACTTGTGATTTGCCTCAGAAATTGAGTATTACACAGGAAAAGGATGCTGCTATGAAATTTTTTCTCGGTCTTGATGAATCTTTTGCTGCTATTCGTAGTCAATTGCTTTTGCAGGCTCCTTTTCCACCGTTGTCTAAGATCTATTCTCTGTTGCTCCAAGAGGAGTCTCAGAGGACTTTAACCAAGAATGATTCCATACAACCTAACTCTATTGCTATGTTAGCAAAGAATGCCAAATTTTATAAGGATAAAAAGAAGCCATTAAAATGCTCTCATTGTCAGGGTCCTGGTCATACTGTGGATAGGTGTTTCCAGATCATTGGGTATCCTCCTGGTTGGAGGGGTCCCAAGGGTCCAACCAAACCTGATTCTAATGTCAATGCTACTATGTTGTCTCCTGTTAAGAACATTATATCATCTGTTACTAACCCTCTCTTTAATCAAGAGATGTTTGAACAGTTTCTCAACTATGCAAAGTTGAAGAAGGGAAGTGATCTTTCTCACTCTGTAGCTGGTGCTTTTGCCCAACCGCAGGATGCTCCTGCTTCTGATCCTATTTCAGGTTTGCATTATTGTTCTAATACTGTTTCTACTGGTATTTCAACTTGGATTGTTGACACTGGTGCTACTGATCATATGGTGCATGATTCATCTTTGTTTACCTCACCACCACAACCTTCAACTATTAAAATAAAATTACCAAACAATGTTATTGCTACAGCTACACTTTCTGGTGATATAAAATTGAATGATGATTTAACATTACATAATGTTCTGTTTGTTCCTGATTTCATGTTCAATTTATTATCTATTTCACATTTAACCAAAACTACTAATTGTTTAGTTAGTTTTTTGGACTCACATTGTCTTTTCCAGGATCTCACAACCAAGAAAGTGATTGGTTTTGCTGAGCAGCAAGGAGGACTTTATTTTTTGAAAGCTTCCATACCTGTAACTCATTCTATAAACTGTTCTTCTAGTGTTTTCAATAATTGTTCTTCTAGTGTTTCCAATGTGAACATTACTACTTGGCATACTAGATTAGGGCACATTTCTGCAAAGAACCTTTCCAAAATAAAATCTTTGAACATCCAAGGTGGTCTTTTACCATCCATCTGTGAGATTTGCCCTTTGGCAAAACAAAAGAAATCTCCATTTCCTGTTAGTCAATCTGTTAGTAATGCATGTTTTGATCTAATTCATTGTGATGTTTGGGGTCCCTTCTCTGTTACATCTCATGAAGGTTATAGATATTTCTTAACCATTGTAGATGATTATAGTAGATGCACCTGGATTTATTTGTTAAAAACAAAAGATGCAGTCAAAATGTCTTTGGAAAATTTTTCAAACATGGTTAACACTCAATTCAATACCAAAATTAAGATTTTAAGAAGTGATAATGGTACTGAATTCTTGTTAACTGAGTTTTATCACAAGCTTGGTATTTTACATCAAACATCATGTGTTGAAACTCCTCAGCAAAATGGCCTAGTTGAAAGGAAGCACCAGCATTTATTACAAGTTGCTAGGTCTCTTCTCTTTCAATCTTGTCTTCCTTTAAAATTCTGGAGTTATTGCATTCTTACAGCAGCACACCTTATAAACAGAATTCCTTCTGCTGTCATTCAAAACAAAACACCTTTTGAAATATTACAAAACAAACTTCCTGATTACAATCATTTAAGAAATTTTGGTTGCTTGTGTTTTGCAAATACTTTGGTGTCTCATAGGCAAAAATTTGACCCTAGGTCCATGAAATGTGTTCTTCTTGGTTATCCACTGGGCACAAAAGGGTACAGATTACTTAGTCTTTCAACAGGAAAAGTTTTTAACTCCAGAAATGTCAAATTTTATGAAAACATATTTCCCTTTTCAGACAAGAAGGCTACAATAAAATTCATTAATGACTTGTCAACTCAAATGCATACTTTCCATTCCCCTGATGATGTTTATTTGTTTGATGATGCTCATGTTTCTGTTCAACATAATCCTACTGATAATTCTATACCTTTACCTGATCACTCAACACATACACAACATGGTAACCCTGTTGATGAGTCTTCTACTGACATGACTAATGATGTTCAATCAAATGAGCTTATTCAACATAATGAACAAGTATTTCATAATGTTGAACAAGACCTAAGAAGATCTTCCAGACCTAAGGTTTTACCTGCTTACTTGAGTGTTTATAAAATCAATCTTCCTGATTCTTTGCATCATACATCTGCTAACATTTCTGTCAAGTATCCCATTTCTGATTATTTGTCTGACCAACAACTTTCTGATTCTTATGCTCATTTCATTGGCAATATCACTCAAATTTCTGAACCTAAAACCTACAAACAAGCTTGCATTGATCCTCATTGGCAAGAGGCAATGAAATCTGAAATTAATGCCTTGGAAAGGACTAACACTTGGATTTTAGTGCCTCTACCACCTGACAAACATTGTATTGGGTGCAATTGGGTTTATAGGGTAAAATATAAACCTGATGGCACTGTTAACAGGTACAAAGCAAGATTAGTAGCAAAAGGCTACACACAGGAAGAGGGGGTTGATTACTTTGACACCTTCTCTCTTGTGGCCAAAATAACAACTGTAAGAATTCTTCTCTCTGTTGCTGTTAGTAAAAATTTGTTTATACATCAGTGTGATGTTAATAATGCTTTCTTGCATAGTGATTTATCTGAAGAAGTTTATATGACACCTCCTCCTGGTTACTGTAATCCTACTGATTCAAGAGTTTGTAAACTGATCAAAAGCTTATATGGCCTTAAGCAGGCTTCTAAACAATGGTTTACCAAACTTTGTGAAACTCTGATAACCTTTGGTTACATACAGTCACATGCTGATAATTCTCTTTTCACAAAAACCACTAATACTTCTTTCACTTTTTTACTTTGCTATGTTGATGATATTATCATTTGTGGGGACACTTTGTCTGAAATCACAAATGTCAAATCCTTTTTACATGACAAGTTTACTATAAAAGATCTTGGAAATCTTAAATACATACTTGGCATAGAGGTTGCTAGAAACAAAAATGGTTTACTGATTATGCCAAAGAAAATATGCTTTGGATTTACTCAATGATTACGTTACTTGGGAAGTAGGCCTTGCACTACTCCTATGGATTCTAAGCAATCTTTCACCTCGATAATTCTCCATTATTGGAGGATTCCTCTATGTCTGTAAAACCGTTGGTAAAATGCTATATCTTACCATTACCGGACCCGATATTTCATATGTCATTCAAACACTTACTCAATACATGAGTAAACCTACCATATCACACTTAGTCAGCAAACTCACACGACTCCTCGTATATCAAATCCACTCTGGACAAGGCATATTTTATCCTACTAATCACTCTTTTCAAAGTGCGGGGCTTTCATCGATCTTTGGTTGGGCGGATGCACAGATACTGAAGGAAAAGCATAACAAAGTTATGCAAATATATCCGGCAATTCCCTTATATCTTGAAGTCAATGAAACAATCCACGATCGACAAGTCATCGCCAGAAAAGTGAATATAGGGCAATGGGGGCAATCGCAAATGAGGTTCGATGGATTCTATACATCCTCAAAGACCTACATATATCTCATCCTCAACCCGCAATCATATATACAGACAAATAGGGGTCATCATTGCATGGCATACAACCCCGTTTCTCCATGAAAAGACCAAGCACATAGACATTGATTGTCATTACACCCGGGAGAAGATCAAACAAGGCACAATCAAAGTCATCCACATCCCAACTGAGGAAAATCTTGCTGGTGTCCTCACCAAACCACAAGGACCAGCCTTGTTTCAACAATTCAAATGCAAAATGGGATTGATCAACATCCATTCTCATTTTGAGGAGGGGTAATAAGGAATATTGACCAAGTCTGACCAACTAATACTTTTAGTTAGTCCAACTAATACTTTGTCACTTATGTGTTATTTTCCCCTTGTATATAAATAGATGAATTAGGGTTTTCACACCTCATTCATTCAGATCGACTCTCTCTCTCTCTATTTCGGCTGTATACTTTTCTCTCAATAATATTACTCTTCTTTGATTCAAGAATGCATTGAATCGTTTTCTTCTACAACATGCTAACAAAAACAATTGACAAAATTCCACTCTTAAAAGAGCACAAATTTGCTTTCGAAAAAAAAAAAGCACAAATTTGTTTTCAGAAAAAAAAAAAAAAAAGGAGCACAAATTTGAACGTCAGAGTGATAATAACTACTCAGATTGCCTTTATTATGGAAGCATTTGAGAAGCCAACCCAATATCTATTTTAAATGGACTTAATGGGCCCAAGATCTTCAACATTTCCGTGAACACTTTAGATGATATTCCAATTTAGTGCAAGATTTTTACAAATAATACTTGGGTACATTAGTTTTTTGCTATATTTTTCAATGAAAATTATTTACATTGTTCTGTGAAAAAAAAAAAGTGTTTGATGTATCATGAAATTAATAACATAAACAAACTATTTCAACTTCGATTGTTTATAAAAAACATGTTTTTCTTGGGATTGCGAGAACGTGATCCGTCGTAATTAAAATGTCAACAAATGAATAAGCAAAAAATAATGAAAATAAAAATTTTAAAAAGGTGAATGAGGATCATTTTCAAATTGGGCTGGAACCAACATACCAACCACACATAATATAAAACCCATTTTAGAGGATATAATTAGTCCCATATTGCACAAGTGTTGGCCCATAACATTTTATTTTTTAACGAAAGGTTCGCGCATAGACATTGTTCAAATTTATAACATTACATTTAAAAATTAATATCATTATACATTTAAATTAAGATTATTGTATTAAATGCTATTGATATTAGTTTATAAAAATAATTATATCACTTTATATATATAACAATATCAATTTCATACTATTAATAAGTTTTACATGAGAGTTTGTGTATATATAATTGGGAAATTCTAACTCCTGCTCCAAAAATAAAATGAATTAATGACTCTCAGGTACAAAAAATAGGAAACAGTGACTCTAAGGTACAAAAACATGGTACTTTGTTTGAAAAAAAAAATTCACTTTGTACCTGAGAGTCACAAAAAAATTACATTTGTACCTTAGAGCTTTTGTTCTCCCACTTTGTACCTTATAGTTTTTTTCCCAAATAAAATAAGGTACCTCCTGCCAAAAAGGAGATGGACATCACATGTAGTAATTTACTTCCTCTGCCACTCCTTAAGAAGCCACCGTGAGAGTTATTGTAATTGAAGTTCAGGGGCGGATCCAGAATTTGATGGAGGGGTGGGCTAGACAAAAATAATTTTGATAAGGTTAAATTTTGTATTCACTAGATGTACCGTGCACTTCATAGTGTATTTTAAAATCGTGCAATTTACTGCACTGAAATATATAATTTTGGATATTTTTATTTTAAGAAAAATAATTTAATTTGAATTAGAAGCAAATTGAGTTTATATAAGCTGGGCTAAGAACTTAATAATTCAGATTAATTACATATAATATATATAATATAAAGAATTTGGAGATGAGTTGGGGTGGACTTGAGCCCGGTCAACCCACCCCTTAGATCCGCCCATGGCAGGGGCAGATCCAGAATTTGATGGAGGGGTGGGCTAGACAAAAATAATTTTGATAAGGTTAAATTTTGTATTCACTAGATGCACCGTGCACTTCATAGTGTATTTTAAAATCGTGCAATTTACTGCACTGAAATATACAATTTTGGGTATTTTTATTTTAAGAAAAATAATTTAATTTTAATTAGAAGCAAATTGAGTTTATATAGGCTGAGCTAAGAACTTAATAATTCAAATTAATTACATATAATATATATAATATAAAGAATTTGGAGACGAGTTGGGGCGGGCTTAAGCCCGGTCAGCCCACCCCTTAGATCCACCCATGGAAGTTCTAACATTTTCTTTTTTGGGCAAAAATATCTGTACACCAATTGAATTTTGTATAAAAATTTGACTTATTTCAATGGCATGTGAGACCCATAAAAAATTGGAAAAAAAAAAGAAATATATCCACTTTTATTGAAAATTAAAGATATCTACTCATTCCATATAAAAAAAATATCTACCCATTTTTTTAACAAAAGTACATATATGCCCTTATTAGAAAAGAGGAAAATGCCTATAAGGTACAAGAAATAGGAAGTAGTGACTCTAAGGTACAAATGCAATTTTTAGTGACTCTAGGGTACAAAAAAAATTGCACTTTGTTTGAAAAAAAAAAGCACTTTGTACCTGAGAGTCACAAAAAAGTTGCATTTGTACCTTAAAGTCACTGCTTCCTAATTTTTGTACCTTAAAACTTTTTCCCCATTAGAAAAAAGATATATACCCACATGACCCGCATCCTTATTTCTTTAAGACTTAATTAAATGATACAATATTTCTTTTTTATTTAATTTTATTAGATATATATATATATATATATATATTTTATATATATATTTTGTTATATCTTAATTTTTTAAATTAGGTAAAAAAATATTAAATTATTTATTATAATAAAATTTAATATATTGCATCAATGGACTAAATAAATAAATAATTATTTATATTAAAATAATAATAAATAAATTTAACTATGTGGATCAATTTTTTTATTCTTTACAATTATAAATATTATTAGTTCACTTCTAAATATTAAATAAATCTTTTATAATAATAATTTTTACTAAATCTAATAATTTAATTTTATTGACCCCATATTCTTAATTTTAAAATTTAAAATTTGTAACATGCATTTAAATATAGTATTTGATTAATCCATACTTATAAATTTATATATATATATATATATATATATATATATATATATATATATATATATGTATATAAATGGATAGGGTAGTGATGGGTGGGGGTATTTTTGAATGGTAAAATGAGTATATATATATATTTTTTTATAGGGATGGGTATAAACTTTTTTTTTTATAATAAAATTGGGTATATTTGCCCTTCTTCACTAAAAAATCTGAGTGAAGAATATTAGTTCAATCAGTTCACATAAATAAAAAAATATTAGTGTTTTAATTTTTCTTTTATCTATTTGAAAATTTATGAACTAAATTTGCTCCAATTTGGATGTGCAATTTGTGCGGCGAAACGTTATTGTTTTCTGTTTTTAAAAAGAAGTCACATTTTCTTAATATTTTGACTTTTAAAATATTGACAAAAAAAGAAGTCACGGTTTCTTCATATTTTGACTCATAAAACATTGATAAAAATTTATGTGAACCCGTGATTACCGTGAATTTGGTTATTTTAGTATCAATGTTATGTATAAAAACTATCACTATCATGCATAAAAATTATCATTGATATGCACAAAAACAATCATTGTTTAAAAAATGTTTTATATTTTTAAACAGTATAAATTTTTGTACATAACAGTGATGATTTTTACACATAACATTTATAAAATTTATGTGTTACTCTAAAACTCTTTTTGTGAGATCAAGTTTTCTTTTTTACTAAGGAAAGCATCAAAGAACGAGGCGTACAGGACAAAGACGGCATACTACAAATTGGCGAGGGATGATGCAAACCTGACCGAGGCACCGGCTGATCTTGCATTCAAATGGGCGTGGACAAAGGCGACTCCTTTCAATGTGGCTGCAATAGCGTGGAGAATTTTATGGAACAGGATACCGATACAAGAAAACCTTCAAAAACTAAAGGCTCTTGTAGCGAGCGATGAATCAAAATGCTCAGTATGCGGTTGGAAACATAATTAACCTCCCACCTTTTTCTCGCATGCATCGGAACATATAAGGTGTGGTACGCCTTTCAAATGGCTCAATATCTCTTCCGTTATTCACGGCGACATCAAGAAACAACTTCATGGAGTTATGGGCATGTTCCGAGATAAGAAAAGGAGAAACATTGCAATTTGCCTTTGAGAATGCGTAATTTGGAGTATATGGAAAAAACAAAATAAATTGATCTTAGAAGCAGAAACGTTCGACACTGTAAAAATTATAAATGAAATAAAGGATAGATTATGAAGTTGGTTATCTGTATGTATATACTCTAGATATTTGTAACTTCTCATTTCAATAATGGTTAGTAGATCTAGGTAGATTTAAAACCGTTAAAAACATTATAATTGTATTCTTTGATCCCGGATTACTCTTTGTATCATGGACACTTATTTCTTATTGAAATAACTTTTTCCGACCAAAAAATAAATAAAAATTCAAACAGGGTTGAAAACTGGGCAAAAGGTGCAAGTGACGGATTTATTGTGGGAAATCTTTATTAGAGATCTGACTTGTGTTGTGAAACGAGACTTGGTCTACTTGCCCATGTGGTTGGTTTAATTGCAACACCAGTTTATAAAGTCTTTATGGGCATGTGCAATAAATGATTTTGCCAATATTAATTAACGAGGAACACTTGCATGAGACGGTTTCACGGTGAGACGGAGCATAAATTCAGCATTGACGCTTTAACACTTTGAAAGAGGTGGGTGTAATTTGTGTTAAATTGTACCCCGTCTCATACATGAGACCGTCTCATATGAGTTTTTGTCTTAATTAATTTGTTAATTGATTTTATTTTCTATTTTTTTAGTAGGTTACCAGTTAATTAAACTAGTTTATTGTATAAAATTTATACTAATACTCTCATAAATTAATATCATAACACTTATAAACTGAGATCATATCATTAGATATTAAATAATAATAGTAGTGACACCAATTTATAAACGTAACAGTATCAATTTTATAGTATGAATAAATTTTATAAGGAGTCAAATCATTTGCTTATTCATAGAGTCAGATAATCTGCTTGCTAACTATATGCTGGAAAAAGCTTCAAATTCAATGAGACTTTGATGGTTATTTTCATTATATCCTACCACATATATTAACATATTATACTTTATATGTTGGTTATTTTTATGCTACACGTAATAATGCTTTAACATATTCTACCACATACATTAAGTATATGACACAATATACTAATGCATTATTGGGTAGTGTCCAACAGTGTAGCATATAAGAAATTAACTTTGATAGTCTGCTCGAAAATGGTATTTGTGTAGAGTTCAATTTTATTTTATAAAAAAAGCCTAATTATATATATGTATATTTTTTCCGCTGTTTATATATGATGCGTGATATACTACCTATATAATTATACATCACTAATTCTTATACTCCATGCATTGGTGAATCTAATAATTGACATATTACTCTGTAAGCAAGTGGAGTCGGTGATGGGAAATTAATTGCAGGCTTTGCTCATTAATTTCTCCACACATTAAATTAGGTCGATCGTTTACTAACTACCTAGGGTTAAATATTAGTTGACTTTGGTTCGACTCCGATCTAAAATTAATTTTAAATTTAAGGTACAATAAATAATTATTAAAAAAATATTTAAAAATTAAAATTGATACCCGTTGATACCATAAAATACAATATCTTAATACTTAGTTACTATATATTTGTAAACCTATTTTAGCTTATGTGGCGAAACCACGTTAATCTGCGTAAAACCCAATTCAACCAGATTATTTCGTTTTGAAATCGTGCACTCTCATTAAAAGTTATTTATTTAAGTTAAGTTTTTTAATTAGTCTATCTAATTAAATTAAATAATTATATTTTTATCATATTTATTTATAAAAGATATGATATGATTACCGAATTATTTTTACAATATTATATATATACCATTATTTTGTATATCATTCGTATATATGAAATAAGGTTCCTATAAATTAAAAGGAGGTTCCTATAAATTATTATAAAATTTGTTAATCTGGATTTTTTTGTTGTATGCTTTTTTTTATAGGTTTCTTCACGCCTTCTTTTTCTTATTTCTTTTTACATGTTTTTTTTTCATAGCAATTCTTTAAATTTGATGAATTTGTTAATATAATTTTATTTTGAATATAATATTGCATGAAATATTGAAGTAAGTAATTTAAGAGAATTTATTAATTTAATTTGTTTTGTAAACAGTTATAGCTAATTATTTCTACTCAAAATTTGCTATATTTAATGTTTATTTATTTTTACAATAAATTGTTTGAAGAATTTATAAATAGTTATAGCTATACTATTGGTTGATGGGATGTGAGAAAAGTAAAAAGACGGAGAAAGAAAAAAAAATATTTATTTTAATATTAATTGAATGACAATTGACATAATCTTTAATAAAACAGGGATATTTATTAAGAAAAATTGATTCACAACTTGCCAAAAAAATAAATATAAAACTTTTGGGTGGGAGTCACAAAATAACAAAATATAAAGCTTTGCTCGGGATGGAGGAAATATATTATAAATATATAACATTAAAAAAATAAAATTATGTTTATTAATAAATTAATCATATTAATTTAATATTTAAAAGTATTTAATTTAAAATAATATTGTAAAATTTTCTTTTCAATCCCGCGAATTTCGCGGGGTTACGTGCTAGTATAAATATAATTATAATTGAATCTGTCGAGTTCACACTTTTAAAAATATCTATAACATCATCCTCATGAATTTATAAAATACATTTTGATTAACATTTTCTCTTTTTAACTTAATAGTGTTAGCTTTGTTATTAAAAAATGGCGAGTAGTGTTAAAAAAAATATAAATGAACTAATTCAATAATTTTTTATAAGTTCGAACTTTTAAATAAGATTATGTATAAGAATAAAAAGACTCAATACCCACGTCTTCACTCATATAATTAAATTATTCATTAATTTGTCTGGTCTCCTTCCCAATAGTAGCTAGAGTTGAATTCATAGTATGAAATTGATATCATTATATTTATAATTATACTGATACCACTATTTTTATATATCAATACTAATATAATTTAATATTATAATTTTAATTTATAATTGTAATAATACCAATTAATAAGTGTTGTGATATCAATTTATAAATATAATAATACAAATTTTATACTATGACATAAGTTTCATCGGAGACTTAAACTTGCTCACTGTAGAAATCTCATGCGCGTGAAATCAATGCATTGTACTAACTGTATTCTTGTATGTACAACAGTTTGAAAACTCCACACTCCAATTTATAATTTGCAATCTTCTTTGTTCAAATTCTGCAATATATATACACCTATTTCCTCAACCATTAAACACACACCACTTTCTCCATTCCCATTCTAACATTCTCATTTATAACTTCTTTAATTTTCACTTTATTTATAATAATATATAATTATTATGGGTGATGCTATTAGGGAATGGGTGGTGGCGCGTGTGGTGGTGGCGGTGGCTCTCAGCCTCTACTACGGTGGTGGCGTGGCGGCGCAACCTCAAGTTCCTTGTTTCTTTATATTTGGTGATTCTTTGGTGGACAATGGTAATAACAACAACATTCAATCTTTGGCCAAGGCTAATTACTTGCCTTATGGGGTTGATTTCTCCGGTGGGCCCACGGGGAGGTTCTCCAACGGAAAAACTACCGTTGATGCCGTTAGTAAGTTTTCTTCACATTCATTTAAATGAATGTTTAACTTGATAACAGAGCTAGATTAAATAAAAAAATCTAAAGTCTTGATGTCTTATTAAAATAATTTATATGTATGTGAAAAAAAATTGAAAGTCTTGATGTCTTAATAAATGATTTATATGTATGTGCATATAAAGAGTAGTTTGTCAAATTATTTTTCAGAATTTATATAAAAAATGTCATGTAATTTAGGTTAATCCTGTATTGACATTTTTTCAATTTGGGCATTTTATTGTCAATTTTGGTCCAATACCTTTTTACGTACCATTTTTCCAATTTTGGTCATTTTAAAGTGTTGAATTTTAATCAAGTGTATATATATAAATATATTTTTTTTTTCAAATTTTGCCATTTTAGAGGACTAAAATTAAAAATAATAATTATATGAAGCTAAAATTTAAAACGATCTGAGTTAAATGGTCATTCTTTCATTTTAACTCTAATTTACATGAACGTTTGTTTGTCAAACTTCGTTGTACTTACATTTTCTTAAATCTTTGTCCCCTTAATTTTTTTTCCTACTCGTTTGCTCCTTATATATTTTTTTATCAAGAAGGTGAAAATTGAGAAATTTTCCAAAATAAAGGGAGCCAATTTATGTAAAATTAAATGAAATAAAAGTATAAAGACATAGATTCTTTCTATAAATAAATTTAAGGGTAGGGGCCGGAAACGTACATTCATTATATAAATAAATAATCAGGTGGCTTAACCCACCTGATCATTGGGCTCCTCAATTAAGTGGGAGACTCAGGATCAATTCCCTTTGAGAACGAATTGGAGTATGAGAGTTATAGGGTGGTTTGGTGAATTTGTATAGTGTTTGGGTGCTTGATGTACTAACTACTAACATCTAACAACTAACTTTATCCAATTAAAAAAAAATTATGTAAATAAAAATTAAATGATTATCTTATAAATTTAATTAACACCGTTTAACATGTAATTAATTTACAGCTGAGCTACTTGGCTTTGATGATTACATTCCACCGTACGCCACCGCACGTGGCCAAGAAATACTCAAAGGAGTCAACTATGCATCTGCTGCTGCTGGCATTAGATCAGAAACTGGCCAACAATTGGTACAAAATTCTTCAAATTAAAAAAAAAAAATTGCTTTATTTAAAGAAAAATCAACTAAACATTTTTGACTAATTTTTTTGTCAAATGATGGTCATTAGGGCTCAAGAATTGCTTTCAGTGGACAAGTGAATAACTACAAGAACACTGTTGCACAAGTTGTGAACATACTGGGTGACCAGGATTCTGCTGCAAATTATTTAAGCAAATGTATTTATTCAATAGGAGTGGGCAGCAATGACTACCTTAACAACTACTTCATGCCTCTTTATTACTCCACTAGTCGCCAATACTCCCCCCAACAATATGCCGATGTCCTTATTCAGCAATACACCGAGCAATTAAGGGTACGTTTGTAGTAATGATAATTAAAATATATATATTATTTTAATTAATGACATTATATGGGTGGTGGGCCCAACTTTTATTTCAAAGTGTAAGGCAGTTGCATAGTGCGATTGAAGCATAATTAATACGTACTCTCTCGGTCCTATTTTAAATTGTCCATTCACCGTTTGACTCGTGTTTTAACGAGCGAGTTGTTTATTAATATAAGAAATGATAAAGTGACTTTTAAGGACCCTACCTTAAAAGTCTCTTTATCATTTCAAATAGTAATAAACAACTCACTCGCTAAAACACGAGCCAAACAGTGAATGGACAATCTAAAACAGGACGGAGGGAGTAGTGTTTAATTAAAATAACTAATAATGTTCAGTGAAAGTAAATGACACCAATAAGGTAATATCATAGATCGTTTTGTAATTTCGGTCCTGTGTGTAATTGCTTTTCCAAGTTTGGTCCTTTGGTGTTAATTTTGGTCATTTTTTGCGTTCAATTTAAGTCTCGTATCCTTTACATTTTTCGGTTCTGGTCACTTTGAACCAAAAAATTAACACAAAAATGACCAAAATTGAAAAGTTTAAAAAAAATACAGGACTAAAATTGATTTTGTATATATATTTCTCTTATTCTAAATCTTGATTTTTTTTTTTGTATAAACTTTTTCTTGATTTCTTAATTATATAGGCATTGTACAACAATGGAGCAAGAAAGTTCGTATTAATCGGAATAGGCCAAATCGGATGCAGCCCAAATGCGTTGGCCCAAAACAGTCCAGATGGGTCAACATGCGTCCAAAGAATCAACGATGCCAACCAAATATTCAACAACAAACTGAAGGCATTAGTTGATGAATTCAATGGAAATACACCAGATGCAAAGTTCATCTACATCAATGCATATGGAATTTTCCAAGATTTGATTGAAAACCCCTCAGCTTTTGGTAATCTTGCACTAAATCCTTTTTAAAATCAAATTAACTACAGGAAAACCTCTCTAAATTATCGTGAAATTTCATTAATTTAGAGAGATATTAATCGATAAATTAATAATTAATTAATTAATTAATAGAGGTATTTGTATTCAAAGAACTCAAATTTAATTACATAATTTTTTTTGAACAAATATGAATATTAAATATATAGGTATTTGAATTTAGCAATAATAACGTTGACAATCCTTCATAAGTTTTTGTTGTAGTTCGAGAACGCCACACCAAACCTTTCGATGGCGTGAAAAAATTAGAGATAAAATTCATTTTTTTTGGTTTAAATTTTAATAAAAAAGCAAATCACAATATATTCATATTTTACTAAATTATACTATTCATCTTTGTAAATTTCGGTGACTTTTAATCTATAGTGGTGATAGGACAGTGTACTTATATATATGAAGATTTTCAAAAAAATTATTCCTTTGTCCTATTTTTTATTATCCAGTTACTGTAGACAAGGAGATTAAGAAAAAATAAGAGATAATAATATTAAATGGTGTAAATGGTGTAAAGTGGGTTTGATGGAGAGAAATAATAGTATTAAATAGTATTGAAAGTTTCTTTATTTCCTTTTTAAGAAATGACCAAACAAAATTAGGACGACTATTTACGGAAAGTGGACAATCAAAATTAGGACATAGAGTATTATTTTATTAATTTACTAAAGGGGCCCAAAATCGGGACCAACACAATTATTAACTTAGAGAGATTATTAATTTATAATGATGGTATTAATTTATGAAGGTTTTATTGTAATAATGAATTTACCCATTTTTTTATTTTATTTTCAGGATTTAGGGTGACAAATGCTGGTTGTTGTGGTGTGGGGAGGAACAATGGCCAAATTACATGTCTCCCTTTACAAACCCCTTGCCAAAATAGAGATCAATATCTATTTTGGGATGCATTTCATCCTACGGAAGCTGCAAATATCATCGTTGGAAGACGATCATACAGTGCTCAAAAATCGTCCGATGCTTACCCTTATGATATTCGTCGATTGGCTCAGCTCTAAATAATTAGAGACAATTTATGTGACTTAAAAGGGAGACGAAAATCGTCACATACCCTAATATCTATTTGTGATTATACACAATATTGTTGTTATATAAAAGTTTGATGTTTCTATAATTTTGGCATTTATGAAGGGAAATTGTAACTGGTTTACATGCATTGGAATTAACAAGGACTGAATTGCTATTTGGTACCTTATAAATGTGTTTTTTTTGTAATACTCCCTCCGTCCCAAACTTAACCTTACAGTTTCCGTTTTGGGTGTCTCATACTTAATTGAACACTTCTTTAAATGGAAATATCCACTTTATCACATAAAATACTAATAAATAACTATTTCTACCCCCAACTATTCATCACTTTATCACATAAAATACTAATAAATAATTCTTTTTATCCCAAACACTTTATCACTTTATCACTTTTTTTAAAAAAACCGATGAAAGAATCAGAAATAGTGTTGAGTTCGGCATTTTACGGAGGATTATTATTTAATACGAACGACAAACGTTTGATAAGTTTGGACTTATTTATTCGGTCAAAATAGCCACTAGCGTACGTAATGGGTCAGCCCATTTAGACATTTGACAATTTGGGCCTTTTGACAATCTGCCCCTTAAAATTATAAGATGCATGTAGAAATAGCTCCAAGTAAAATAATAGTATCGCAAAAATAATTTATAGTAAAGGCGAAAATTTGAGATTTAGGTCTTCAACTTACAAATATATATCTGAATTCTGAAGATTAATTGGGACAAATTAAGGCCATTACATTTGATAGAAAATTTGAAAAAACTTGGACCTTTTCACAATCTTTCCCCTAAAATTGTAAAATGGAGCAATAGATCAAACAATAATCATTGTTTATTTTATTGGCAATTTCTTTTATTAAGGTTTATTTTATTGACAGTTTCTTTTCTTTTTCCTTTATAAAAGATCTATCATTTTCACTCTCCTCTTTCCCCTCTATTATTTTACTTGAAATTGCTTTTATCCCCTCTTTATTTAGGGTGTGTTTTAAAACACTTAAAATAACTTTCAAAAGCACTTATTTTCAAAAGTTGTGAGAGGAAGCTTTGAAAATAAATACTTTTGGAAGATGTTTTAAGTGTTTCAAAACACACCCTTATAATTAATTTATATTCTCGCTTCATGTCTCGATATAGCACCTAGAGATGACGATTGACGGGTTTGACCAATCTCAGAACCCACTCCGTCAGAACATTCCCGCTTGTAGACCCGTTGGGTTTAACCCCCCGCCCCATTTATAATTTTATGCCATTTTAAATTTAATTTTAAAATATAAAATATTTCATTTTAACATAACATAATTTAAATTTAAACATATATTTACTTAAAATAACATTTAATATTCATCTAATACTGAAAATTAACATGTACAATCTATATAGACATAAATTTAAATACATTAATTTAGATATACAATTAAATAAATGCATATATACATGATATAATATTAATATTTTAACTAGACGGGTCCTAGAGCGGATTCGCGAGGCAGATTCTATAAAAATCACGATCTATCCCAAACTCACTTGATCGAATCCAAAATCCATCCTTCTAGGACAAATTCAATGTGGGTTTGGGTTTAAATTAACCGGCCCCATTGTCATCCCTAATAAAACCGTACACCACAATTTATCATTTCTATTTAATGATTATTATTACCATTTAGCAAATAAAAAACCCACCATCTATGGGTTGGTGCATTTTAAAGGGCTTGTTTGTTTATGAATTTGAGGGGATTTTAAATCTTGTAAGGTGGATTTGAAATAAAGTAAAAGATGTATTATAATTTTGTATATGTTTGGGATAATGAATTTTGTAGGATTTAATAAGGCAGAATTTTAAAAATTATGTGATAGATGTAAAGCATGAAAGATAATATGTAAAGTGAAAAAGGAGGAAAGGGAGCGTTGAATTTGATAGATAATAATAATTTAAAAAATGGGTGATAGTGTATTGAAAATTGTGTTTGAAAAAAGTAAGATGAGTGCATTACAGGTAGGATTTTAGAGAACTTGAAATTCTATACCAAAATCCTGTTAGAGAAAAACTTGTATGAACTCGAGGTGAACTCGATTTTTTTTAATGCATAAAA
>JBBCBC010000026.1:2192176-2217818 GCA_037126765.1 Stenogyne calaminthoides | reverse complement strand
ATGCAATTATTTTCCTATATATGATATGATGTGCCTTTTTTTGTTTCTTTTATTTACTTGTGGAATATTTTGTAGAAGACTTGAGGCTCTGTTTGTTTACGGCTTTGAGAGGATTTGAAATTCTATAGAGAGGATTTGAAAGAATTTGGTATAAAGTAAAAAGTGTATTTGTATTTTGTATATGTTTGGGAGTGTGGATTTTGTAGGATTTGATAAAGTAGGATTTTGAAAAAGTAGATGATAGAAAGAATGTTATATTGTAAAAGGTAATGTAGAAATGATTGAATGATTGTGTAATGATTGATTATATATATATGATGATAATAAAGTAAAAAATGAGGAGATGGAGTATTGAGTTGAATATATAATAATAATTGGAAAGTGTGTGATAGATGATTGATAGTGTATTGAAAATTGTGTTTGAAAAAGGTAAAGTAGGTGTATTATAGGTATTATAGAGTAGAATTTTGGAGGATTTAAAATTCTATACCAAAATTCTGATAAATAAACGGGGATTTGGGATTTGAAATTCTGAAAGCCACTTTCAAAGCTGTAAACAAACAAGCCCCGTTAGTCTCCGCTAGCTACACAAACTTTTACAGCTGGGAGCGGCCCTACATTCTTATTCTTCAAAAATATAGTTTAATTATTCAAAAAGTATTTGAAATCAGTGATATGAATATTAATTGAAGAAAATAGCCACAAACTTTACAATCATGACTTATCCTATTCTACGTGGCATCAAAAATGATTCAAGCATGCCTTTTATTAGAAACTCACCCTACTATAATATAATAGCATCACAGCATTTGCAGCTATCCATGGCCAAAACTTGCTATTTCGTTTTTGCATATGCACTACTCCTGCTACTACTAATATCCTTCCAAATCCCAGCTTGTCTAGCCAAAAGTACATCTACCAGCCTCACCGCTGATAAATATGCTCTTCTCTCACTAAAATATCTCCTCACTTCAGACCCTTATCAAATACTTTGTGACAAATTGGACCAATTCAAGCTCTGTTTGCACTTGGATTGGCGTCACTTGCGGTTTGCGTCACCACAGAGTCACGGCTTTGAATATTTCCAACATGGATCTTACAGGCGCAATTCCACCGCAAATAGGAAATCTCTCCTTCCTCGTTTCTCTTGATCTGATACAACTTTTTAGTGGGACTTTGCCTCGAGAGTTATCTCTCCTGCACCGCTTGAAGTTCATTTCTCTCAGAAATAACAATTTTGCTTTGGCGGAAGAGATTCAACTGACATCATGGTTTGGTCATCTATCTAAACTTGACTACAATTAAATTTAAGAAATAACAGCTTCAATGGTTTTGTACTTTCAGTGGTTTTATCCAATCTCCATTTAACCTGTCAAATCTGCAGTATCTTGGTATTCGTTCCAATTCTCTAAATGGAAAAATCCCACAAGAGATTGGGAGACTCGGTAATCTGCAATACCTGGATATGCAATTCAATCAGCTCTCAGGTGATATTCCATCAGCCATATTTAACATGACTTAAGAATTATAGCTTTAACATCAAATCAATTGGGAGGCACTCTTCCGGTTGGCATGTGCACTCATCTTCCACTACTTGAAGGAATTTACCTTTCTACGAATCAACTTGGCGGCGAAATTCCATCAAATATATCTCGGGGCCAACGACTTCAACTCGTGGACTTGTCTTACAATTCTTTCAGTGGGCAGATACCCGCTGCATTTGGGAGATTAACATCTCTTCAAATTTTATATCTCGGGGGAAACTATTTAAATGGTATACTTTACTATCCTTTCGAGCTTCATTTAATATTAGTCATGTGACGACAAACTTCATAAAAAAATTAACATTTTGTATACTGCAGGTGTTATACCAAAGGAGTTGGGCAATCTTCACAACTTGGTTGAGCTTTCTATCGAACAAAATCAAATTACTGGTGCACTACCAAGAGATATATGGAGCAATATGTCTTCCTTGCAGGTTCCAAATAACTTTTTTGGGGAATCTTTAATCCATTTGGATGGATGAATGCTAAAAAATCCATGGGAACTCCTCAATGGATTTCTTAGATGGGAGTTTAGGGAGATCAAGGGGGAAATCTATCAAGAATTGAATCATCTTCATTCGAAATAAAAGTTTTGAATTTGATTTGAACTCCTGCTTCTCAAATCTAGGAATTTATAAATCTTCATTGGAATTTGATAATTTTCATATTCAGAACTGCCATGAGCATTTTAATATTATTATCTATATTAAACTAATTGATGACATATATCAATTTATTATGCTTCACAGGTATACTCACATTATTATTAATTATTATTATTATTATTATTATTATTATTATTATTATTATTATTATTAATTATTATTATTTTTTATTATTATTATTCTTATTATCCTCCTCCTTATTATTCCTTAGGAATTAATTAGATGCTAGTTGATCATTTTGTAATCATGGCAGGTGTTATACCAAGTGAAATTGGCAGACTTCACCAACTTGAGGCACTTAGATTACGCTATAATGCTTTCACCGGTTCAATTCCACCTGAGATCTTTAACATCTCAACTCTTCAATATCTTCAACTTGCTTTCAATGATTTATCTGGCACTCTTCCAGCCCATCTTTGCACCGGCTCACCCATTCTTGAATGGATTACACTTGAAAATAACTCTATTACTGGAGAAATACCCCACTCAATTTCTAATTGTGCTTATCTCAAAACTCTCGATCTCGGATCCAACAGATTAATGGGTGTTGTACCTCACTTTCTTAGCAACCTAACTATGCTTGAATTCCTAAGCCTGGAAGACAATAATCTAAGAATTGAGTCAACTTCTTCAGAATTGAGCTTCATAACTTCCTTAACAAATTGCACATCTTTAAAGTATTTGGTGATTAATGATAATCCTCTAGGCGGTATCATTCCACCTTCCATTGGGAATTTATCTTCCACTCTCCAAATATTCTCTGCCTCCAATTGCAAAATTAAGGGCAGCATTCCCGATGATATCCATAATTTATGGAACTTGGACGTCACTTGATCTTAGCAACAATGAGTTGTCGGTATTATTCCATCTACTTTCAGATATTTAAATAAGATTCAAGGATTAGATCTACATAACAACAATCTGGGAGGTCCCATTCCGGAGGGTCTGCATGTGACCCACATAACTTTGTATAAAATTGATTTAGGTCATAACCAACTTTTACGGTCTCATTCCCGAATGTATAGGGAACCTCATATCTTTAGGATATCTTTCCCTAGATTCTAACAATCTCACTTCAAGCATACCATCAAGTTTGTGGAGCCTCAAGGATTTGTTGAGTCTTGATGTCCTCAAATTCCCTAAGTGGGTTCTTACCTCGAGAGATGGGCAATTTAGTGGCAGACAAACTCTATCAATCTGTCAATGAATAACCCGTCTCGAGTCC
The DNA here is from genome assembly GCA_037126765.1 of Stenogyne calaminthoides. Lineage (NCBI taxonomy): Eukaryota > Viridiplantae > Streptophyta > Magnoliopsida > Lamiales > Lamiaceae > Stenogyne > Stenogyne calaminthoides. The sequence continues at coordinate 2,214,384 of JBBCBC010000026.1, read as the reverse complement.
ATCCCAAAAACGATTGGTAATTTCTGAGAGATTGGTTAACTGCTGTCACAAGATAATAGATTGGAAGGTTCTATTCTCGTGTCCATGGGGAGCATGGTCGGTTTGGTAACTCTAGACTTGTCCAACAACAATCTCTCTCGGGTTCAATCCCAAAGCCTTTGGAGAAACTTCAATACCTCGACTATTTTAATGTGTCTTTCAACACTTTGAATGGAGAGATTCCAGTGGTGGCCCTTTCGGACACTTCACTATAGAGTCTTTCAAGGGTAATGGTGCATTGTGCCAAACTAATTCAAGCTTCCATAGCATCCCAATTTGTCCTGTTGTTTCGGTCATAAATCAAAGGGAAGAAGGTTGCATTTTCACTATTTGTTCTTATCGGGGTTATTGCATTTGTCACTATAGTAACATTGGCGTTTATCGTGTAAGATGCAAAAGAAGAGTTAAGGCGATGAATGGAATTGTTGAATTGGTGTCACAAGACCACAAAGAATTTCCTATTACGAAATCTTGTGGGCAAATGTAACAGTTCAATGAGAGTAATTTACTAGGTGTTGGAAGTTACGGTTCGGTTTACAAAGGAACTCTTAGAGATGGAAATGTGGTATTTGTGAAGGTGTTTAGCCAAAGACTTTCGAGAAGAAGTCGCTTTTCGAGAGCTTTGATGTCGAATGTGAAGTATTACGTAACATCCGCCACAGAATCTTACCAAAGTCATCAATGAGTTGCTCTAACGAAGATTTCAAGGCTTTAGTACTCGAGTACATGCCCAACGGAAATCTTGAGAAATGGTTATATTCTCATAACTATTTCTTGGATGTGAGGCAAAGATTGGACATAATGATCGACGTAGCATCGCATTGGAATATCTTCACCATGGTTATTCAAACACCCATTGTTCACTGCGACTTGAAGCCTAGTAATGTGTTGTTAGATGAGGATATGATTGCCCATGTTCTTGATTTTGGGATATCTAAACTTTTTAGGGACGAGGAGAGCATGGTGCTAACCAACACCCTCGCCATTTTCGGTACATCGCTCCGGTGAACATTTATTCTATTTTCATATATCATATTAAATTTCAGATCAATTTAATCACGTATTTTATTGATGTATTGCAATTCTCACTCTTCAGAGAGTACGGTTTGGAAGGGCTAGTTTCAACAAGATGTGATGTATATAGTTATGGTGTGATCTTTGATGGAAACCTTTACAAGAAAAAGGCCAAGTGATGATATGTTCGGTGGAGATTTGACTTTGATGAGTTGGGTTGCAAACTTGCTTCCACATTCACCGGATCGAGTTGTAGATCCGAACTTATTCATGAATCTTGATGATGAAAACGGCGACAAGATTTTACAGTGTGTATCATCCATATTAGCGTTGGCCTTGAAGTGCTCAAGCGAGAATCCCCGGAGAGAGGATAAACATGAAAGAAGTTCTAGCAGAGCTCTACGAGAAAATCAAACGTCGATTCTTCAGTAACACTTAAAATGCAATGGTAAGACCTTGCAATCTCTGTATTCTACTAAGTACGTATCACAATGTAACTACATTATATCGTGTTGATATTAATGTATTTAACTCTCTCTCGACGAATTAAAACATAACTAATACTTTTGCACATTCACAACTCACACCGTAAATTTAATCATGCTAATGTAACCTCGTCTACACTATATGCTTCAAAATATAGATTAAAGATCGAAGCTCAACTACAAAGCACAATAAATACCCAACAATAAGAGCAATCACCCAATAATCAACAAAAATATGGTATAAATCAAAAGTAAACTCAATTCTCACATACCTTCAATCATCCAAAGCACAACAAGTATTAGCATATAGAACTAGAAACAAAACTCATGGCTAGATAAAATAAATAAAGCAAAAATCAAGAAGTTAACCAACATAAACTTGAAATAAAAGATGGATATCACCTCTAGAGTCTTGAATAGCTTCAATCTTGCAAGATAATGAAATACCCAATGAAATCTAACTAGAAACTTGAAGAAAAAACTTAAATCTATATTAAAACTAAACTATTCTAAGCTAAGAAATAATCCTCAATGGTGTAGAGAGAAAGCGTGGTGTGTGAAGAGATGTGGGAGGGGCTCTCCCCAGAACTTTGCCCTAGAAAAAAATGTGACCCCCAAAAAAAAAAAAAAAAAAATAAGAGTTGTCGTTCACTTATGGTCTAGCTTTTGTAAAAGACAAAAATTTGTATAGATCTGGTTCATACTATGAACCTTGTTTTTAATTTGTGGACATTTAAAGCAATCCAGGTATGATACGGGTCAAGTTTAGTGAATTAAAAAAATATGTTGAAATAGATGAAATAGGTCAAATAATTCAAGTTCATAGCACATGGAGCACTACAAGAAAATAGTGCATTGCCTAGGAAATCTTTCAATATTTTTTCAACATGCCTACGAAATTTTCAACTAATATAATTTCGTCCTTAAATAGTAAGACTTGCCTACGACTTTGCTACAATTTTTTTTAATTATATAGGTTATTTTTAAACTACAAATATAATTACCTACGGAAATGTAAATTGCCTAGAAAATTATTTGTGTAGGTAAGTTTGCCTACGGAAATTACAAATGTGTAGATAGGTTGCTCGTAGATAACTTGTTTGTCTAGGAAATTGTTTTTTTAGATATTTTTTTCAAAGATTATTCTAAAAATTGGTAGGCAAATAGTAGGAAATCCTCACTTTAGGGACTAAATTATTTTTGTAGGCAAATTTCGTAGTCATTTGAATATTTTCGTAGGCAATTTTTTTTTTTTTTTTTTTTTTTTTTAAGTCGAGACCAACTCTTAGTAAAAACGTGCTCCCAAGCTTAGAAATCCACATTGTCCTGCTTTCGTCGAGCGTGGGCCAATCAAATTAAATAGAGAAAGAAGGCTGCACAATGGTTGCAAAGGTAACTAGGATCCTGGGCTGACCAAAGAAAGAATTTTGACTTTGATTTCATTTTTCAATTCTATTTGTCCGCTGTTTCTCTTATTTGCAATTGGGCAATGAAAATGGAGGGCATGGGCCTGTGATGTTGGGCCAAAAATTTGGGCCTATTAAATGGCTGAATGATGGGTTCTTGGGCCTCCTTTTTTTTTGAGTTTTGGCCCCGGGCCGACAAAGACACTTTGTTCTTTCTTCCATCGATTTTGTTTTTTTTCATAACTTGGAAGCTCGAATTACGATTGAGTTGATTTTTTTAATGATGCAATCCTCTTTTCAAGAAGCTTCTAATGGTTCATCCCTCTTCTCCGATGTACTTCTAAATTTGAACAGTTTTGCATCGTTTCTTGCTTCCATTTCCTGAAAAATCAATATATTCTCAAACAAACGGGATTAATAGCACTTTTCATTGCAAATGAAATCAAATAAGACACAAAATGACCATAAAATAAGCAATTACGACCCTCATCAGGTATCTCTGGTTTAATTTTCCCTTAGTGTGAACACGGATCAAGTTTCCCTTAAAATTAGGGAAATTAGCAACCAGGTACATTTTTTTTAGGTAAATAGCAACTAGGTACAAATGAAATTGCATATACAGGTAAAATTGCATATGTAAGTGCAATTGTATCTACATATATACAACCGTTTTGTACCTTATTGCTAGTTTTAAAAAAAAAATGTACTCAATAATTTACCCTTAAAATTATAAAGTAAAAGAGATAAATTAGGAAAATGCTGAATTATAAATGGTTTAAAAATAAGGTAGTTTGTAGACAAACAGAGTAGAAGAAATAGCCCTTTCGATTAAAAGAAAAAAGAAAAAAAGGTCGTTGGTAGCAGTTAGACAAAACAACTGGACAATCAGAGTAGACAAAAGAGCCCTTTCAATTAGAAGAAAAAAAGGTCGTTAGCTCTCATGATTAAAGAAATATATTTCCTTTATAATAAGAAATAAGAGAACAAATTTATATATAAACAAGGACAAAATTTTGTATGCATCAAGTACACTATGAAATTCAAGTACATTTTTAAAACGTATAATTTTTTTTTTTAATATTCAACTTTGTTTATATCTTTGAAATGTTCAACTTGTACACGGTTAATTTATCTAATTCTTTTTACACTAAAATATTCATCTTATCTACTCCTATTTAACGAAAAGATGTTAATTTAATGTCGTATCCATTGACTCTAAAGAAATAGATATCTGGCCAATACATGTCAGGACTGCAGTTTCCAATTTATTTATATGTATTAATTGCGATTAGCAGGGCTCGCCAGATGGCATATATATTAACCTTACACCTCCGGCAAACATAAATCACCTTAGTATTTAAAATTCATGAATTTCACACATAAATTATCACTTTATAATGGATTTATAAATACTTAAATTTGAGAGTCTAGTTTAAAATTGAGGATTTCAAATCCTCTCCAAAAAATCATGTCATTTAAAATTTCTCCTCTACCTATTCCTTCTCCCCCCCCTCCTCTTCCTATCTCTCTCATCTCTTGATAATTCATAATTTAAAATATATGTATTCTTACATGTATTAATTTTTTAAATCCATTCATTTTAAATTCTCTCTATCCAAATGGAGCTTTATATTATTGAAATGAATGTGAAATTGAAACCTGAATGGAAACGTTTATGATACATTTTATTCATGGAAAAGTATCTACGGTGAAACTAATTTTTTTATTTTACCATATCATTTGTTTAACTTAACCATACTACTTGTTGTCACCGAATATTATCATTTATTTTTACTAAACTGTAGTATTACTTATTTTCAGTGAACAATATTCTCTGTTTTCACATTAATTTCGTACTATGAAAATAACTAATACAATTCGATGAAACAGGTAATAATGTTTAGTTAAAATTAATAACACAATTTAGTGAAACAAGTCATATGGTTATTCTCTATATATATTTGCAATTATGAGCATCTGATCACCCGGATTAGTATTACATTAATATTTGCAGCCATGGAGAATACCTGCTATTACTTTTATCCATTTGCAGTCTTATTAGTAACCTTGTTACCTTGTCTAGCCAAAATATCTGCCAACAACCTCACCACTGATCAATCTGCTCTTTTTTCTTTAAAATCCCTCCTCATTTTAGACCCTAACCATATACTTGCAAGAAACTGGACCAATTCAGCTCCGTTTGCAGTTGGATCTGTGTCACTTGCGGCTTGCGCCACCACAGAGTCACGGCATTGAATATTAGTGTGACGACAAACTTCATAAAAAAATTAACATTTTGTATACAGGTTTTATACCAAAGGAGTTGGGCAATCTTCACAACTTGGTTGAGTTTGGCATCGAACAAAATCAAATTACTGGTGAACTGTCCCTCAATATAATTTCTAACAGTTGAATCAGTTTCTTCCGAATTAAATTTCATTACTTCCTGAACTACAAATTTCAGCAGCTCGACTATTTTAATGTATCTTTCAACACATTGAATGGAGAGATTCCAAGTGGCGGCCCATTCAGACACTTCACTATGGAGTCTTTCAAGGGTAATGATGCACTGTGCCAAACTAATTCAAGCTTCCATGGCACCCCATTTTGTCATGTTATTTCCAGCCATAAATCAAAAAGGAAGAAGGTTGCATTTTCTCTATCTGTTCTTGTCGGGGTTGTTGTGTTTGTCACTGTAGTAACTTTGATGTTTATATGTGTAAGATGCAAAAGAAAAGTTAACACGATGAATGAAATTGTTGAATTGGCGTCTGCAGTACCACAAAGAATTTCCTATTATGAAATCTTGTGGGCAACAGAACAATTCAATGAGAGCAATTTACTAGGCGTTGGGAGTTATGGTTCAGTTTACAGAGGAACCCTTAGAGATGGAAATGTGATCTCTGTGAAGGTGTTTAACAAGCACCCAGGTTTGTCAAGATCTTTGATGTAAATGTGAAGTATTACGTAACATCTCCACAGGAAGGAATCTTACCAATGAAGAATTCAAGGCTTTATATTGAGTACATGCGTAAAGCAAACCTTGAGAAATGGTTATATTCTCATAACTATTTCTTGGACGTCAAAGATTGGACATAATGGATGTAGCATCTGCTTTGGAATATCTTCATCATTCATGAACAATCAATACACTCAAGAACTCATTCGCTTCTTCAGGGGTAAATTCCAAGTTCGTTTTGCAGGATGAAAATGGGAGTATGAGAATTGCTCCAAAGCTTCCCCTTGGCAACATCATTTTCTCTTTTCTGCTGCTGTAGATTTTGTCTAAAAGAAGAATCTATACCATTCATTATCAGCAAGAATCACACTATCCATTCCAATTTCTGTGGGACCCAGGTTTATCAAAGTCTGTTAAACTGGGGCAACTAACAACTAAGATGAGTCTAGTAGTGATTAATACATATTGGCCACGTTGCATAAGTTCTTTGCAAATGACTAAGGTCTCGTCTCTCAGCTTTACGAAGATCATATCTGCAACTTAAAGGCTTAAGGTAAAAATGATGATCATAAATGATGATGGTCAAAGTATTATATAAAGGACCACCAATTCATGGAGCTATCGTTGAACTTGTTTTCTTTATTTGTTTGTGAAAATATATTTTGAAAAAGACTTCAAAGTCCCCGCAAGTTACAAAGTTTTACAGCTACACTCTTATTGAGGTGGTTGTTACTAGGGGTTGGGGATTACATAAATTTTGGTATCCTGCACTTGTTGTACTAAAAAATATGAAAAAAATACCAATTTTTTTGTTATACTAAAATTTTCAGTATGACTTTGGTACCCTAGTAACCCTACGAAAATTTTCATTAATTATGCGCAAAGTTTTCCGTATGATATTGGTCATTTATAATTTTTTGGTATTTGGGGAAACATCTTTACAAAATTTCATAATATATATACCAATATCGCAGGTTGATGCCAAAAGACATCTCAGAACTTAGACCATTTCAAGCTTTAATCATGTACTTAGTTACTTTCAATCACTACAAGAAAAAAGGTTTTTAGTATCGGAATTTTTTTGATACTAAAGATGAAATATTTGATACCAAAGAATTTTGGTATCAAATATTTTTCTGATACTCATCCGATACCTATACCCCCGATCCTAAAGACCTCATATCAAAAAAAATATTCTGATACTAAAGGCTTGAACTTTAGTATCAGAAAACCATTTAGTATCGGATTATGGTATCAACTTTTTTTGATACAATATTATATTTATCGTATCTGAGAAAAAGAGTTCTGATACTAAAGACTTGAACTCTTTAGTATCAAAAAGTCCTTTAGTATCAAATAATGGTATCAAATTCTTTTGATACAATATTATATTTATGATATCAGTACATGTTTTCTGATACTAAAAATCCAATTTTTCGTATCAGGTTTTATGTCGTCTAGAGGCACATATTACACCAAAATTAAAGGGAATAGCTACTGAAACTGAACTTCTCAAAGAATACTATACCACTCAATATCGTTGTTACAACCGTGATACTCCAAAATATATAATGTTGAGTGGGATGGATCCATATTGATTTATAGAAGAAAAAAAACTAAAAATGAATAGGAAAATGCCTTGGAAAAATTGTACATGGAAGCAAAGAACCAAACATCAACTTGTTTGAAGTTTTAACTTCAACATAATGGATTTGAAGTTGCAGCCTTGATAGCTTCAACATAAGTCTTTTGTTGGCAAGTATGACTGGATTCGAGTAGATCCCAAAGCGATGTCTTTAGATTCCTTCCTGAATTTTACAGTTAAAAAGATGATAATAACACTAATAGAAAAAAAAAAAAAAAAAAAAAACATGGTTAGACACAAGAAATATTCATTACCCAGTTGCCTGTTAATAATGGTCATGTCTGAGATTCTCTTATCACTGTCATCGTCATATCATTCACCATAAAACTCTTTCGAGCTTATATCAATGGTTGATGATTCTACTACAGTTTCTCACTAACCTTCTTATAAACCTGCATTAATGAGAGATTAAAATTTAACAGTGAATAGTAGTCTAGTAAATGAAGGACGTTTGGACAAATTACAGATGCTAAATTTCAGCAAGCTGCCTAATTGTAACTTCATTATGGGGGTTGCCCATATTGAATATATGACCATTAGCCCTGGATGAATTTTCCTGCATAAAATCATACAACACTTAGTATGAGCACAGTTCAACAGAATGATGGGGAAGATGAATATCACAGGATTAAACATTGAACCTACAATCATCGAAAGAACAACCTCAGTAGCATCCTTAATACAAACAAATGTCCTCAGTGATTACCACCATCGGCAAGCTTAAGTGGTTCACGCCTCAAGAGATTCTGCAAAAAAAAGAGGCAATGCAAATCTAATATATCAGCAGTAGAATAATAAAGCCAATCGAATCAAATTAATGCCTGATTTTCTTTCATTTTGCTAAATCAATTTTGAGTAGCTTGCGAGTAATTTTACAATTAGAGGTTTCAAATGAGCCATATTGGTCACAAATCCTTTCAAGCTTGAAGAATTCTTGTATAGCTTTAATTCAGAGAGCAAGCCTTCTGTGAATCCTGGTTTTCAAGTTGTGAAGATCAAACCACATGGAATAACAAACCTGCAAGTTCTCTGGGCAATATGCATGATTATGACTAGCTGGGCATGAATCTTGTTTGTCATACATGGCAAAATCCAAGTTTGATTGTTGCTTCAGTTCTCTACGATTTATCTGTTGCCTAAGTAAACAGAGAGTAGAGGCGTTATCATACATTTTACCACTGAAGTCCTCAAAGAGAACAGTAAGGGTGTTATCTTACGTTTTACCTTGTTTGAAAGATGTTTTGTACCATTTGGCGGGGCAATTTCTCAGCCGCAAATGCTAACTGCAGCAACTCATCTGAACTGAGTTGCCAGCCGATTGCACCCAAGTTATCCTCAGCTTGTTTGATCGTTTTAACTCCAGGAATTCGCATGGTTCCTTTGCTGATGCACCAGTTTATTGCAACCTGATTTCAGATCTTCTATTTAAATGACATGTTGCATGGAAGATACGAATATGGGTCTTATACAAGCTTTGAAGCAATTTAGACTTCACAACGAGAAATAGTCTAGAGATTCAAGAGGGGGCATACTTGCAAGCCTCTACAAATTGATTAGGTGTTAAGCGCCATGGATATGCAGCAAATTTTGTAGCAATCACGATATTATCCCGCACCTTCTGATTTCCTTGCATAATGGCAGTAAAAAAATTTAATCAACAAAACAAAAAGGATTATCTTCCTTTTAAAATGCTAAGGTAAAATAATCTAACCCAATGCCAAAACACAAAATGTGATATCCACGTCTACAAGTTGAATTCAAAGCTAAGCTCAATTCCTCTATACGGGCTAAGACAAAGAAAATCATGCAGACCAGATTTTTCTGTGAATATTCAAGATTCTATAATGTCACAATTAAGCATTAGCACGACCAAATGAAGATATACTGATCTAGAATATGCTTTCAAAAGCAATGTATCTAAATTCACCACTCAAACAGATATTGTTCTTTAAGAGTTCAATAATCTACAATGTTATAACCCAACATACACAAAATGCCATCAACATCTACTGTTCCAGTATATGTATTCGAAAGCCAAGCAGAAGTTAATCTTAATAAACATAAAATGCTTCCACATTAACAGAATATAAAAATACAAAACTTAGATCCAAAAAGATCCAGAACTTCCAACCAAGATCCACATAGACTCCAAATCAGGAAATGAGTTTATTATGAACTCATCACACAAACACATCCATAGTCAATGGTTAAATAGAAGCTTATGTTGTTTTCTTTTCATGTAATTGTTGGTGTTAAAAGAAATTTACCTGGAAAGCCCTGTCAAACCCCATCTTCATTTCCTTCAATGACATATATCTTCACAGGTGTTCTTCTAGGAGGTAAACTAGTAATCTGTTATTTAAGGACTCAAGATTTATGACAAATATAAAAAATTAAAGCATAAAGATTATATGAAAAACTTTAAAATAATTCTTGAATGGAAAATTTCAGGACTAATATATATTATAAAATCATCAGGTAGCACCTTGCGTTAATAACAAAAAAGAAACTAAGTCATCATCCCACATCCCCACTATCTTGGTTCGACTATATGGACCAGATTTTACCATGGTGTTTGGTATTAGTGCAAATTGCTAATGGCCTAATACCATAGGTAGAATAAAGAAACAAATTTCAGCTATATAATATCTCTCATCCAGAATACCAACCTCCATTATACAAAACCATGTGTAAGAATATGTCATTCAAAGGTTTAGACATTAAGAACTATATGATCTAATATAAGAACATATATAGAATAAAGGGGATATAAAGTGGAAGGGCGAGTAAAAGTGGTAAATGGGTCGTTAAACAACACTTGAATAAATGTAATCTCATCTTCATCAGTATATCCTCTCCAATAAACTTGCAAAGCTTATAACTGAATAACTTGGCTTATTAAAGAGGATTGAAGGGTAATATCGACAATATTGCTAAATTAATCAGACAAGCAAAAAGAGCAGAGAGCGGAGCTTCACATACCTTGACGACTCACGATCCAACTCGCACAGAACAGAGCACCGACAACCATCGAAAAGGAGTGCCACCTGTCACCAGATTAGACAGGCAGTTACTTAATCAAATTTGTATATATAGAGGATAGATGGTAGTTGTACATACGTTTTACCATTTTATCAATAATACACAGAAATTCCCCAAATGCTCTGCACTAGCTCATAAACTCTTGCATCTCTAAAATGAAACTTATCACAACAAAATTGAAGTTGTTTCCAGCTGATAAAAAAATATTTCTCCATATTATCAAATCGAATGGACTATTAAAAAACTAAGAGATAATTTTGATCACATTATCAACAAGAGCTATCATTGAGGTAAGACCTAGTACAGCCAGCCAGGTAGTGGAGACACACACAAATCAGATCAATTATCCATAGCAGCACACAAATTCATTAATGTAGAACATTTTAAATTACTTTCAGCATTGCTTGTGGTGGTGGATGGTATCACAGTGGCAACTGGTTGGTCTCTGCTTGTATCATTTGTTGATTTAATCTCTGATAAATTTAAAATGAAATAATGGATGAGAAAAGATATATACTTCTTCTATGATACATTACTTTTAAGTACCAAATAATCTCCAATTGATGCTTATGGTGGTCCATACATCAAATCAGAGGTAAAAACTCAACAAAGGTTTCAACTAACAGACCTCCCATTGCTGCTTCTCCTGTGGACCCTATCTTTGCTTCCAGAACAGTCATTTGATTAATTGTTCACATACTTGTTTGATTCTATTAGATGCCAACTCAAATTTCATTAATCCAAAAACTATCTATTTTAGCTTACAGTCTTTCCATCTCAGTTACTCAACAATCAGTTTACCTCAAATAATCAACAGTAACATATAAGAGAATCAATACAATTAGCAAATTTGGCAACTGCAAACAACTTCAACACCCGCAGACTAACACAAAACCATAGAGAGCAATTTTAAGTTCACACTAAACCAAACTAAGAATTAATCTGAGCAACAACAGAGGATAAATATTCATTAATTAAGATTAACAACTCAAACGAGTGCATTACCATGAGTACTGATGCTACTAACAGAGCTATCAACTTTGGATCTCGAAGACGAAATTGCCCGAAGCCTCTCCCAAACCGCCGCCGGGAAAAGGCGGAGCGGCCTTCCGCCGTTATTTTCCGTTGTCGTCATCGCAGGTGAAGCCGCAGCAGCTGGACGTGGCGGAGCTCCTCCACCTGATGGAGGAGTTGCGTGAGCGACAGTCTCGGTTGAAGACGGAGCAGACATTGATGAAGGAATCTGTGGTGATTTTGCCTGTTTTGGAAAATGAGACTGAAATTAGGGATTGTGAAATTGAACGGTTTAAAAAGATTGATTGTTCGCATATGGAATCGACGAAGCCAAATATTAAGTATGAAAAGAAAATCAAGTATATGTGTGGTATGAGGGAAGCTTGAGGTGTTTATTGAGGAGTTTTCCGATACCAAAAGTAAAAGGTCAGATATTTAATTTTCGATACCAAATAATTAGCATAAAAAAAAAATGGATGCGAAAAATAAATCAGATATTTAATTTTCGATACCAATTATCAAAAAATTAATGGATGCTATAAAAAAAAAAATTTTAATTTTGAAACCAATGACAATTCTTTTTCAAATGAAAAAAAAAAAATCAAAAAAATAAATGAATTACTAATACCTAACAAATGAAACGGAATAATTTGGACATAAAGTTTTAACACTTTTTGTGAAGGGTGGGTATTAAATTATGCACAAATTATCCAAATGTCATGGTTTGATTTTCTTTGGCTTGATCTTGAAGAAACATCGTCTTGAATTTCTCCCACTCGTTAAATGAAAAAGAACTCCGTCTTGAAACGCCACGCCAAGCAACTCTTGGCCGGGATGCACGCATCATCCGCGATAATGCTTGGCGGCGCCGCGCCCATGCACCTAGGGCGCGTAGCGATCGCCTCCTGAGGAGCTTGGCGGCCTCGGCGGCGACGCTAACGCCCTTGCCCGCCTCGCCGCCTTTCGCCCATCCCTCGCGCATGGTGCAAGCAAGACGCGCCCGCTCACGCCGGCCGCATCTCCACGCTTAGGCCCGTCCGAGAGCCATTCGCGCCGCGCCGTTCCTCCTTGGTATAGCCAGACGGCGCCGACGCGCCGCCTCGTCACGATTAGGATCCGTTTTAATTCCCTTTGCCCCCGTCTTCGTCTTCGATCAGGTTACAATTTATTTAACAAAAAATAAATACCTTAAATCTAGACTAGTCTATTACATTGAACAAATCAAATAGCCTAATCTACTCGTGGATTTTCTCACGAGAAAAACAAATCCGAACGAGTCGAATTAAAAACCATTCATTCATACGCACGAAAATAAAACACATTAAATACCATGACAATTGGATACCTGCAAAACAGATCTAACAATTCTACTATCCAATTTCAATTTAATGTCCAACAATTTAAATAACAATTTAAAAAATCAGAGCTCAAAACCAGAGCTCTGATACCAGTTGTTGGGAAAAATCGGGGTGCCCGGATATATTTGAGGTGATTATTTAAATACATATTTAAATTAAACAGTTAATTACTAACATGAATTAATCCTAAATCAATTCAACATAATAATAAACAACATGCGTACATATAATTCACGTAAATCCTAAACATGCAGAACTAGGAGTTACGGAATTACTAACCTCTTGAAGAATCAAACGGATGAATCAACCCAAGAGCCTTCCCAAATATATCCCCAAAGTCCACTAACGCTATCCGGTGGAAAGATTTCAACGAACGATTTTAATGTGAGAGAAATTAAATATTTTGCTACCACCTTTGTGGATTTCTAATATTTTCAACACATAGAATTGCACTTGGGAATGAAGAGTTCATCCCCTATAAATAGGGAGGAGGTGGTCGAAATTTTAGGTAAAAAATATAAGGAAGAAAATCTTTTCTTGGTCTCCAAGAAATCTTGAATATATCTTCTATATTCTTTTCTCCTTAATTAAATTTTCCATAAAAATCTCTTCCCCTCTTCTACCTCATAATTTTCGAAAATTATAAGCCTAAAGGAGTCAAGATTTGACTTCTTGAATTTATGGGATAATTATGTATTCCTATAATAATTATTTCCATAAAATATCTACAAAGAAAATCAAGACAATCTTTTTCTTCCTTTTTGGCCACAAATTTTCAAAAAATATCTCTTGGAAATATAGCAAGAATATTTTCTCATCTCTCTCATTAATTGGACTTTATTTTGGGCTATTTGGGGGGCCTTTAGGAGGAGAATTAAGGTTGGACCTCCAATGGACTATAAATTTATAATATTTTGGGCCAAATATTATTCAAGTCCATTAATATTAATTTACTCCACTATAAAATTAATATTGAACTATCCATCTTAACTCATATTACGATTTCACATATAACATGGCTCCGGGTCATTATTTCCCGCGTTTTTAGATTATCTTAGTCCATTAATTAATTAAGCCATTTGAACAAGCTTTATATTAATTAATATCTTTGTCATTAGAGTAAAGATGACTCAACATTATTATCCATCTTGGGAAATAAATTTCCATTTGCTAGATTTTGCATGATAAAGGATATGAGCCCACCAATGGGACAAATCAAGCAAGACGTACTTGCAATCGATTCTCCATTTTAAAATGTCAAAGAATCGTCATGTAATTAATAATATTGCCCAAGATACAAGGTATCAAATCGCATTGACTCTCTTCCCATCATAAGTCAAAACAATAGTTATTAATTTCACACGATCCTATTTAAGGGACGGAGATTAAGAAACAACGCACCACTGAGGTCTAATTCTTGTATATTCAATACCGAAGAATTTGTCCTCCCAGAGGTCCTCATTCAATTGCACCTAAATGCGCTTAGTGTGATCCCTTGGTCAAGACAGCCAACTGGGTCTCACACTTCAACCGATTCATGATGGTTCGTTCATTTCCATCTCGGGTTGTGAATTTGTACTTAATTACGAGGGTTGTTAATTTGATCTTCAGTGATCGGGTATCACCAAATTAACTACAACGTAATACGTCATTATCTTATTGAACGGGTTTGCAATAAACATATATAACATTCATTCATATTTAATGCAACAGTGATTAAATAATTTATTTCAGTAAATAAATAAGAAACTTCTGTTTGGTTATACAAAGTAAAAGCATACTTTTCAGTATAACCCCAACAGAGGGGTGAATGTGATTTGTTCTTGGTTGTACTCGTCTCATGCATGAGTCAATCTCATATGAGTTTTTGTCTTCGATTTTAATTCGATTTGATTTGATATTTGAACTTAAATAATAAGAATGTATCCGGGATTACAATTCAAATATTAAGAACCAATGTATTCGATTTTTTTTTTATGTTGAGTTCAAATATTAAAAAATATATTATATTAGAGTTTAAATAGTAATACTCTGTTTGATTTGAGTATGTAAGAATCGATTTTATATTAAAATTTGAATATCAATATTTGTTTCAGATTAGAATTCGAATTAAGATCAAATATGTTAAGAAGCTTAATCGGTATTATATATATATATATATATATATATATATATATATATTAGAATATAAATTCAAAATTATAAGAATATAAATTCAGTGTTATATTAGAATTCAAATATTAAATAGATTTAATATTTTCAAAACTACTGAAAACCTTAAATGTTAACTAAATTTACTTGATGAATCTATATTTTACCTTGAAGATGTGAAAATTGATAAACACATCCTAAAACTTAAAAGTGAAACATATTCCATGTTCTTTTGGCATTTATCAGTTAATCAAATAAAATTATATTTTAATTATTTTTTGTTTTAAATTTTTATATTTTTTGTGTGTCTTGAATATATATATACATATACATATATGTTTGTATATAAAATAATTTCTGAATTTTTTATTTAATTTCAATATAATAGAACTAATACCGATTTTATTTATTAAACGTAATTATTAATAATGTTCTCAAAATAAATTTAATATATAAATAACTTCACACTTCTTTTGCTAACTTTTAAATTAATTAAATATTTTAAATCATTCTCAAGTTCACTTAAGATAATCTTCATAAAACAATTGATTTAACTTAATTGATATATAATTTATATTTTGTTTAATTTTTTTGTGATTAGACAATTATTATACATCCTGGAAAAAAAATTTTTTATTTTAAATATTTTAATTATTTTAGTATTATTTGACATTTTTCTCTAATTTATTTCAATTTAGAAATTTTAAAATGTGCATAATTTATGGTTATTTTTAAATTAATTAATAAATTGAAAGATAATTTCATATTTTTCTAGATATAAATTTTATGAATTCTTTAAACATCATGATATTAATTTTTTTAAAAAAAAATTATGTGTGTTTTTAGTGACAATGGAAAATACTCAATTAAATATTGACTATATATATATATATATATAAAAGTTGTCACTATTAATTATATTTTTTGTTATTTTGTAAAGAAAAAAATCGTTGTCACATTGTGCGTGCTTTTAATGACAAGTGTTCAGGTAAATAGTGACAATATATAAAATTATCACTAGTTATGTTGATACGTAACATAACAAATTGTTGTCACTATATGTGCGAGTTTTAGTCACAATTATTTAGTTAAATAGTGACAATATATATAATTGTCACTAATTATGTTATTTTGTAACATAGCAAATTATTATCACTATATGTGTGTGTTTTTAGTGACAAATATTCAATTAAATAGTGAAAATATATAAAATTGTCACTAGTTATATTATTTTGTAACATAGCAAATTATTGTCACTATATGTGTGTTTTTAGTGACAAATATTCAGTTAATTAGTGACAATATATAAAATTGTTACTAGTTATGATATTCTGTAACATAACAAATTGTTGTCACTCTATGTATTTTTTTAGTGACAAATATTCTATTAAATATTGACAATATAGAAAATTGTCACTAATTATGTTATTTTGTTACATAACAAATTGTTGTCACTATATGACTGCTTTTAGTGACAAATATTCATTTGTCACTAATTTTTTTGTCACTAAACATGATTTATTTTGTAGTGTTTTGACCACATTACAACTTCTATACATTGTTTTTCCATTTTATCCACATGAACTCAACTGGTATTTAGAAAAATACAAATTATTGATTTCCAATCACGTGTCAAAGAATATGGCACTTTTTTTTTTTCAGAAAAAAATTCGTATTAATTGGAGTACAGGGGTACTCCAACCCATACATCATATTGTGCACTTACAATGTTAATAGAATAAATAACACCTAACCTGAGAATCAAAACTTATCACCTATCTAGCTTGAATAAAAATCAACACCACAACACTTCATAAGATTATTAAGCCAAACTGCAAAAGAGTATGTTCTAACACTAGGTAATTAACTGACATCCATATGATCACATTCGAGCTATGAATTCATCCATTACCTTCGAAAGAGGGGTTATAACATTTAGTTCGAAACGAAAGAATATGTCACTTTTAATTCAATCACATTTAGTTAGATATATGACTCAATCAAAGAATTAATCCGTCTCATATAAAAGTCTGAACTTATAGAAAGGTGTGAAATTATATTTTTTAATAGGCAAAGTATAGTGTGAACAAGTTTCACGGTGAAACAAGTTAAGGAGTATAACTTTACTGCAAAGAGTGTTACTTTTTATTGTAAATAGTATTACTAAAAAAAAATGAAGGATGTGACTTATATTATAGCAAAGAGTGTCGTAGTGATAATTAAAGGGTGTGACTTATATTACTAAAGAGTATGTCTGTAAAAAAAAAAATCAGTTTCACGGTGAACAAGCTTCACAGCATACCAATTTTTTTTAATATAATAAATTGCACGGTTCTAAAATGAACTATAACCACACAGTGCACCTGAATACATATAAGACTTAATTTTATTTTTTTTGTAAATACTGAAAGAATATTACTTTCTATGCTAAAAATATAAGACTTCCGAGAACATGTCTACCGCCGAAAGAAAACTTTTGTTAAATTTGTATTCAAGAAGTTTCCAATTAAATACAAATTAATGCCAGTATGCCACAATCGATATATTTCTTTTCTAGCCATCTGAAAATAAGAATGGGTGATATAACCATATTTGTAAAAACACTACAACATAATTGATCATATGTAACATTTTATTGTAACACATTTATTTTATGCAACACATTATGGTAATTAGATATGATTAGTTTTGCACATAAAAGAATGATGCACACGTACCATACACGATGGAGCAAATAAAACACAGAATGATGCATCATTAGTTATATATCCATCATTCAAAAGTTTTTGCTATAGTTAGTTAGTGGCCTTGCATGCCCTATCACAAACAAATTGCCTGAAAAATAGGGTTCAAATAATGCAATGAGATAAAAACATCTCTTGTATTGTATCACAGTGCTACCATTTCCCCTACGTTGTATCTTTTCAATCGCATAAATGTCAGAAATCCCAATAAAGAAATCAAATTGGTAATGATTAGCACTAGTAATGATAAAAAAAAAAAAGAAAAAGTATTTTGTGTGTAGGGGGCTACCAACAAATTTTCATCCACCTGTAATTCAATTAACTTGGTCAGCTGGTCAGCTGCCAAATTGAATTACTTTTATTGTCATCAATTTTCTGAAGAATACATTCTTTGGCCATATCATTGAATTGGCACTAAAGGGTCTAAAAGAGTCGAGTTTAAAAGAAAAATTCGAGAATGTCATGATTTTAAAATTCTATAAATTTGAAAGTTTTGGTGAATAATATAAAATTTGTGTTTGTTTTGAGATTTTAGTAGAGTGAGAGTTTGCTTTATGTTAAATTAATATTTAACAGTGATTGATGTTATATTATTAAATTGTATTGAGAGTGAAAAAAAATAGTGATGCCATTTTATTAATTTTAAAAAAAAAAAAAGATTTATATGTGTATTTTATAGGAATGAATTTTGAAATCTTATTTTAAATTTCAAACTATAATAAAACGTGGTTCGCAAAGTTTTAAATCTTTTGGGTGAGACTCGAAACAAACATACCATAGTATTGAAAAGATATTAGTCGTGATAATTCGGAGCTTGATGTGGACTTTTGTTCGATCAAACTTAATTTTTGAGCCTGACATGAAGATAAGACGAACTTGATAATATTAAAACAATATTAGTCGTGATAATTCGAAATTTCAATCATGACTAAACTATGGTCTTTGTACATTTTTTTTATGTCCTAAATTAACTTGCATCTTTTGGTGCACATACAAAATAAGAAAGTTGAGTAATGAATATACTTTTGAGGGGTAACTTTATGTATAAAATAAAGATGTGATTTAGATTGTGTGTATGTATGAGCTCAAAAATAATGACACTTTATATATAATTATGGATATTGTGAGGGTAGCTCTATGGATGGCTTATTTTAGACGTATGCAAACTATTTTAAAATGTTTTTTCAAAAAATAGATGTGCAAATTATCATGGGATTGAAGTAGTATATATATATATATATATTCGTATACCCGCGTAATACGCGTGGTTGAAATAATTTTGATGTTATAAAAAAAATTCTAATATTTTGATTTATTTATTATAAAAAAATTCGTAATTCGAAAAGAATATTATGATAATTAATAGATATATAGTAAATTTCTTTTTTTTAAATAGATATATAGTAAATAAGAATTTTGGAAAAAACAAATCTTGTTTAGATATTATTAGCTATAACTCTTTAAATTTTTTTATAAAATTTTGAAAAATATTTATATAGCAAATCTTGCATAGATATAATTAGCTATAACTCTTTAAAAATTTGGTTAAAATCAAACATTCTATTGAACAAAGATAATTAATTATAAATCAAGAAAATAAAGTCATTAAATCAAAATCTATGTATGTGTGTGTATATATATCTCTAAAAAAAGCAGGAAACAACAAAAGAACCCCAACAATTCATGATTAAATAAACAAATTTGCCTCCAGAAGAAGATTTGAAGACTATTGTGAGTTCCAATTAAACATGCAATTACAATTTCGCACATCTGCAAAAATTTGAACAAAACTAAACAGATTAATTAAGTGATCTACATAATCGAATAAGAATAACTCATTGTAAATTAATAAAATTATATTACAATTTACGTCTAAAACTCAAATATTTACCTCAATACTCAATGCAATACATAAAACAAAATAAGATTAACAAATCCATCAAATTAAATATAAAATGTGTATTTTTAAATTAGATATGATAAACAAAATAAAAAATTAACTCAAATTACTTACCTCAATACCTCAATACTCTCTGCAATATACAAAATAAAATTAAATTGTCAAATTCATCAAATTAAATTGAAAAATCTGCATTACAAAACAAAATCAGAACAACGTTATATTAATAAATTCTTCAAATTAGAAAAAAAATCCTGGAGAAAAGGTCTCATAGGAACATAAGTAAGCTTCTGTACCACGTAGATCCATAATCTTGAATTAAAAAAAAAAAATCATTCAATAAAAAATTACACACCCAAATCATATTGAAAGAACTCTGGATTATTTTTCCACCAAATTGCACCCAAAAATCACAATAAATTGCAACTAAGCCGAAGCATCAAAATTCGTGCTATGTAATTCTACGTGTGGGGGTGTGGATCTTTATATTGGGCGTGGGGATCTTTACATATAGATATGATAAAAATAAAATAAAAGATTTAATTTAATTAGATATATTAAAATTTTAACTTAAATATTTTTTAATGATAACTTTTAATGAGAGGGGTGGGGGTGTGGATCTTTATATTGGGTGTGAGGATCTTTATATATAGATATGATAAAAATAAAATAAAAGATTTAATTTAATTAGATAGATTAAAATTTTAACTTAAATATTTTTTAATGATAAGTTTTAATGAGAGTCCACGATTTTGAAACGAAATAATCTAGTTTAATTGAGTTTACGTAAGTGGTTTCGCCACATAAGATGAATCAGGTTTACCAATATATAGTATTAAGATTTTTTGTATGCCAAGAGAGAGAGAGAGATTTTGAGCATTTTAATAAAATTTTAAAAATTAGACACGTCAATAATTAATAAATTAGAATGTACCAGCTAGTAAACTAACAAGCATGCAAGCTATTTATAATAATCTCAAATTGCATGAGAAAAGTGGCTTAGAGAAATGCTCTGAAAGGCTACTGTCAATAAAACAGTATATATGGAATAGCAACTAGTCTTTTTTTTTGTTTTTTTTTTTTTTTGGAAAAGCCGAAGGGAAAACAAAATAAAGAGATTTGAGGCCAAAAAATATATTCTCAATTAACTTTCTATAAATAAGTGTATTTTTTTATGAGTGAGATTTGTGTAAATGATGTCCATTTTGGGGTGTGAAAACTGATATGTGACAAATCAAAAAAGAAAGTGTGAAAATTAATGCGGGATGAAGGGAGTATTAGAAAGAGAACAAAACTAAGGCATTGATGCCAATTGATGTTCTTAATTATTAACTTTCAGGTTGTCGAACACTAAAAAAGTATATATCGGTATAATAATTAATCATGAATATTTTACTGGAAAAAAATACGTGTCCATTTATTTATACGATCATGATTTTGAGACAAAAAAAAAAAAAAAACAAGGGCAGAAGATAAAATTAATCGAATATATATATTAAAAAATTATATAAATTAATTAATTTCACACATTTTTATATAAGTTTGGACTTTTTTTTTTTTAAAAAAAGACAATCAATTACAATAGTTTCCTAACATAATCAATTACAATAATTTCTTCTACCACCGGACACATGACAACATCATTTCATCTCGCTGTAGATCGGAACCACAATCACCATAAGAGGGGGACCACCCGAAACTGCAACTCGAAACGCAACCGCACCGCAACCAGAACCGCAACCCAACAATAGGGGGACCACCACCCCATAAGAGGAGGACCACCACAAGAGGGAATAAATATTCTCTCTCTATGTCTCAAAATCAATTACAATAATTTCTTCTACCACCGAACACATAACAACATCATTTCATCTCGCTGTAGACCGGAACCACAATCACCACAAGAGGGGGACCACCCGAAACTGCAACTCGAAACCGAAACCGCAACCGCACCGCAATCGAAACCGCAACCCAATCGAACCCGGGACCTCAAGGTCTCAAGTGGTGGAACTCTAATCGCTTGAACTATCCATACCTGACTATAAGTTCGGACTTTTAAATAAGATAAAATTCTTTTATAATATCAGAGCTTTTGGATTATGCCCAATGTTTTCCTAACCGAACCGGCGATCAAACCGATTTGGGTATTAGTCGATGGTTCAACCGGTTGGGTCAGACCGACGATCCAACCGTTAAAATGATCATTATTAATGTTTTTAAAATATTCTTTATCTTACATTAAATTTAAAATATATGTGCACTTATAAAATTTAAAATTATTTATTGTAAGTTTCATTTGAAAATAAACACAATATAATCATAGGCAGCAAAACACAATTTAAAATAAAGATGATAAAAACAAGGATTAAGTATTAAATTAATTAAAAGTTAAAAAAGTTTAAAAAATAATAAAAAATCAGTTCAACCGATTTTACCGGATTCCCGATTTTG